>CM053030.1:457281606-457839205 GCA_028564925.1 Lithobates sylvaticus | reverse complement strand
AGCTGCTTCTAGATGATGCTTGGCACGTCACTTTTATGAGGGCTCCACCCTATATGTAAGTGGCACTCTTTGCACATAGCATCTCTATATATTTACATGGGGATTATTCTTGCAAAATGTTATGCTGCACTTTTCATCTGATCAAAAAAATGTGATGTTTTCCTCCTTTTCTTTTGCACAGAGTCTCTGTCTATAGTCAAAGAAATAAGGTCCCGAGGAAGCAAAAGGCGAAACACGTCGACCTCTCTGACCTAGTAGCAACAGAGATCTTTATGCTATCAAATAAGTGATCAAATTGACTAGAGCTCTATTATTCTTGTTGTTTTTATAGAATGTGTAAACATTATTTAATAATTCATTTTTTATACTAAAGAGATTTAGTAATATTATATAGTGATTGTCCTTCTCTGGTACCAGTAAAGTCCACTCATTCTGTCCAATTTTCTTTAAACAAATTTAATATGGATGAGGTACTCCCATAGTCATAACAATTTCTATATATAGAACCTCATTCCCTCCCTTCTAGATTGTAAGCTCTTACGAGCAGGGCCCTCTGATCCCTCCTGTATTGATTTGTATTGTAAGTGTACTGTCTGCCCTCATGTTGTAAAGCTCTGCACAAACTGTGCGCTATATAAATCCTGTATAATAATAATAATAACAATGGCATTTCATACTGATAGTCATTCTCTCAGATGTTTTTAGGTGGAACCGAAATCCTGGAATCACAGTGATCTAATTTCTGCATATGTGTAATGTAATCACTATGTAACATTTGCTGTGGCCGAAAGGGACAGAATGACCACATTGTATGGACTTGGCCAGCAATCCATCAAATGATATTTGAATGATTCAACAGGGATTCAATATGTTTATTGCCATAAATAATACTTAAAATACACACAAGTACATGAAAGCAATGTATATTTAGTTAATGTAACTGCTGTATGTGATTGTTTCTGTTCCTAGGTTAAATGAACAATTTTGCACGTTCCACAGCACTAACTAAAAATTTTTAAAAATGAAATTGACATGTATGCTTACCAATTGCCTATAATAACTTTTGTTTAAAACAAAATTATATGTCTAGTTCCTATGAATTGTTAGCAACATTTTTTTTACACAAAATCAGTTCTTCAAATCTTCCATGCATCTTATAAAAATCCTGTCCTGATTGTGGCCAGGCTTACTGTCCCAGTAATGCTCTACAGTGAAATGACAATAATAATATAAAATATAAATCCTATTTCCACATGGGTTAATGTAACCTAGGCAAGTCTCCATTACAGGTAATCACAGCTAGACCATGTGTATGTTTACCCATAATGGACGTTCAGCAATTTGTGGGTATAAAACTCCAATCTCATCCCTTCCAAATGTTAAATTAGATAAGGTCAGTTTTTGTTTATCACTTTCAGCTTTTAAACTTAGTGGTGCCGCTTCTAATTGGTGTTTATAACCATTAGGCAGATGCTATTTGGATGCAATAACAGCTTGCAGGTTTGGATGAGGACCAGGAAAAATATTATTGTGGAAATCAGATATTTTTTTATACATTAACTCCAAAGTGAAATGTATGTCAAGGGAAAGAACAAAAAAAATCCAGTTAATGGACTTCAACTCAGTTCATATTACGGATGATTTTAAAGCTAAAATATTTTAAATAGCTGAGTACAGAAAAGGAGTCTATCTACATCTGGAAATTGTGCAGTAGAGGCAGGGAAAGCCAACCTTTAATTGACTACCTGGTTGCTTCTGGTATCAAAACTTTGAGTCACTTAGAAAAAAGTCTGAAGCTAGCAAGACAGGAGAAGTCGGGCCTTCTGATCTACATTGGGGTTCCAGGATGGTGAACCAAAGAATTCATTAATTCGATCACCAGAACAGCCAGACAAAGCTATTTGCCCATACTTTAATTCCTAGCTGGAGTTGCAGAGCCCATTGTGTGAATAGTATCTAAGTCAATTAATTACCAGGACAAGTATACAGGAATTACACCGAAAAAAATGGTATGTGCTGCCTTGATCTAAGAATTTAGCACAGTTGTACTAAAGCATGATTATGACTCCAGCAAATGACAAATATAAATTCTACTCTGCATACTGAGGCAATGGTGAGCATTCCTAAGCAAATAAAGGTTCATCCTGGTCCTTGTTTTTGCCTTGCCTATACACTAAGTTAAGCCTGTCTCCTATTCTAGCATCATGCTATCCGCTTGCCTGCTACATGATCTGACCTGCTGGAGGTATGACTCGAAACCAGCTACCTGTTTATGTTATGTCTGAAAGTCACCTGCCTTGATCTTAGACTGTTTTCAAATGACAATCTTGTCTCACGATTTCTTGCTTTTGTTCAGTTACTTATCCTGATGTCAGCAGTCCGCTGTAGTGCAAACCTGAGGGCCTCAATCTAGTTCCAAGATTTAGAGTAATGTATGCCTCCTTTCAGTTTCCTGACAAGAACCTAACTTTTCCTAGACTTCTCAGAGAAGCCTGTGCTGTCTACCAACTATGCAGAGGACATCTGCCTGATCTATGGCTGCTAAAGGTCAGTTTTAGAAATGTTCTTATATCTGTAGGTCTTCCCCAAACATCTCTTGGCTAAGCCTTCTCAGGCAGGAAGCCAACCAACCAGGATGGAGTTTTCTTGGTTGATTACTATGGTTTTCCTCTTGAGATAGATTGACTCAAAGGGAGACAACAGGCAGCTCCCTGTCCTCTTTGCATAGGAACATGCATAGGAACATGCATGCATGTTTGTACAATGGAACATTGTACAATGGAACAAAGGTTTCAGTGTTTTTTTTTTTGCATCAGTAACCTGTAGGTAGATCAGGATTGCTTTGATGATGTTCTGACTAAAAGGAAATCTGTACTAACTAAATATGTAGGCTGACATAGGCGTTTATCTTTACTCTGATTGCTAGATGCTTGTTCCAGGTCAACATTTCAGAAAATACTAAAGTCAGCAGCATTCAGGCAACTACCATTTTCAAAATAACAGTAGCTCCCATGTTTTTGTCAGTACAGGTTTCCTTTGTACTGTTGCATAGTAGTCTAAGTATAAAAGCCAGAGAGAGGAAGATAACTGCCATTTTCGATTAAACGCCAACAACGGTAACCTGTATTTCTGACTTGTGTGCTTTAAAAATGTATTTGTCACAAATTTGGGTAATTCAGTGTGAGCATTTGGTCATAATTACATGCAAATTAATTTACAGAAAAAGGTAAGATATGTCTAATATAACTTAGATGTGAGTGACTGTTTTTGCTATAGTGCCTGAAGGTATGTGTCACGTACCTTGTGGCAGAGCCTGACGTGTAGAGAGAGGCCTCTCATAGTGGCTCAGGGACCACTGATGTGGTGACAGTGTCCGCGAGAGCATAGTGAGGTATGAGCGCCTGTAAGATCTTCCGCCGGTCACAGAAGTACATAGCAGGTGCATCACCAGTGTTGGGCATGATGGTTGGAACAGCAGATGGCCGCAGGAGCAGCAGACCCTGGGCTGAGTAGGCATCAGATGGCAGTTACTTGGCAGACAGCAGCTGGTTGCAGGTGCTGGAAGACTGGCAGCACATGACAGGTGAAGAACCAGCGAGATCCAGGCAGCATGCAGGACAGGACAGATGGATAACTGGATGCAACGTCAGACAAGCTAGGTCAACAACGGATGGTCAGGTACAGGCATAGATGGCAGGCACAGAATAGTCAGGATACAGGCAGAGGTTGGTAACACTTGGAACAGGCAAATGAGCAGAAGGCAGAGCAGGGTCCAGAAACAAGCAAAGGTCAGGGCAGGTAGCGTTTAAGCGAGGTCAGGGCAAGCCTGGACAATAGCAGAAGTCACACACTGGAGCAGATGCAGGAACACAGATAATGGCTGTAGATTAGACAGAAACCTACTAATGCAACTGCTGAACTTATAAAGTCCACTGGGCACCGGTATCAGTGGAAAAATAACGCACTGCAAGACGGGCACCCGCAGGGCCATGCCTGCGCATCTGTGTGCGCCTGGGAGCTTCACTTGCTCTATAGCTGGTATTTTCCTGACAGTATACCTATATATCTAGGCATGAGTAATTTCTGTGTGACATATTACCTTGTACAATGTAACAGCAGTTCTACTTATGTTTGTCAAAACAACAAATAAGGACAAATAAAAAAAAAAAAATACACAATGCTTTGTTTTTAAAATGAAGTAGGTCTTATGGACACAAGGCATAAAAAATTGCCACTTTTAGAGGCATTTGTCTGCCTCCAAGTGCCCCTCCAATTTAGCCTATGTGTCCATGCCCACAGGAGCATTTAGAGGCAGAAAATAAAACAGAGCCAGCATGTTCAGGAGAGAAAAGTATTGACTCGCCTAAATGCGTGTAAACACTAGTCACATTTAGGAGCATCTGGCACTTACAAGCGTTAATGGATTTTACAGGACACTTCAAAAATAATGATATTGAATATTAATGATAAACTAGGAAATTCCTGTGTGTACAGGAAGTTCCTAGTGTCCTTTGCTTTTTTCTGCTGTGTGGATGTCCTCTGCTCCCTCTGCAAGCAACATGGGCCAAGATGTCATCCAGCTAGACTTGATTGTGGAACTGGAGTTACCGTATATACTCGAGTATAAGCCGAGTTTTTCAGCACATTTTTTTGTGCTGAAAGTGCCCCCCTCGGCTTATACTCGAGTCAAGTACTTTTCTGCAGCAGAAATGACATTTTCCGAACCAACTTTGGGGCCCCATATCTTGGGGCCACTTGGTGCTAGGAACCCAGAATTTGGTATGCAAACCCAGTGGAACCTGCACCACAACATATCCAACATATAGCTGGGGTTCCTAGCACTAAGTGGCCCGAGATTCGGGGCCCCAAAGTCTGTTCGGAAAATGTAATTCTCTGCTACAAAAAGTGCTTGATATTTTCAGAACCGACTTTGGGGCCCCATATTTGAGGGCCACTTGGTGCTAGGAACCCCGGCTATATGGATATGTTGTACTGCTACTTCCACTGGGTTTGCTCACCAAATTGTGGGTTCCTAGCACCAAGTGGCCCTGAGATACGGGACCCCCAAAACCGGTCAATTGTGTCCATCTGCAGCAATGTCATTTCGGGACCCTTTGGCTGCAAATGGCCACAGTGAGGCATGCAAATGGCCACAGTGAGGCATGCAAATGGCCACAGTGAGGCATGCAAATGGGCACAGTGAGGCATGCAAATGGGCATTGTTGACCATCTTTTCCACTTACAGTAGCTGCGCATTTCTCACCCTAGGCTTATACTCGAGTCAATGCGGTTTCCCAGTTTTTTGTGGTAAAATTAGGTGCCTCGGCTTATATTCGGGTCGGCTTATACTCAAGTATATACGGTATATCCCAAATTGAAGGATCTCTGTCATCCAAAATACAATGATAGTATTCATAAGGCCAAGTTGTGGACGGACATAACTGTCAACTTCACCAAAAACTGGGATCAGCACTCAGAAGAAGGATAATGGTAAGTGCATTTTGCTGTATAGTTAAAATATGTATGTAATCTTTGTACAGAATGAAATATTAACCATTTGTGTTCAGAAAAAATACCGCAGATATGATGGAAGTTGCTACGGGATAGTGTACATTGGGACCTGACAACTGATAAGAAAACATTTCAAAGCAAGGCCCCAGCAACTCATTAAGGAACACATGTACAGTGCCCAGCTGGCTTCTCTTCCGAGGTCCATGTTGTCCAGCAGTACATAGTAAATATTTTTGTTGACTATTATATTTGTTCTTGGGTGAGGATTGAATATACTGTTGATTTTTTTATTTTTTTGTTTTTTTGTTTTTTTGTTTTTTTCTTGATTTAGTTTTTTTTCTCTTTTCAGTTTTTTGGTCTGAAAATTTGTATTTTTTATTTTTTTTTTTTTTTCTTTTTTTCTTGATTTAATTTTTTTTCTCTTTTCAGTACCACATACATTCTTTAGAACATAGGTGGTGACTTTGAGAAGCAGTGTATAAAATGCCTTTATGCTGTTGCCATGCAATACAGGGCAGCAAAAAGGAATGGCATGCAACCCCTCAGCTATCCATGCTCTGCTCTAATGGTCCACCTGTGTACCTTGAGATCTCAGCTGGCCCATCTCTGCCTTCATACCATCTTCCTCCACCACGACTGCCCACACCTACCTACTCCTACACAGAAACACCAGCTCTCTCCTTCCACAAGGATCAACCCCATTCCCCAAGGGATTATTCTCAAAGCAAGAATTTGTCATCCTTCCTGGTTCTTCATCCTTACTGGAGTACCGGCAACTGTTGTTTTTTTATTAATTTTTTTAAAATAATGTGAATTTTTAGCCCTTTTTATTGGTCAGTTTCTTTATTTGTTTACAAAAAAAAATGAATTTTTTTTCCGTGAGCAATTTGCTTATGTCCTAACATACACAAACATGATTAAAAAAGCCTTTGCAAATTACCACCTTAAAGTGTCACTAAACCCACAACAGTAAAATCAGTCTGCATATGGAGTAAAGCGTGCTGCTTATACTCACTGTGGAACTTAAGGAGTTAATCCTCCACATTGTGTAAAAAGGCTCTTTGATCCTATCTTCTCTGTTCCTCCCCTTCTTCCAATGTCCTCAATCTATCTGCTGATAGGGGACAAGCTGCACATGCTCAGTTTGTTGTATATTGCTAGAGAGTTTTTTCTTTTCTTGGGAGAGTGCATGTGCACTGTCCAGACAGAAGGTCAGGGGCCCTGCAGCCTAATAGAACAGTCAGAGCAGAATGAAAACTCCTACAAGCTTTAACCAGACACTGATAGAAGTCACAAGACTGCTGTAACCGCTGATGAGAAAAGGTATTTAGCAGTTTATATTTATTTAAACTATTGCATTTCCATGTTTTGTGTACTGTGGGAGACCAGATATAGTGAATTCAGGGTCCTGGGTTTCAGTAACACTTTAAATGAAAAAAATGCAAAATGCATTATGGTGTTGATTTGTTACATAGTTACATAGTTGGTGAGGTTGAAAAAAGACACCAGTCCATCCAGTTGAACCTGTGGTTTGTGAGTGTGCTTGTGTTTATGTCAGTAGTACATTGTAGATCATTAAGGTGCCCATCTAATAGTTTTTTTCTTTTAATTATTGATGATGCCTGCTGATACCACTGCTTGTGGAAGAGAATGTCACATCCTTACCGCTCTGACAGTAAAAAACCCTCTATGCAGTTTAAGGTTAAACCGATTCTCTTCCAATTTCAGTGACTGGCCACGTGTCTTTTTTAATTCCCTTACTCACCGTAGGTCCACATTAATTTCTCAGCTATTCCAAAAGCCTCAGCAGCAAACTCAGCTCTACTGTGCATGGGCGAGGCCTGCGTGGGGAAATCCAGAGGCATCCCTCAAGTAGCCAACCTCCGATCACAGACTCTCAGAATATTTGTGCATCTCCTTGTCTGCCTTAGGCTCCAAGAATGCATTTTTTGTGATGTCATTGCCCTGTGCCACACTGCCCCACGCACCCCAAGTCTCATTTTGGATTACACACCACATGGACGTCTTCCACCTTCAGTGGTTACAAGTGAGAACTTCAGGAGAAGCAGCATTGAGAAATAAGGCTCTGACAGTTCACCCCCCCCCCCCCATCCTTTCAGGAAATCTGATGTGGTTGTTATATCTTCCATACTACCAGCGAGAAGTGGAATTACCGTGACTTGGTCACCCATCCTGCTCCTGGACATTATTCAGCCCACAGATGTGCTCTACTTTACCTTCTCCCATGTGAGTTGATATTGTTTTTACTATTAAAGTGTTTTACTTATACACTCAGAGGTGCCCCTCTCCTTGGTTTTCAATAGGTAGGTGCAGGAGGGATTTAGATTCAGCACTAAAGCAGATGTGCAGGAACCCTGGGGTATCTGTTTTTTTGTTTCTGGGTCCATTTAACTCGTTCTGAACCAGAATAATTAAGGACAAATTCGTTCAAATATAGTAATAAATCTGACATAGATTCATGCTAAACTTTTCCAGCCACCTGCCCAGGATTTCAGGCATTTTAAATATACATCAAATTTAATAAAAACCAGCTCTAGACAGATGTCTGATTTAATCAGTATCTTGCTTGATACGTCTTCCTATATTTGTGCCCACATCTCTACATCTTCCTCTCCATCTGACAGTACAGCTCATGAAAAAGTGGACAGAAAAAGCTTAGGTTTCTTCATAAAACTCAGTTTATGTCTGATTCAGCCCTGCACAGCTATGACATGCTGAGAAAGTGCTGGGAGTAACTGCATCTGAGATCAAGAGGTCATTTGATCATCAGTGCTTCCCATTTATTTACAAGGAGAGCTCACATGTTGTGTACCACAATTTTTATTATTTCTTTTTCATTCACTTCACTTTTAACTTATACTACTACATGAGTTTTGAGCCTTCTGTGGATGATTAAAAATGTAACATTTTGCTCAGTTGTTTTTTACAAAATGAGTTTCCATCAACGCCATAGTAGTCACTAGATTCTAGCACTTTGGGCACGTGTCCTGAGTAACCTGCTTGGTGCCTTGAGTCTAGCCACACTTAGCAGGCACCATCGGGCTTAGCGTTCTACCAGAAAACAGTGTCACTCTTATCTCAGGTGAGTTACCACCAAACTCTAAAGATCTATTTCACTCCCACTGACTACCAACATAAGGGTACTTCACTACTGAAAAAAAAATAGACATTTTACGATTTACACCAAGGTTATGGGAGCACTTCACCATTGACATTGATATGGGGGACTTCACTAATGAAGCCAGGGTAATGGGGGATCTTCGCCATTGGCAATTTGGCATTCACGTATTGGTGGCTCTTCTCCACTGACACCAGGTTAATGGAGTTCTTTACCATTAGCATCAGATTAATGGGGCACATCACCACTGGTAATGAGTCTTGCTCCCCATTGATACCTGGGTAAGGTGCCACTTCTCCACTGACATCAGGGTAATAGGGGGTTCTTCACCATTTACACCAGGTTAATGGGGGCAGTTCACCATTGACACCAGGGTAATGGGGATACATCACCAATGACACCAGGGTTATGGGGACACTTCACCACTGGACACTTATATGTAATATTTATATATATATATATATATATATATATATATATATATATATATATATGTAATATGGGCACTTCTCCACAGACACCAGGGAAATGAGGGTACTTCACCATTGACAACAGGGGCGCTTCTTGACTGACACCAGGGTAATAAGCATACAGTATTTCATCCTAGGCACCTGGGTAAGGGGGACACTTCACCCTTGACACCATGTAATAGAGGCACTAAATCGACTTTGCTGTACAGCATATACCTCAGACATTCTCCTGACCTTGGAACTTCTGCTACCCAGGAATTTGGTTTTAACAATGCCCCTAGAGGCCACACGCAATGTTAAGTGATCTAGCCATGTGCCATTTGCTGCAACTTTTCTCGTTTCATTGTGCTTAAGGAAACCCTAGGTTCATTACAATCCTAGAAGTCCTAAAGTCCTAGCAATGTTCATGAATAACACTCATGAATAGAAGCAAAGACAGACACATGTCTCTCTTATCTCAGGTGAATTACCACCTAACCCCCGAAATCTAATTCACTCAAACTGACTACCAACATAAGGGGGTCCTTCACTACTAAAGGAAAATAAGGCCCAGTTATACCCTATGATTTTCAATGAGTACCATTCATATCTGTGTGACTTCAAGTCACAGCAACTTCAAAGTAGTCCCTGAACTACTTTGGTCCGATTTTGGTACATAGACCTCAAGATTACAAAGGCATTGCTGCAAGTCATGGCAAAATGGCACGACTTTCAGGTGGCACAAGTGTGAAAGGGACCTAATGGAGGAATTTTACAACTGATGCCAGGATTATGGGGGCACTTTACCATTGACACCAGAGCTATGGGGTCACTTCACCACTGAAACCAGGGTAATGGGGCACTTCATCATTGACATCAATTTAATGGGGGTACTTCTCTACTGACACCAGGGTAATGGGGCTACTTCACCATTGACATCAGGGTAATGAGGGCACTTCTTGACTGACAACAGGATAATGGGTGTATTTCATCCTAGGCACCTGTGTAAGGGGAAAATTCACCCCTGACACCAATGTAATAGAGGTACTACACTGACATACTGTACTCCTGACCTTGGCACTTCTGCTACACTGGAATTTGGATTTAAAAATGGCCTAAGAGTCCACACCCAATGTTGAGCAATTTGGCCATGCGCCATTTGCGGCAACTTATCTCATTTCATTGTGTCTACGGACACTCTAGGTTCATTACAGTCTTAGCTATCCTACAGGTCTAGCAATGCCCATGATTAACACTCATGAACAGAAGCAAAGACAGACACATGGAGACTCTCTTATCTCAGGTGAGTTACCACCAATCCCCAAAAATCTAGTTCAGTCTCACTGACCACCAACTGAAAGTGATACTTCACTACTGAAAGCAAAATAATGGAGGAATTTCACAACTGGGACCAGGATTATGTGGGCACTTAACCTCTGTTACCAGCGTAAGGGGGGTTTCTCACTATTGAAACCAGGGCAATAGGGGGCATATCTCCACTGGCATCAGGGTAATAGGGGTTCTTCACCATTGATACCAGGGTAATAGGGGCACTTCACCATTGACAGCAGGCTATGGGGGCACTTCACTATTGACACCAGGGTAATAGGGACACTTCACCACTGACACCAGAGTTATGGGGTCACTTAGCCATTGGCACCAGTGTAATGGGGCATTTTTCCACAGACTCTAGGATAATGGAGATACTTCATCATCGACACCAAGGTAATGGGGATACTTCACCATTGACACCAGGGTCATGGGAGCAGTTCTCCACTAACCCCAGGATAATGGGGGTACTTCACCATTGACACCAGGGCGAGGGGGCACTTCTTGACTGACAGGGTAATGGGCATACTTCATGCCAGACATCAGGGTAAGGCGGACACTTCACCTCTTACACCAAGATTATGGGGAGTCACTTCTTGACTGACACCAGGGTAATGGCATACTTTATCCCAGGAATCAGGGTAAGGTGGGCACTTCACCTTTGACACCAGGATTAAGGGGGCACTTGACCATTGACACCATTGTAATAGGGACACTGCTTTACTGATGCCATCATACTTTGCCTTTGAAACTAGAGTAATGGGGGAACTTCTTGACTGACACTAGGGTAATGGGCATACTTCAACACATACACCAGAGTTGGCACTTTACCCTTGACACCAATGTAATAGGGGTATTACACTGACTTCTCTGTACAGTGTATACCTCAGACATACTCTAGACAGCTGCACTGCTGCTATACTGAAATTTAGTTTTAGCAATGCCCTTGAGGCCATGCCCAACGTTCAGTGATCTGGCCATGTGTACCATTTGCTGAGACTTTTCTCATTTCATTGTGCCTAAAGCTGGTCACAGATGGATTGCACTCTGGCTAGTTCAGCAGGGACTGGCTGGCTATTCCTATTCAGGAGAAGTTGATCAAATGATCAACTTCTCATGAACGGGCTTGTTGGAAAGTTTTCCTTCTATCAGCACTGCAGCCAAAGTATTGTATTCTGACAGTGGATGAGACCTGCTGTCAGAATACAATAGGAGGATTCCTTCATCCACCTGGAATGTGTGGATGGGAAAATCCATTCATTTTTTTTCTGATCAGCAGTCTGGCCAGGTTAAGAATGCTCTAGGTTTATTACAATTCTACTACAGCAATCAATAGAAACTGATACTGAAATTTTAGAAAATCTGCCAAAAAGTGTCTTCTTTTTTTTACACAGAAAGGGAGAATTTTCTTTTTTAAGTATGTAGCGCTGGCTCGTGATGAGCAGGCGCTATTGTTTTTCCAAATTAAGTTGCCTGAAGCCACAGTTGGGCTTCAGGCTAATTTCTTCAAATTTCTTGTTTCAGTACCAGTCCAGCTGGGTTCCACTGGGTTCTCCTTGACCGCAGGTGTCGCTGTCACCGCCGGCAAGAGTAGAAACGCAGTCTAGCTGGATGCATTGAATACCACTTATTTCTCAGAACCAGCCCAGTGGGAGTGTTCTCCTGCTGTGCATTCTG
The DNA here is from genome assembly GCA_028564925.1 of Lithobates sylvaticus. NCBI lineage: Eukaryota > Metazoa > Chordata > Amphibia > Anura > Ranidae > Lithobates > Lithobates sylvaticus. Next base: position 457,827,100 of record CM053030.1, on the reverse strand, counting down.
GGGGGTGGTATTTAAGGTACTGATGCCATGTTGTCGGGGGGAGATTTTTCTGTCTGTTTGGTTCTGATGGTTCTCCTGACCCAGCCTCATGGCCCTCCTGGCCTGGGGTGTGGAACCGTGCATCCTGTGTCTCGGGGCTGGCTGGCCTGAGGCAACGCAACTGCAGGGATAGGCCTGAGTGACTCTCAGAGCCTACTGATCCAAGGAAGGTCCAGTGCCATCTCATCTGAAGGGAGAGGCCCAGAAACTGAGGAACCCCAGGGGAGGACCCTTTCAGGAGAAGGCTGTGCGCAAGGCTGGCTTCTCTGAAGGAGCCTGGAGACTTAGTTGAAGGACTCAACCTGGATCAACACTCATACGGTATCGCTGGATCGGCTGAGAGAAACTGGTATCGTACGTTAGTTCTTTAAAATTCATCCAATCCCTCAGTGACGCTCAAGTGTAACTTACAAGTCTGTGGCAGAGACTTTACCGAGCATCCTACCGGCTGCTAGGCCTAGTGAGAGAGACCTATCCGGGGGGTTGCAGGAATCTAGTTTGTGAATTTCTCTGGATTCTTCTAATATCTTCATCCTGCAATTTAAGTACCTGAACTCACCCCTAACCCTCTACCCTTTATTACGAGACTTTGTCTTCTTTTCTAAATAAATAACCCAAAAGAGGATTCAGTGTCAGTTTCAACATTCTTTGGGCCACTTTCTACGGGATGCCCAAGACGGAGAAGCAAGCAGGTGAGGTAACAGTAAGCCCAAATAAAACCAGCAGCTCCTTCGGGGGTTAGTGCTACAAGTAAATAAAGTTTTAGTTCTGTTTTGTTTTCAGTTTAAATCATATAAAAAACACTATTTACAGTAAACCTGTTATGTATCTATTTAAAAAGTTATTAAATGTCTTGAATTACAGGTAGTGTAAGTATCTGAATCTGTCTTTATATTGGCTTTCTGTAACCCTCTGCACAGAAAATTACAAAAGGTAAAGTCACCATAAGGAGGATATGATGATTCTACAGCACACACCTGGAAAATTGAAGAGCTTGAGTGTATGGATTACAAGACTGGTTGGACAGAATTGCAAATCTATTTGCTGTCAAAACAGTCCTCATATACATATTGCAAATTTGTATTTAGTTGCTTCTATGGTGTTCTGCTATAATTACAAATAGTGCTTAGGATTATGGCTTTTAAATACTACATAGGTAGGCATATGAGAATTAACATTGAGTTATTTATTTTTAGATCACATTCTGTTCTTCTACAAAACAAAATTATACAGTAGCTTATCTCTCATTATTATCTGCTAAAATACCACTATACTTTTTTGTGAGTTCAGGAAGCTGTAATAAAATCCCTGGTAATTTAATGGATGTGTGCTAATAATGCTAAATTCAGACTTTTAACAGAGCTCTCGCTTTCTTTCTCTTTACGCTGTTAATTAGAGCTCCTACAGTTTCCTTTATTCAGATTCAGCCATTGGCACCACTCTTAACAAGCTCAATAAACAATAGTCTTCTTAAAGGGTGAAATCCACCGACTCAGCAATGTCTTTATTGTAGCAGCAACTTTCCAGAGACTGCCCAGCCGGGAAAATCACTTGTGGATGTGGGAAAAAACTAGACTTCCTTTACTATGCACAGAGTTATTTGTTCTTACACAAAAGTTGGTGTAATGTTTACTTTCCTTTGTTCGAGTGCTATACTGTTCAAGTCCAAGTTGATGCCTTGCCCATGTGACTGAGGGCAAAAGCCCACCCTTGTCATGAGTCAGGAAGGGGACGGAAACACGAGAGTTCCTGATGTTTTTGAAGAGAACACGTAGGTTGTATGGTCAATCTGAACATTGATGGATTAGTTCTGTAAAGTTGGAATGGGATATTTTAAATGTTTGTATAATCTTTATTGCTGTGGAAAGCTGCCAATTTGGTACTAAAGAAGGAATTTACTCATTGTTCTTGGGTGGACCTATGTTTACGTTGTTCTACTTAAATAGAAACTATTGTATATTATCAATGAGTACACATTTGTAGGCTTAAAAGGGGGCTGTTTAGAAATAAAATAGTTAAAGAACCGTTGAAGGTAAATGAGAAATTACAGGTTTTAATTTCAGATATGACAGATAGGAAATGGGAGGAGATATGCTCCTCGCATTTGGTGGTATCACCAGTAGATAATAATGAATTGACCCAATTGCATATAATACATTAGCCATATCTCAGTCCTACTCGATTACTTAAAATTGGTAGAAGGTCAACGTCAGAATGTTTGCGTCGCCATCAGGATGAAGCAGATTTTTGCCATTTGATCTGGTTAGGTAATGGGTTTTTGGAGTCAGGTAATAAAAAATGATCAGAAACAATTAAACGACTCGTGCCACGTACTCCAGAAATATGTTTGTTGGGGGTGTTGAATGATGAAGAATGGTCACGAAATGTAAAGATTTGTTTTGCAAAAAACACTTTTCCAGGCTTGTAAACAGATTGCCATGAGATGGATGCAAGTTAAAATCCCCTCTATTAAAAAATGAATTGATGCAGTTAACCATATTACATCATATAAAAAAATAAAAACAGGGGAACTCCACAGGACAGAGTATCAAAAGTAAATGGTGTGGAGTGGAAATGAATAAATATTGATATAAGGGTGAAAAAAGTGAGCAATATAATTGATATATCTATGCATTAAAAGGCAAAGAAGAAATGTAATACATGGGAAGATCGTCATGTGAGGTAGATAAAATGTGTAGAATTAATAATGGTGCAATCTGTATAAGAAAATGTTATTTTGTTATGTATAACTTGATCTGTAATAAAGAGTATTGGAAAAAAAAGGGTCTGTTTATAAAGAAACAATGGGCTAATATTTGGTTACTGTTTCCTCTTTTGCCGTGTTTTGTGTGTCTGCCAACCAATTTCAGTCATATTGATGAAGCAGAAAAAACAGCTAAATGGCAAATTGATAAAACACTAACCTGGCCTTTGAGAATTGTAAACATTCAAGTGGCGTGTGGTTCTAAACGATGGTGGATATGGCTGACAAATTTAAGCAGGCACACTAATCATACCATGTTTTATTTTTAAAGTCTACATTTCTTTCTTTATAAATATGTCAAACTGTGCCATTTTATTTTATTTTTTTTAAAAGGGCTTTTTAGCAGTGACAGGTTGAGTTTACTTGAAAGTGATTTTTAAGGAGGCTTTAATTATTACTTTTTTTTTTTACTTTGTGCTCAAATTCATAAATGACTTCATATGTAATTTGGCATATCCTACCTCAGGTGAGCATTTTTATTTCAGTGCAATCAAGATCTGAGGTTATTAACTGCTGAGATAAACTCCATTACCGAATAAGGTGAGCAGCAATCGCGTTCTGTTAAGTGATTTATTATGAGTCTAAATTTACCCATTGGTGGACACCAAGAGGAGCAGTTAAAGTGTAACTTTACTTTTGTTAAGAAAAAATTATTTAATCTGGGTGATTTATATGCATTTAAAAAGAAAGAAGTGTTGTGCTATCATCACAACAGTGCTTATAACCTCAAATAGATAGATTTGTTGCAGAGTCCTACCTTTTTTCTGTTCTGAAGCAGTTGCTGTTTGTTTAATTTTGCCCTTTCCAAACTAACCCCTAAATGGGAGGGTCAGCCTTTATTATAACCACCTGATTAAATGTCAGTGTTCTAATGAGGACAGCTGCAGTGTCTGCAACCCCTTTAGAAGTAGTTCACCCTAGGGAGTATCTCACCAAAAACTGCATTCCTATTTGAGGGAATGCCTAAAATGTTACTAATATCTTAGTGCAGACTTCTGGAAAATTCAGTGAGCCAATCACACAAGCTGTAAATTACATTTCTGGGGCATATTGTACATCAATGGTCTACCTCCAGGTCTATACTGAAATTAAGTTTTTGACCATTTTGCAACTTACAGAAGTGAAATGAAAAAGCATTTTTTATTAGCATTAATATACATTATATATTTTTCCCTATAAAAGTACCAGACATGTTATACTTACTTGCTCTGTTGCAGTGGATTTGCACAGAGCAGCCCATATCCTCTGCTTCTAAGTTCCTTTTCTGTGATCCTGGCCCCTCCCTCCTGTTCAATGTCCCCACAGAAAGCAGCTTTGGGCACCTGAGCTGAGTCACAGCTCCCTTTGTCCATTCAGACACGGACCCCCGACCTGGCCTCACCCCCTTTCTCCCCTGATTTGCTAGCTTACTTTGATTGACAGCAGCGGGAGCCAATGGCGCCGCTACTGTGTCTCAGCCATTCAGTTAGGAGAATCTCGGATGGCTGAGACACTAGTGGACATTTCTGGACAGAGAGCGACCTCAGGTAAGCATTGGGGGGGGGGGGGGGGGGGGCTGCTGCACACAGAAGGCATTTTATCTTAATGCAAGGAATGCATTTAGATTAAAAAAAAAACTTCGGTCTCTACAACCCCTTCAAGTAGTATGTTTTATTATTTTAACCTATGTTAACTTTTTTTTTTTTTTAAACAAAAGTGGAGTTTTCCTTTACGTACAGCTAGAGATGTAAAATTTCCGGAAATTTTAAAGCTCGGAAAAAACCCATTTTTTTTCATTTTTTGGGGGAAAAAATTGAAAAAAATGCTACATTAGCACTTTTTTGTCTTTTTAATATTAAAAATCATTCTGTTACGAGAAGTTGAGAAAAACTATGTGCATTGTCATCATTGTTGTCCTCTTCACTTCGATCCATGAAGGATTTTTTAATATCTACAGGACACTTGTTACATACAAGAATGTGTTTTGTCATCCTGGTAGCATTTTCATGCATATTTCATCTGACAATATTTGCAAATCACATTTTTCTTTTCAGAAGAACTTGTAATGTGAAAATGCCTCCATATGCTAGATGTTGGTCTCACCATTTTTCTGAGGGAGTAGGAAATAAAAACAAGAAAAAATTACTACTTTGCAAGAAGACACTAATCTATGGTTGTGTGTGGCGGTGGGGGAAGAACCAGATTACTGGTAATTAAATTATTATTTACACAAAAGTTTATAAAGATAAACTAGTGTAGCTAAATGATTCATTTTTCTGGATTCAGAATCAGATAAATGTAAACTCTTACCTTTTTTAATTAAGTATATACTTTCAGGTCCTTTTTGTTGCTCTGTATTTTCTTCCAATGCTTTTGAGGCCTAGTGAAGAGGATAGAACAAACCAAACACACCCACTAACATGCAAAAGCAAAACTGAAACATTTTTCTTGTTACAATAGCAGCACAGCACCTCCTAAAGTAAGAAATGCATACTGTTCTTGCATTGGAGGTTCAGTTTGTTACCTAGGACTTGCTTGTCCTCAATCAGTGCACAGAAATTTGAATAATCTGATATCAAACATTTTTTTTAGAAATGATTTGGAAAATATTTGAACACCCTGTCTTAAAATATTGTATTCATCATGTTAAAATAAAATATTCCACATTTTTTTTTCTTTTTTCAATTTTTTAAATTTTTGGGGAAAAAAACAAAAAAAAAACAAAAAAGCTCAGATTCTTTGGATGGTTATAACAGTGAATCCCTGTTGGGGGAGTTGTTTTTTCTCCTTTCTCTCCTCCCCCTGTCTCCAATGTTATTGGTGTAATTACCAGTCTATTGTTCACACATTTTTAGGCTAGTTTACTATGTAATTAAGTTCATTTTTTTCATTACTATTTTTTTTTCCTCTAATGGACCCAGAAGCTTTGTCATCCTTTTGAAAAACAAGACTCTTTTTTTAGGCTATATCTCTTTTATTTACTGCTTGGCTCAATCTTTGGTTTGTTTGGGACCATGTTTGTTTAGTGACCGTTGAGCAGTTTTTTCTTGTGTTTGAACGAACAATCAAACTCCAGAGACCTTTAAAAACAGCATAAGACTTTTTGGACAGGGGGGAGAATTGTGCACATAAGTAAATATTTAGGAACTTTTTTTCCTTTTAAAAAATAATTGGGAAACTAGGAATTCTATTGTGTAAAGCATGCGAATAGAGACAACTTGTATTAGCTGTCAACAAAATGCTATGGATCAAATAATGAACAAACATTTAGTCATGCACAGGGTGACTGACCTGCTTAGGCCAAAGAGGAAGATCTGCTGTTTGCAATCAGTGTTGAAGCTCTGAATCATGCAAGGAAGAAGGAAACATTTAGACAATGGGGTTCATTTACTAAAATCTGGTGCAGCTCTGCATAGAAACCAATCAGCTTCCAGGTTTTTTTTGTATAACAAACATGTTATACTTATCTGCTCTGTGTAATGGTTTTGCACAGAGCAGCCCAGATCCTCCTCTTCTCAGGTCCCTCGCCGGTGCACCTTGCCCCTTCTACCTGCCGAGTGCCCCCACAGCAAGCAACTTGCTATGGGGGCTCCCAAAGTGAGACACTCCTCTGTGTGTCCATTCGGGCATGGAGCTGTGGCTTGGCCCACCCCGTCTCTCTCCTTATTGGCTCACTGAATTTGATTGACAGCAGAGGGAGCCAATGCTGTGTTTCTCAGCCAATCGGGAGGAAGAGTCCCGGACAGCCGAGTCTCTAGTACAACATCGATGGATTGTGATGAGGCTCAGGTAGGTTTATGGGGGGACTGAGGGGGGCTGCTGCACACAGAAGGTTTTTTTTTATCTTAATGCATAAAATGTAATAAGATAAAAAACCTTCTGCCTTTAAAATCACTTTAACTGAGCAAAGCCGAAGTTAGAAGCTGATTGCCTACCATGCACAGCTGCACTAGATTTTGCACTCTCCAGTTTTAGTAAACCAACCCCTGTGAATGGATACATGGTAAGATGTGATAATCTTGCAAATAGTATGACCGGAAACTGGCTCTTGTAATTATATCCAGTTATAAAATTGCAATCACACTTATACTACAATTTAGAAGATGGTAAAGACATATGATTGGCAGCTGGACTAGGTTTATTGAGGGTTATGTATCAGGTGGCTCTCACTATGAACTGGAGACATTTAACCACAGCTGATAATCAAGTTTAAACATTTACAGCCGGTTCACATTTGTGTATTGCAGTAAAATATTTACCGCAACACACAGCTCTGAATGCATTGCATTGCAGTGCCATTCATTACAAATAGCACCCCACCCAATACACTGTATAGTAGCAGCCAAAGTACAACACCACGCAGCACATCCCTGCATTGCAAAAAGGATCATAAGCATTCATTTGGACATTGTGGTATGTTGGCAGCCCATTCATTATGAATGGGCTACCTTAATAGAATGCACATTACTGCATGACAAAATATGGAAAATATCTCCAAAACTGGAAGAAGAATCTTGAATGCTCCCTTAGCGTTGGTAGCTGAAAATAAATAACTTTAATTATTATTAAAGTGGAACTTTACCCAATCGGGGAAGTTCCACTCTTCCTCCTTCACATTTGGCGGGTACTTGGTTTTGACAGGTGCCCGCTTCCCCATTTAGGTTCGGATTGCCTCGGCAATCCGAGCAGAAGTTCAGCCTCCTCTCCTTCCCCAGGAGACTTCTGGGACACATTGCAGGTCCCATAAAGCTGCAAGGCCAAACAGATGGCGCAGAGAAGCTTGCACATGCGCAGTGAGCAGCTGCCTGTGAAGCCATAAACAGTCACAGCCGGCTGCCCACAGCTAGTATGCTAGTGCCAGTGGCGGAAGCCCGGTGAAAAAAACTGGCTGGGGCGAGGACAGCGCTCGATCCTGGAATATGTGAATGTCTGTTCAATAAAAGTCAGCAGCTACAGTTTTTTATTTTTCTAAATATGGCTGAAGAACCGCTTTAAAAACACATTGAAAGGACCTTTGTGAGGTTGTGCAAGTGTGCAGATGTGAGGCAGGAATTCTCATTGTGCTGAAGGAAGTAGCCTGTAGAAGCAGTAGATATGGGTCTTTTTTAAATGTGACATGAGCATATAAACATGTGAATATCACTCAAATTACTTCCAGGTAAATGTCAAAGAGCAACTACAGACAAAAGGAAATCAATCAGCGCATTCTTTCCAACCAGATCTATATATACTACCTCTACTGGCTGGTTGTGTCTCAGATTGTAAAATCAGGATCTTTGCTTAATGGCTGCAGAAGACAACACATACAGAGGTGCAATGTGTTTCCTGAATCTACAGATAAAGATATAAGAGGAACAATAATACATAATCATTCAGGAAAACAACTATGATGCTCCTCAGGTGGTGCTTAGGCATTGGATTGCCATTTTGTTGAATGTTTGTTCTCTTAAACTGAACTGCAGACAAATAGATAAATACATATATGAGAACAGTTTGACCTGCCTAAGGACTTTCATTTGAATACATTTTAAAGTAGAACTCCACTACCTAGGTTGATGTGTCAATTTTTTTCATTTATGAGGTCCATATGTCTACAAAAAGAGTTCTGCATACAAGCAGAAACCAGAAGATTGAGAACTGGAGCCAAGACACCCTGCACTACTGAAAGTAAATCTACAAACCAAAACTGAAGTTCTGCTTTAAGCTCCTCACACTCATCTTATTGACTTTCCTGAAAAGTGTAAAAAAAAAAAAAAAAATCCTCCGATTCTGACTGTTAATCACTTAAGTAGAACCTCCTGTACATGGACAAATTAGGTGTCGGGCACTGTGTCATCGCCACTTCCCACCAGAAATATGAAAAAAATTTGCTGCACTCCACTCTTAGCTCCTTTGCCTTGTGAGCAAGCCAAAAGTATTACATTGGGGAAATTTCCCTTTGCTTCCTATCCCATAGCCAAAACAGAAATTAAGAGGAAATCCCTCTAAAGTGAGAGAATCCCCGATTGTCACCACAGGTAACCAAAACTAGTGTTCCCACTGGAAGACTTCCCCACTTTTCCTGTTCTGGTGATAACGCAAAATATTGAGGTTGAACCACCTGAAAGATGGTACTCTTCTCAACTCCAATGTTTGCCTTTAGTTATACTTTAAACCCCACCTTAGAGCTATGGAACCTTTACCTGTGGCACATGGATGGTGGTGGTGTTTTTTTTCTGGACACTTACAATTTAATTAGATGATCTAACCTAATTGGATGACATATTATTATTATTATTACAGGATTTATATAGCAGCAACAGTTTACGCAGCGATTTACAATATGAAAGGGAAACAATACAGTTATAATACAATAAAATACAAGAGGATTAAGAGGGCCCTGCTCAGAAGAGCTTACAATCTAATAGGGTGGGGGAGGTGGTACAAAAGATTGTAACTGTGGGGAATGAGCTGATGGAAGTGGTAAAAGATTAGTTGGAGACCTGATAGGCTTCCCTGAAGAGATGAGTTTTCAGGGATTGCCTGAAGGTAGCTAGATATATAGGACTGTTCTCATGTTTTTTTACTTACAACCTAGTTGGATAATGTATGGGATTGTTTTCACATTTTGTTAACTTTTTTCTGCACATGGTTTCTGATGATTGTATAAATTTATGAGCTTCGTTGTTTATATGCACAGTTGAGTCCACATTTGGTAATGTTATATTAAAGAGTGCTTTACTGTTAGTAGGTATACATTTATTCACATTCGTGTGGTGATTGCAATAATGAGCACTTTTTGTAAAATTATTTTATTATTTATTTTTCATGGCAATGTATTGTTTTAATAAATAATAGCGTAGGCCTTTTGTACTAAATTGTCCTTATTAATGATCACACGGGCAGCAAAGACTGTAATGCAGCCATGTACGCACCATGTTTCATATATGGCTGCCCTCAAGTGACTATATAATAAAACTTATGCTGAGAGACAAGGTCATTAACAAATATTACAGCTGATCAAATTCATTAACTTAAATAAAAATCAGTTCTCTTAGGATTCTCTTTAAATCAAACTATCTATACTAAGAAATGAATAGATACTGTAAGACAGCACCTAATAAAACACTCTGCTTTTTTACAAGATGCAAGATACTTGGCTAATCCTTCCAGACATTGCCTCTGAGGGTATTTTGATTCTTTTGTAAATGTTCCATATCATTTCAGCAAATAACCCTGACTCATTCGAAATGACTTGAACAGCTCAGCGGAGCTCATAGCCCAAAAAGGCAATTTAACTCTTCTGGCGAAATGCCTGATCTCATAGCACCAGTTGTGTAGTGATGTATGTCTCAGGAGGTCGTGTCAGGAACTAAGATAATAAATAAGCCCTGAAGCTGAAATATAATTTTCATGTTGGCAATATACTAGAACACATTTATGTACCCTTATGATTTTACCAAGTCACTTTGCTTGTCACAGAAATAGCCACCTTCACCTTCCATCATGTACTTTGTTTTGTCCAAAAGCTCTAGAAATAAAATGCATCAATGTAACCAAATATATAGGATATGAAAATGGAAATCTGATTTCATTCCATTTGATATAGAACAGGAAGAAATGCTGAACTGGTTGAACAGTTTATATATCTAAAGGCATATACTGTATAAGTTTTATCACATGTTCTACTTCTATTATATGGCTAGTCATTATTTTCTTTTTGTTTATATTTTATAGTGTATCTAAATCCCAAACTTGTTTTTAGCTTTGGGTAAAGTGGTTAGAACCTCTAGCAAGGTCTGAGTCCCTAAGGCCCCTTTCACACTGACGGACCGTTCAGGTCCGCCTGTCAGTTTTGACGGCGGACCTAAACAGGCGCTCCATGCTAGTCTATGGAGCGACGGATGTCAGCGGAGACATGTCTGCTGACATCCGACCCGGTCCGATCCGCCAAAAGCAGACGGCTCTACGTCCGGATCCGTCGCTGGCCTTTTTACCACATTAACTAAGCTCATTAACTAATCTCAGTGTAACTTCCCTTGCAAAGTGAACAGCCTTTAGTAAAGTAACTCCTATGTAAAGCATAGGCTATTAACTCATTATGAATGAGCTGCCAATGCATCACAATAGACAAAAAATGACATGACTCTTTTTTTTGTCATGGCAGCACACAGCAACATACTGCATGTGCATTGTGGTTCACTGCAATGTGTTTGTGTTGGCTGCCACTGCGCTAGGGCGCCATTTACATTGAATGCATGCCATTTTTCATAAAGATATTTCCTGATGATGGCATGAGTGGATCATGCCTGTATAATGTGTGTAGAAACATCCACTTTATTCTTTATGAGAAGCCCGTCTGATGACAAAGGATGGGAGACACAGAGACAGCGACAGAACGCTGGCATCCTAAAATAACATGAATTTCATAGAAGTTTAACCGGATATTATTTTAATAAAAGCTTCTGGTTTAAAAAGACTAAAAGAACATTTGAAAATACATTATAATTTTTAGGACCCATTCTCACTTGTGAATAGGGCCCTTAACGATTACATATGGGAGACCCAGCGGGAGTTCCTAGCAATTATATGTGGATGGCAACCCTGATGAAAGCAAAAAGTTGCATATATCTCCTGCAGCTAACCGCTGCCCCTAACCCTGGCCCTGGGCCCATTGCTTGTAGGTTATCACTCCAAGCAATTAAATGCAAGAAACCACGATTAGCTGCAACAGCTGTCAGCCTCTCATTGGTTTCAATAGGGCTTCTGCCCACAGCTAATTGCCCGGGAACCCCTGCTGGGTTTTCCGTATGTTATTACTAATGGTGCCATTGGCAAGTCTGAATGTGGACTAAAGATTGGAATCCTCTCTGGAAGTAGATAGAACATAACAGACAGATCGGGGTAAATATGTGTAAGCTATGAGGAAACCCCAAGGATTAGGTGGCAGTATACCTAGGGGATACAGTAGGAAACCCAATAAGGTTAATTAATAATAATTATACACCCAGTAGGGGAAGACCCTATCAGAGGCATCAGGTAGAATGGTATAACTCCCCCCTCCCATATATTTAATATCAGAGTGTGGATTTTTTTTCAGAAGAGAATTCCCAGAAAGACACCTGAGAGAAGATGGGAAAAACCCAGGACAGGGATATATGGGTGGCAATTAATACCCCCAGTGGAGAAGAGAGGGACAAAATGGATGAAAACTGATTTGGAATCAATATGAAGGTCAAGGAAGATGGTGAAGAAAGGAAAATGAGGACACATGGGAGGACAGAAGGCCAAAAAGGAAAAGGTTGTTTTAGAAGAAGGTGTTTTTAATTTGAGTCATGCCCAATCATTAGGTACTAGATTTTAATTGAAAATTTGCAACAAATAGAAATGTAGATTTAAAACATACATTTTGCATAGTAGTTTGGGGAATGCATGTATTTTTAATCCAGAAATGTTGAGTAATCAATTTTTGGAAGTATACAAACTAATCGTGGAAGAGGACATTAAGAATATAAAAGATAAACATGGTAAGACAGCTAGGAATATTGAAAAAGGTATTAAGGAATTGTAAAATAAAAAATAAATAGTCATTAGGCTGGCAGCTAAAAGAGCTGGGATAGTGATTTTAGATAAAAAGGAATGTGAAAAAGAAACAGAGCAATTACTTTCAATAGAAGATACATATAACGTTTTTTTCAAAACGATCCTACTCCAGAAGTAATGAAGAGATTAAAAAGGTTAGTGAAAAGAGGAAAAAGGCTAAATATTTTGAACAAAAAAGAGGCAGGGTATTTAGTCCCAAACACTCCTCAAAATGCCAACCATATATTACACACCAAAAATACACAAGAATAGAAGACATCCACCAGGAAGGCCAATAAATAGTGGGAAAGATTTCCACATTGAGCAGATTGAGAGAATATATTGACTATTATCTACAAAAATTGGTAATTACAAATCCCTAATTTTTAAGAGACTATGTAGAATTGGTATGTTGGAGAATATTCCATACAAAAGAGATATACCAGCCACAATAGGTGAGAATTCACTCTATACAAGCATTAAACAACAGCATGGATTAGAGGCTGTAAAATGGAGTTTGAGGAGAAAATCTGTATTAAAGAAATAGCAATTGGATTTCATATTGGTGTTCCTGGATCTCACTGTGAAGAATAACCATTTTTGGTATACCAATAAGTACTATTTGCAGACAAGAGGTGTTGCGATGGGGGCTAAATATGCCCCCAGCATAGCAAATATATTCATAGCAAAGTTGGAGGAGGAGGAAATAAATGGTAAAAGAAGGAAGGAGTTGGTGTTTTACTGGTGCTTCATTCATTATTTGTATTATTATACAGGTTTTATATAGCGCCAACAGTTTGCGCAGCGCTTAACAAAATAAAGGCAGACATTACAGTTACATTACAATTTGGTACAAGATGAATCAGAGGGCCCTGCTGATTAGAGCTTACAATCTAAAAAGAAAGGGTCAATTGATACAAAAGTTAATAGCTGTGGGGGATGAGCTGATGGAGGAAGTAAAACAGTGTTAGTTAAAAGCAGGATAAGCTTCTTTAAAGAGAAGGGTTTTCAGGGATCGTCTAAAGATGGATAGATTAGGGGACAGTCGGACAGATTGGGGTAGGGAGTTCCAAAGGATGGGAGAAGCTCTGGAGAAATCCTGGAGGCAAGCATGGGAGGAGGTGACAAGGGAGCTAGAGAGCAGGAGGTCTTGGGAGGACTGAAGAGAGCGGCTTGGTTGGTATTTGGGACTAGGTTAGTGATGTAGCTGGGGGCAGAGTTATGGATGGCTTTGTAAATTATTGTTAGTACTTTGAATTGTATTCGTCGGGTGAGTGGAAGCCAGTGGAGGGATTGGCAGAGAGGGGTGGAGGACACTGAATGGTTGGTAAGGTGGATGAGTCTTGCAGCGGCATTTATTATGGCTTGAAGGAGGCATAGTCTATGTAAATGTAATACAATGAGGAGGGAGTTGCAGTAGTCAAGGCAAGAGATAACCAGGGAGTGAATTAGAAGCTTGGTGGTGTCATTAGTTAAAAAGGGGCGTATTCTGGAAATGTTGTGGAGGCTAAGGTGGCATGATTTGGACAGGGATTGTATGTGGGCCTGAAAGGACAGTTCAGAGTCTAAGGTTACCCCTAGCACCCTGGCATGTGGGGACGGACTGATAGATGTGCCATTGATCTTGACAGAGAAGTCAGGGGAAGGGGCACGTGAGGGAGGAAATATTAAGAGCTCAGTTTTAGATAGATTCAGTTTGAGGAAGTGGTTTGACATCCAGGCTGATATGTCTGTTAGTAAATCAGTAATGCGTGAGGAGATTGATGGGGTGTGCTGAGGGGCAGAGAGATAGATTTAAGTGTCATCAGCATATAAATGGTAGTGGAAGCCATGGGAGGCTATCAGCTGACCCAGGGAGGACGTGTAGATCGAAAATAGTCAAGGTCCAAGGACAGAACCTTGGGGGGCCCCAATCGTAAGAAGAGTTTGAGAGGAGGAAGTGGAGTTGTAAGTGACACTGAAGGTGTGATGAGATAGGTAAGATTCGAACCAATGGAGAGTGCAGTCATGGAGACCATGGAGACCAAGCAAATTGAGTTTTTTGAGGAGGAGGGGTGGTCAACTGTATCAAAGGCAGCGGAAAGGTCCAAGAGTAAGAGTACGGAATAATGACCGTTGGTTTTGGCTGTTAGTAAGTCGTTTATGAGTTTTAGGAGGGCAGTTTCTGTGGAGTGCTGTGGGCGAAATCCAGACTGAAGGGGATCAAGAAGGTTATTCTCAATGAGGTGGTCGCTCAGTCAGTTGTAGACTAAACGTTCAAGGAGTTTGGAGGCAAAAGGGAGTAAATAGATGAGTCTTGTTTAGATTGGTGGGGTCTAGTGAGGCCTTTTTTGGTATGGGAGTGACTAGTGCATGTTTTAGAGGGTTGGAGAAGATGCCAGTAGAGAGTGAGAGGTTGAAGATATGAGTTAAAGAGTGTAGGATAGAGTCAGATTGTGAGCGTAGTATTTGAGAAGGAACAGGGTTCAGGGGGCAGGAGGTTAGGTGGGCGTTAGAAAAAAGTTTAGTGACTTCCTCTATAGTAGCTGGGTTAAAAGAGGGAAGAATTGTGCAGGAGGACAAGGAGTGTAAAGTGAGGGAGATAACTGTGGAGCGGAGATCTTGAGACAAATTGTCTCAATCTTATTTTTGAAGTGATTTGCAATCTCCTGGGCAGTGAGTAAGTTAGTGGGTGGAGGTAATGGAGAACAAAGTAGAGTGGTATATAAAAATAGGTGGATGGGGACTGTGTGAGAGGGTGTTAATGAGAGTGATAAAGTAGGTCTGTTTGGCAGTGTGGAGGCAGGAATGGTGTTTTTGGAGGGCAGATTTATATTGGCTGAAATCTTGCTGTGACTTAGTCTTACGCCACAGACGCTCAAGAGTGCGGCTATGTTTTTTGAGGCTTCTGGTATTGTCTGTCTGCCGTTGTTGTAGCGTTCCGGGCCTGATTCTGTGCATAGTAATAGGGGAGAAGGTATCCAGGGTGGATTACAGTGAACTGTTGTAGACAGAGGTGGCCAAGTTGGGGCAGGACAAGGATGAGATTTTGTCTTAGAGACAATCTGTAGCAGAAATGATTGATGATATAATAATAATCTGGGATGGTAGTGAGGAATCCCTAAACTGATTCTTTGGAGAAATTAACAAGTATGACATCATGTTTTCAGGTGAACACAATGAGGAAAAAATAAATTTCCTAGACCTGACAATATTTACTGATTGAGAAAATTATTGTACCAAAACATTCTTAAAGGAGACAGACAGGAACTGCTTTATACCTGCAAACAGTTGTCACCACCCAAAGAGGTTGGAAAATAAGGGGACAAATGGTCAGGATGAGGAGAAATTGCCAGCTGATGAAGGACTATGAAGAACAAAGGAACACCCTTTTAGAGACATTTACTAAAAAGGGATATAGAAGAAGTAAGATAGAGAAGACAATAGATGAAGTAGAAAGAATGGATAGGGAAAGCCTCTAAGAAAGAAACAGAGAATTCATGATAAAGGTATGGAATATGCCTTTGTGACAGAATTTAGCAGTGATTACAAAGCTGGTAAAGTAAAAAATAAAAGTATCAGCCATTCTACTAAAAGACAAAGTATTGGACAAGAGTATTCCCCAAAAAAAAAAAAGATTTATATATAGAAGGGCAAAGGCATTAAGGAACAGGATAATAAAACATTTGATTAATCCTCCTACAAAGAGAGTTACATTCCTGGACGCAAAAGAGTTTTATAAATGTAAGAGATACATGCCCTGTAGAACTAGTAAAGATAAAAAAAAAATTCAGGTCTAGCTGCACAAATAAAGTGTATGAGATCAAATCCCTTTATCTTGTGTAATAGTAGCCATGTGACCCATGTACTGGAGTGCCCGTGTGGCCTTTAGTACGTAGGTAGAACTACAAGGAAGTTAAAGTGGGGTGCCCCCTAAAAATATTTTTTTAAAAGTCAGCATCTACAAATACTGCAGCTGCTGGCTTTTAAAAATTGGACACTTACCTGTCCCAGGGTTCAGTGATGCGGGGGAACGAAGCCCCCCCTCGTTCCCCGCTCTGCTCGCAGCGCCGGCATTCTTACTGTGGGCACCCGGCTGTGGCTTCACAGCCGGGCACCCACTGCGCATGCGCGAGCGGCACTGCGCGCCGTGATACACCGCGCAGTCATCTGGGACCTGTCACGTGTCCCAGATGACTGACTGCACAAAGGGGAAGTGATCTCAGTGCCTGGGCACTGAAGAAAGGCCGACTACAAGGGACCCCCTAGCAACAGGCATTTAGAGGTGAGTAAATTTTGTGAGTAAATTTTTTTTGGTGGAAACACCACTTTAAGTGCACTGTGTTCGGACGCCGGACACAGTGCACTTATGGGAAGCGCCACGTCTATGCAATCACGAGATTGCAGACGCGGCGCTTCATTTGCAGACCCGGCGCTCGTAGTATCTATTACTGCGGCCGGGCGGTTTGATTGACATCTGAGTTTGATGTCACTGCCTGTTTTCTTTCTCCCATTGTTCCAATTATTTTTTTTTCCATTTTATTATGAATTTTAAGCAATTTTTTTACTTTAAGTAAACGCATTGGGGAACATGCAATCAACATGAAAAAATGGATATGGGAAGCACAGTGTATCTAGACATTTCTTATTAAAGATCTCAGTCAATTTGTGATTTATGGAAGAGATAAAATTACGTGGCATTGGAGGGGTGCAAATATGAAGAAGAAAGTAACACAGTATGAAACAAAGTGGATACATAAATTGGGCACCACAGCACCTATGAGGATAAATATCATATTGAGATATATTTAAACTGTTTTATTGACAACTTTTAAATACATATTTACTTGTTAATTTTTTAAGATTAAATGAAATTTTTGTATCATGTCTATAGAGAATAGTATGTTGTATAAATATTTATGGGAAATCCCGTATAGTTAAGCTTAATGATATTAGTAATATGGCATGCATACAGTATAATATGGCATTACTATAGTAGGTGTACTTAAACAATAGGAGAGATTAATATGGGAAATGTATCTGAACAGATAGTAGATGAGTAGAAATAGTATAAGCTAGCAATGTAGAAAAAGTGCGCAGGAAGATTGAGTACAATAAAGGGTTTATAGGAGTATTAAACAGTGTCTGTAACACTCCCTGTAGATGTCTTGTGATGAAATGCGTCAAAGTCAAGCTTCAGACACTGATATCATCACACACAGAAGCCGTGCTTGCACTGGGTATACGAGTGGAGCCGGCAGTCATATACAGATAGGTGATTGCCTTACCAGTGATATGTAAATGCATTGATTCGTTTTTACATGGTTTTATAAATAAAGAATTTTACACTATATTGTCCTTTCTGTTTCCCTCTCATAGCCATGGGGTATAAAATTTATTAAAGTGTGATGGAGGTGTATGAAGAAAAAATCCCCTGGGAAGAAAAGTGCTATTTGACCAGCTTTTGAAGGAAGGGGTTAATCTATCTGATGAGTTCTCGGAGGTAAGGAGGTAAGGAGAAGGGTGTACCAAAGATTGAAAGAAGCAAATTGTATTTTATGAAGCACACTATTTAACATCTGCAAGGGGTTGGTGCAAAACATTTTACAGTGTGACTGTATAGATTACTGCACACAGCACTTGTTTTATATACAATATCAGTGATGTATACCAGGAACTTGTGGAAAGTCAATCACTAAACTATTGAATGGCCTGCAGCATGGAGTACTTACTCATTACAGTACTGTTCTAAAGCAGGGGGAAATGTATGCCCTATGCAGTATATTTTTCATGAATTTTGGAATTACACATGAAATATTTGTTTAAAATTTTATTTTTTAGGATTTATTTATGATATATTGATATTAGAGGTATGTGACACAGGGATTTGTATATTTATTCAATTTAATAGTGCATATATATAGCACACTGTGATTAACTGACACCGGGGGGGTCTAATACAGAAGCTTTATATAGGTATTTATAAAAGTGCAGGTGGATAATTACATTTACAAAGCTTGGGCTGAAAATGGGATTTTATAAATAAGGTAAATGCACAGAACATTCATATTATTTTGACTTTATTAGTCTATGTTCATTCTTACCAACAATAATATTGAAGAGTGCTCTAAACTTTAATATTCCCACTACTTCAGGGTGCTAGGTGTGTGTGAATCAGAGGAAGTCCTTGCAGGTGTGTTTTCAATAACATGATCTGAACAATGGGAATCTTTTGAATTGATTCCAGAGCTATTCAAATCCATTGTTTGTTCTGCAAGCTTTCCAATGTTATTTAATATTTCCCAACCTCTACGGCTAAACAATGAGTTTTGGTAAGAGGGCAAACATTTTCAGTGGGTGAAGGGCTTTGTACTCTGCAGTTCATACATCCCAGTAACCAGTTCCTTTCTAGATTTGGGGTCATTCAGAACTTGTTTTGTTAATGAAAAACTGAATTAGCGTTTAATGTTACAATATCATTAGTGAGCCCACAGATCCCAGATCCTGTTCTACATTTCCCATTTCCCAGAATTCACTGCTGCTTTATAATATGAAACAGATATCCGAGTCTCCAAACGATTACAGTAATTTTGCAAGAAAAAAAAAACAGTCCTCTGGCTTTTGTTTCAATAAAATCTGTTACACGTCATGCATTGTCTTTTAAAAGGTTATTCAGCTAATGTCAGTGAGAATAAAGCCTTTTAAAGGAAGGCTAAATTATGCCTATTACACAGAGTATCACAACATGTACTGTCTATGTACAGCAAAGGGTATTTTCATACCATAATTTCCAGAGCAAGGCAGATTAATGTCTTATTTAAATGACAACTGTAACTCTGTTTTAAAAAACAATCTATTCAAGTTTTGTATTCTTCACTCTGAAAAGTACATTCTATTGCTCTCAGCCTCCTCCAAAGCTCCAAATCTCATTTTTTTTTTTTGCTTGCATGATTTGACTTGATGTTAGAGGGTGGCTACATTCGCTCTCCATGGTCCCACTGTATGTAGGAATGTAGACATCTCTTGCTCGCTCTTGAGATGAACTATGGACAATAGAATTTATAATGCATAGAGCAGTGCACATGTCCGCAACCAACATATAAACAGGGGGGAAATGGGGGAAAGGGGGGAAAACAGAGTTTCAGAAGCTGGGAAGATGTTACAAAGAGGCAACACAGAAAGAAACAATTTAATGAAAAATAGATTACAGGGCTATAAAGTAGTGGATGTGTATGGATTATTTTGCAGAATATAATTTGTTGTCACTTTAAATGCATGTCCCCCACCTCCATGAGTGTAGACCCCCTGGAGTAAATGCTGCCTGAAGAGGCCATGTTTGTACCACCCCCACCCACCTAATGCATGACAAAGATAGCTGCCTCAGGTGGTAGTGTTCCCTATGTGTGCACAGGTCCAGTTGCTGAGTATGAAACTCAGTAATGCTGAGCCTGGGAGTAACAAATGTGTCTATGGGTGCAGCCCTCACAGTCCAGCCTCAGTGCTGTGCTCCACCATACCTCCATGAGTGGATTCTTGGGTGCCAATGGGTGCCAATGCCAAGAGAGCACAGGCCAATTTGTTTCTATGGGAAGCCCTACTCATGGTAGACTTTAGCGAATGGCTGAAGAAAACACAGCAAGGACATGCAGCTTGCAGTGGGGCTGCATCATTAAGATTACTGGATTAAGGATGAAATCAAGTATCAGAACGACTGTTTTTAGGTGAAACGCATTGATACACTCTTACAGTAAAGCAATAAACCTTTAAGGTATACTTGTAGCCACCCAACCTTAACACTTAGCACACTTATATTTGTGTTCCTTTACTTTTAGTCCTGTCAATTATAAATTGGTTACACCTATATAAGAGCCCCCTTGTCCCCCACTTAGTCATATATTCACCACTCCCCAATTTAGAGACATAATGCTGACATCCCTACCCAAGTCTTACTCTCACCTCCCCCAGGTGAAGATTTTGCTGACAAGATTGCTCAGGCACCTGTCAAAGTTCTGCAGGCCAGCTCTCTGTAGACACTCTGCACACTTATTCCTATGAAGCATCCAACAGACTAATGCCCCGTACACACGGTCGGAAAATCCGACCACAAAATCCATCAGATTTTTTCCGACGGATTTTGTCCGACACTGGTGTTGCATACACACGGTCGGACAAAGTTGTCAGAAAATCCGATCATTCTGAACGTGGTGACGTTTGTTGCCTACGACGGGACTACGTAGAGGCTAGTAGCCAATAGCTTTGGTCTTGTAATGTGATCTGAGCATGCGTGGCACTTTGTCCGTCGGAATTCGCTACACACGATCGGAAAAAGTCTGATAGGACTTTGTTGTCGGAAAATTTGAGAGCAGGAGATAAAACTTTGTCCGTCGGAAAATCCGACGGAAAAAGTCCGATGGAGCCTACACACGGTCGGAATTTCCAACAACATTGTCCGATAGGACATTTTCCGTCGGAAAATCCGACCGTGTGTACGGGGCATTACTCTTCAATGGAAAGAATGAGAGTACAGGCCTAGGCCTAGCTAGGAAGATTGCTAAAAGACGGTGCCATCTAGTGAACAATATCTTGATCAGGGAGAGGTAAGTATAAGAATTGGTTAGGGACGAGGACAGGGAGGCTACCGTATAAGGTGCAGTTACACTTTAACAGCAATATAAATGTATCTAGCGATTAAACAATACATCTAAAAATATATATCTTGATATATTACACCTAAAATAAGTATATTTGTGGTGGAAAAGAGAAAAAAGGGATTTAGTTCACAAGAAGGTCTCTTCTTTTACAAGAGGGAATCTGTGCTTTTGCTCCCTTTACCAAAATCTCACTGATAAACATTTATGTGGATAAAGGTGCTCAACCCCAAATTCCTGTCGCTACCAATAAAGAAAACTGGTGCTGAAGTCATTTTAAAGTAGGCCTGCATTACATTTACACATTGTAATATGTCAGTATATGTGTATGTTTATTTATGGACACAAGAATGGTAACTTGATATGTAATGCTAAGGAATTCCACAGAATCTGAACTGACTTCACAAGTATCCATGGTATCCCACAATCAAAACTGGATGGTGCAGACGATGTAGCCCTCTTCAGACCTGGGAATCTTGTAACTAACAAACACATAAAACAAAGGGAGCAAATGCCTAGTGCATTATCCACAGCACTTTATTAAAGGATAAAAAGGGTGCATACGCACAAAAAAAGGAATAACAACAGTGCTGTACGTAAGCCAAGAAACAAGGGTCTGTATTGTGATGGAACTTCTCTAGTTTAAATGGATGTCCTGTAACCAGCTGATGTGTTTTGGGGGACAGAAAGGTTTGCTCTGAGGAAAGGGGACTGTCCCCCAAATTGCGTCAACTGGTTACAGGACATCCATATAAACTAGAGGAGTTCCTTTACAATACAGACCCTCGGTTCTTGGCTTACGTACAGCGCTGTTGTTATTCCTTTTTTTGTGAGAATGCACTTTTTTTATCAATTAATAAAGTGCTGTGGATAATGCACTAGGCATTTGCTCCCTTTGTTTTATGTGCTGTGCTCCCTTTGTAAATATGCTGTGGATAATGTACTAGGCTTTTGCACCCTTTGGTTTATGTGTATGTTTATGTATGAATGTTCACACATCTTGTTTGGGTTTCTTCTGCTATGCTCATTCTGACAGCTTGTAAGGCCTTTGTTGGCAAAGTACAGCCAGATGCTGACTTGGTCATGGATTATGTATTGGAAACAGGGCCAAATATGTTTGTGTGCACACACCCATTAATGGCCTTGGTGCTAAACTGGCTTTTTAGAGCTCAGTGCTACAGAGAACGTGCCAAGTAGCCTTTAGCAACTGACTCTATACCCCAATCTCACTTGTCCTGTTTTGTTCTACATCCTGTTACCAGCCTAGCTTGCTTTTCTAAACCTTGCCCATAAACTTACTCTAGCCTCTGTTTGATGCCTCAGATCTCTTCCTGATCCTGGACTGCTTCTTTCTTCACTTTCTGAATAAATTGGAACCTCAGCGTTTGCCTGTAAACCATACATATCTGTTTACAAACAGTTTGCTCCAACTAGTTCTGCAGGCCTCAGCAGCTTACCCGCCAGAATTAAGTATGGATGCAAGAGAGGCCACAACCGACACCGACCCCCTTTTCTCTGATTCAAAAAATTAATAGTATACTCAAAAGTCAGTCAAAATAGACACATACAACAATTTATATCAGTTTTATATCTTTATATTAGTACCCTAAAATAAAACAAATAAAAAAATTGACTTTCTTAATACCTTGTCCATTAAAACAAGTCATTTTTATTGAGTGAATTCTCATAAAATAATATAAAATCATAGTAGTAACAAATCCTTAGGACAATTGGGGAATTAACTAACATGACAAATCCAAGTGTGTAATTTTGTGGTTGCTCTTTTCAGTACAATGTGCTTCACAGAACCGCACCTGCATCAACAGGAAAATATAGACAACTAGCAATGTCCAGGGTATTGTACAATCTTATAAATTAAAATGCATTTTCACATAGTGTCTTATCACCTTCTCACAGGGACAGTCTGGACAGATAAGGAAGACTTGGAAGAAAAGAACTCTCAAACAAACTGTGTTAAGCATGGATGTCAAAGAGGCAGCAGCCTCTCATATGTTCCATGTGGGCAGTTGGTAGAAGAGGATCTTTTTACATTCCATGCTTATCAAGGAAATGTGTATTTTGCAATTTTCGGTTACCTGTCTCTACTATAACCACACAGGAACAATGTTGGTGTCGGTTTTACATGTACACACAGTTTATCCTGTTGCTGCATAGATGCCAATAACTGTGATTTTCAGATGGCAATAAATAAATAAAGTTAGCTCTTACACAGCAAGCTCCATCTTGCTCAAAATGTTGGCTCCCTTTCAATTCTGCACTCAGTTTTCAAGCCATTCACAGCAGTTTTAATCACGGCTTTGCTCACTCTCTTTGGTAAATCTATTGGACATAGTGACAAAGATTCATGCACCCAGGCAGCACAGTAATTAAATACAAATCATGTTGTTTTGACAAGACACGTTGAAGAATCGAGGCAGCGGAATTTCTCTTGTCATTCCTGTGACCCAAAAGAAGGCGAGGAGAAGTCTTTAGTATGCTTTCCAGTGACAAGACGTTTTCTGCTATAACATGTCATGTAATTAACTCTGATTTCACTGTCTGATTGATACTCGCTAGTCAACACAAAGCAGAGAGGGAAATTCAGATATAAATGAAAGAATGTCACAATCCATTTTTCAGTTCTTTAAAGGTAGACTTCCCATCAAACATGAGAATTTTACATTTCACCTGGCTCCAATTGATTGATTCTATTTTTCTATCTTAACATTCAGATTTTCAACTAGTTACTTCACTAACTAACCCAACTATAGTAGTCAGTATCATCATATTTGGATTTTGGATACTGAGAGATGTAGACCAAGTGTTTCATGGTGCCACCACCCTCCTTCTGCAGCTTCGGCTACAATCCTAAGAGCTTTAAGCCCCGTACACACGGGCAGAATGCTGGGAGACATTTGCTGGTACAAAAAATACTGGCCAACATTCTGCCTGTGTGTATGTCGGTTTGTTCGACAGACGTTGGACATACACATGAACGCGCCTGCTGGAAAACCGACTGACTCCTGATCAGCGATCGCAACCAATGGCAGAGAGCATTGATCATAGTGTTCTGGCGGAAGGGCCATCCCGCTGTCAGAATACAACAACTCAGTGGGGGAGATTGCTGAACTAACTGTACTGTAGTGTGTATCAGGCATTAGAGGGGCTCGTGCAGCAAAACTGTGTTAAATCAAGCTGTTTACACATACACAATTGTAATTGTGAATTCACATAGTATATGCTAAAGGTATAATCTGTATACCTTATAGATTCAACGGCAGCGATAATGTTTCCTGGGTAACGTTGTTAACTATTACAGTGGAATTAAAGCCTAACACTAGCTAATCTTAAAAAGGATTCCTCGCCCTTCCTACTACCTAGCCTATCTACCCTGTGTAAAAAAGATATGTGTACTTACCTTTGTCTGGTCACATAATGCTGCGGCTCCTTCTTCCCTTTGTCATGGAGGGGCAGCTGCAGGGTAGAGGAGGAAGAGTTAACAATGACTGGGCACATCACGTCTTTCCTAGCTATTGTTGAGTGCTCCGTAAAAACAGGGGATTCGTAGCGGCAAGAATGTGACCAGAATTAAAAAAAGTAGGTATACAAATTTTTTTACACAGGTTATGCAATATAGGTAGTAGAAGGGGGGAGGGAACATTTTGTTTACAAACTTTTTTATTAGAAAAATGCAATAGGTGGTACAGAAGTAATATATAATGCAATATTAACATGAGATCTTAGTGTACAAATATGTTAGAAATTATAAGACAGGACAATGTCTGTATAAAAATTGACACGTAGAAAAGGCAGTATAAGAAGAGAGCAATAGTGTCAGGGATAACAATATTACATAGCGGGAAAAAAAAGCGTGCTTATCAATATCAACATAAAGAAAGGGATGTCTACCTAAATGGCTTACAGGGGGACAGTCGAACATTTAGTAATGATCGAACCAAGGGGACCATTTTTTTGTCATAATAAGGCAGTATGGTATAGAGAGTGGAATATCTTTTCAACTTTGTTTATGGAGTCAATGCGAAGCTTGACTTGGGAGAGAGGTACTTATGGAGTTTTCCAGTGAAGGGCTATCACCCAATGGATTAATCAGTCTCGTTTGTAGCATGGTAACCTCTGGGATTGGAGCAAATGACAAACATTGAGAAGGAGTAAGGGAGAGTTTAGCCTCTGCTATTTTCGAGGCAAAGGTTTCAAGCTTTCTCCAAATTTGAAATTGAAAATTTGAAATCGAATCGACTGGCGCAGTGCATTGTGGATCGTTCGCATCACACAAATTTGATGCGAACGGCCCTCAGAGTTCTGGTTTCGACAAGCGGACGAACGGCCAATGTTCGATTCGAACATGGGTTTGAATCAAACACCGGGCCCATCCCTACTCAGGATTTATTGTGTATAGCCCCATTTGGGATAACAACATGTACACGTATACTTAATAACATTTGTGACTCAGCTGACCAGGCAAACCTGCAAACTTCTCATATATACTTTTCACAATTTGTGAACATTGAGATTTCCTGGGATTTGCCACGAGCCCAAGGAAGTGGCAAACCCAAACCTCATCCATAGACAGGAGGAGGTTTTAGTAGTCCAGTTCTATTTCTGTTGTGCAGATATAGTAGATCAAATGAGTGTTGTTACCCTAATGCCTCGTACACATGGTCGGACTTTCCGACGGAAAAAGTGCAATCGGAGCTTGTTGTCGGAAATTACGACCATGTGTAGGCTCCATCGGACAGTTTCCATCGGAATTTTCCGTCGCACAAAATTTGAGATCTGGTTCTCAAATTTTCCGACAACAAAATCAGTTTGCGTAATCTCCGTTCATGTGTACACAATTCCACGCACAAAGTGGCACGCATGCTCAGAATAAGTTACGAGACGAAAGCGGTCTTGGTCTGGTAAAACTAGCGTTCGTAATGGAGATAGTACATTTGTCACGCTGAAAATTTTGAAATCTTTTAATGCAGCGCATTCTCTTCTTCTTTATAATGCTAGAAGAATTAAGTTGTTTTGCTGCTCATATTCACACAGAGTTTTCACAAACTGATTTCTTTATTATTTTTCGTGATCTCATGAATAATATTAATTTTGTTTGTAGTCACATCTCCATAATAATTTTTTTTACTTTATCAATCGGGGAGAGAATGGGGTGCAATCGTGATTTAGAAAATATAAAGGAAAACATCAATGATGTTCCAAAAAAAATGAAGAACATCATTGATGTTTTAGGCAGAATCTAAAACACAAAAAAATTGTACTGTTTTATTGTGTATTTTTGAGTTTTTTTTGAAGATGCACACGATGTGTCAACATGTGCTATCTGCCATCACGGGATATCAATGTACACGTTTTGTGGGTGCAACCCCTTCCTCCCAACTCAATTATGGGAGAGGA
Organism: Lithobates sylvaticus; assembly: GCA_028564925.1. Lineage (NCBI taxonomy): Eukaryota > Metazoa > Chordata > Amphibia > Anura > Ranidae > Lithobates > Lithobates sylvaticus. Next base: position 457,800,715 of record CM053030.1, on the reverse strand, counting down.
AGGGGTTGCACCCCCAAAACACGTCCATTGATCCACCATGATGGGACCTAGCCATGTTGACATTAGGCATGGGATCAGGAGGGAAATCCCCAGTTTGAATCCCAATTTGTGTGCATCTTAAAAATTTGGCTTTTACAGGTGTGACATCACCCCATCACCCCATCTGATGAAGGCAATATCAACACAGTTTGGACATACTCATGTCTGATATTGCCTTTACTTTGTCAAAGTTGAACTTTGTAAGTTCCTGAGTTGTGTATGTTATGCTTTGAAACATGCCTGTTTAACCAAAAAAAGGATATTTACAATTAATCCGCTTGGAAAAAGACCATCGGGCCTTCAGGAAAAAACTCAAGACCTACCTCTTCTAAGAAGGAATCAACGCAGGTCGGATCAAGCGCCTCGAGGCGATTCAGTTCGCAGTTGCAGCGCTATACAAATCATTCATTCAATGTGAAAAAAAATATACACCAATGTTGGTTTGTTTCAAAAACCCTTTTCTAACGCACATTGAGTAAAATGTTTACTACTCAACAATGTGTGACTTCTTCTTTCAATGCTCAATAGCAATATTTGTAGTAAGTTGGTGTTTACAGTGACAATGGGGGTTAGTTTCTAAAGGCAAATCCACTTTGCACTACAAGTGGAATTTCCTTTAGTAAATAACTCCCACAGTTTTTCTAATTTTCCACAATCACGCCATTTTCATGACTCCCCAAATTCATTCATGGTGCTGAAAATGATGAATATTTTTGTCAGTAATGCATTACATACATTAACAACAAAACAAGGTGTGTGTAGCAGACCCACAAAATAATGATAGTTCGCTGAAGAAGAGATTGTCACATCATGTATAAAATAAATTACATTTGCACTATTGAAGAAAATGTCCAAAAAGAAAAGCCCATTGGAAAACCTAGGAGACAGCTAAAAGAAACCCAGGCAGTAAATCAAAGGAAATCTTCTTTCAGTTTAAGTTAAAAAATTGTTGATGTTTCTTAAACAGTTTCTGGCATATCAATGGCCCCCCAACCCGCAAAGTACTCAACATACTTCTGTCTTACTTTGCGGGCGCTTTGAGGGGGGCAAGCCAGGGCGGCCAGCTTCAAGCACTGTCAAGGGTTCTTGTTGAAGTCCGGCGTCAGGTCCAACTGAGGCAACATAGTTCATTGAATTTCTCCTTAAAGAGTTGTGTAGAATGCAGCATGCAAGGATTAGATAGTTAGGTTTATATTCCGCCATGTTGATTGGGGTAAGGAATAGGCGGAACCAGCTGGCCATTATCCCAAAAGTGTTCTCCACCACTCTTCTGGCTCTGACCAGACGGTAGTTATAAACCCTCTGGTCCGGGGTGAGGGTCCTCATGGCTTCAAAACGGTTGGCTGGTCAGAACGAACTAACAGAAAGCACTGAAAAACAAAGGCCGGAGCTGAAAATCATATACGAGCGGTAAAGAAAGCACTGAAAATTAAATACGTTATAGAAATACGAACCCACAAGCACAAACTGAACAGCAGTAACGATCGTAAGAGCAGGAGGCTGAAAAGCGTGAATCGTCTGTCACCAAACTTCTACTAACACGAGATTAGCGGAAGTAGCCCAAAGGGTGGCGCACTTGGTATTGAACTTCCTCTTTCTAGTGCCGTCGTACGTGTTGTATGTCACCTAGTTCTTGATTTTCGCAAATTCCGACAACTTTGTGTGACCGTGTGTATGCAAGACGAGTTTGAGCCAACATCCATCGGAAAAAATCCCATGGATTTTGTTGTCGGAATGTGCGATTGTGTGTACGCGGCATAAGACCGGAAGTGTGTGTTACTTTCAGAATCACAAGGTGAAAGTAAATTAAGACCCTTTTTACACTGATGCACTTTTTCTGTGCTAAAATGCTACTGTAAAGTAGACCAAAAACACAAATAAAATATTTCCCTTTAAATAGTATGGAACTTTTTACATCAGTGCTCTGCAGGTGCAGTGCATTTTGAAAAGTCCTACTGATTTCTATAGAAAATGCACCAAAATGCATTAAATATGCATAAATATGTATGTAAGTATGTTTTTGGTGAGATTTTTGAGTCACATGTCAAACTTTCACAGCTACATTCTGCAAGCTTGGGAGTCAGGAGTCCAGAAAATCCACCAAAAAGCATAAAAAATGCATTCAAAACATGAAATGCATTTTTGCAAAACACATACTGCGTTTTTAAGACCACCAGTGTGAAATGGCCCTAATGCGGCCACCATATCTAAGGAATAGTGTGCTGCAACATTCTTTTTTTTTGGGGGGGGGGGGGGGGGGGCTGTGAGTTTAGATACACTTCAATGAGACGCAATTTTTTCGTGAATTTCCATATGGACTAGTCTGAGCTCTTCCCAGAATTTTTGCTTTGCAATCATGTTCTTTTTTCCAGCAGACTTCAGTTTTCATATTTCTGCATGTTATCACACATAAAATATGCTATGATTTCATTTACACTGTGTACTATGTACACAGAACCTCATTGCACGCCACACTGAGCCTGACTAAGTAACAATGAGGGGATTATAGAGAAAATGGAGGACTCTATCGCTATTCAAATCTCCGTAGTCTGAAAACATAAAGATCGCAGTAATGATCTGTCATCATCCTAATTCAAATTTATAAATGATATTCACTTCTCTTATTTGCTTTTTCTATGGGGCGATTACAGTATTATAGTAACAGCGTGGTAACATTATTTAGTTCTGACATGGAAATTTGGAGATATGTCATTTCAGTTAGTCCTTTCTGTCCCCTGAGGCCAGAGCGTTTCCCAATCATTCACCAATAGACATATCAAAAAGGAAGGATACAATCTCCAAAATGCAAAATTCTTTTACTTCAAAGTTGATTCTTCATGTAGCATAGTGACTGTACAGTTTCAAGCATTATTTATATCAATTCACAAAAAGCAAACTCAATATTTTGTGTGATTACCCTTTGGCTTCAAACCAGCATCAATTTTTACACTTGCACACCTTTTACACTTGCACAATGTTAGGGATTGTGTAAGATTAGAGTCAGATGTATGATAATCCAATTATACCAAGCAGGTACTAATGATCATCAATTCCTTATGTAGGTTGAAACAGGGGTGTAACTAGAACCTTCAGGCCCCAGTGCAAGAAAGCTTGATGGGCCCCCCTGACTCCCCCCCTCCCCCTTCCCTTCCATCCGACCCTGGCCTTTCAATTTCCAATTTTGGGAGGGTGTCCATTTTGGGAGAGTGTCCACTGCATATCAGTGCTGCCTATCAGTGCCACCTACCAGTGCCACCTATCAGTGCTCATCAATGCCCATCAGTGCCACGCTGCCTATTCGTGCCACCTATCAGTGCCCATCAATGCTTCCTATCAGTGCTGCCTTTCAGTGCCCAGCAATGCCTCCTATCAGCACTACCTATCAGTGCCACCTATCAGTGCCCATCAATGCCTTCTATCAGCACTGCCTATCAGTGCCACCTATCTGTGTCCATCAATGCCTCCTATCATTCAGCACTGCCTATCAGTGCTCATGAATGCTGGATGCCTCCTCAGCATGGCATTGAGAGGAGAGCGTATCTCTCATACAGCCAGCTGATAGTTCTCCCTGCTCCTCCCTCCGTCCTCCTTCCCTCCCTCCTTCCTCTCTCGCACAGGATGACACAGCCGATCTGCTCCTTCTCCCCTCCCCTTTCCTAGCGTCTATCTATCTAGCAATATAGGAGAGCCTGTGATCACCAGGCAAAACAAATATAACTTCTCATCAGCAAAAGTAACATAAAAAAGTCCATAGCTTATGGTATACAAAAACAAAACTACACCTCACTGCCAGTAAAACACATGCCTTAAAGTGGTTGTTTCATGACCCCAGTCATGAAATTTGAACCAAGCACATATGTCTGTAGTGTTTACTTGTCTCTCTCCAAAACTCGAAGTGTGGTTTCTCTCTGGTGCTTCGTTCCTCTGTTAACAGCAGAGTTACTTCTTAGAGGTTTTTCGACACATGAGATAACATGCGCTAAAATGTGAGTCAGGGAGGGAGACAAGCACAGAGCTTGTCTATTCAGAATACAGCTCTGCATGTTCCTTTCTTTTTCTGCCTATGTAGAGTGGGGGTGTGTCCCTTTCCTCCAATCAGCTCTCAAACAATGTCTCAGAGCTGTAACTGCAGTTCTCCACTTCCTTCTCTCTACTACTCACAGATGCATAAGGATTTTATCACTTTGAAGGGTAGATAAGAGAAGACTGCAGTTAAACAAGTAAAACTTATGTAGGAGGATTTTTTTCATCTCTGTGTATCATTTGAGGCTTTACTGGGTGTACTTCACTGGGTATATATGAGGGTTTACAAACACTTTAACAGAGTTTTAAAATCCTTCTCTGTTTTTGGGTATGAAAAGTTTGCAAGTGCTCAGCAGGGTCTCATATAAGGACGTAACACTTCTAGGGAAACTGACAATCAGTTTTCCCCTTTTACTGGACCACCCCTAAAACCCCTTAGACCCCTTTCACACTTTGGGCTAAAAATAGCGCCTGTAAAGTGCCTGAAAAATGCCTCCCCTACATCCCCAGCGTGAGAGCCCAAGTGCTTTCACACTGGGGCGGTGCGCTTGTAGGACGCAAGCAGCCTCTTTCGGGCAGTGGAGGGGCGGTGTATACACTGCTCCTTCACATTGAAATGAATGGGCGCCGCTACCGAAGCGCCTGCAAATCGATTTGGCAGCGGCGCTACACAGGCACATTTAACCTTTTATTTGGTCACTAGCAGGGGTTAAAACCACCCCACTAGTGGCTGAATAGCGCAGCAAAATGCTGGTAAAGCACCGCTAAATCTAGCAGCATTTTACAGTCAATTCCGCCCGCCCTAGTGGGGAAAGCAGCTTTACTCTGCATAGGTGAGATACTCTGGGTACATCCTGCTACTCAAGAACATAACAAACAAAGAGGACACATACCTCCCATCCAGGAACCATTACTGCTGTCCTGAAAAAATATGCTATAGATAGATAGATATGCAGCCATGGTGTTGCAGCTAGTAACAAACAATCCGCCAAATCACCCCACTGCCAGACTTCATACATCAATTCCAGAGACAATGAACCGTCTTTTGTGAGCTTTGTTTTTGTTGTTTTATTGGGGGGTACAACTTGGATAGGGATAGGAATATGAAATGCCCATAGGATAAGTCATTGCCATCATATTTTAGGATTTAGTACATTCTGATCAAGTTAGAGCCAGAAGCTAAAAATGTGCATTTTGAATTAATATGAATCTCCTCCTCCATCTCCATGCAGACTGTTGCTCCTTTTGCGGCTTGACCTCCGTAGACTACTACCTCTGTAAAATCACTGACCGTGTAAAAGCAGAGTTCTTAGATCTCTTTCACTTCCTGCCCAAAACTTGGTTCCTCCTGCACAGGCTTGGTTCCTCCTGCACAAAACTTGTAGTTACTAATTGAAGCATGACATATCCTCTTCTTTTAAATAGTAGGGACCCACTCTGAATAAGCCTCTCCACTGGCTGCTCGCTGCCACTAGGCCTGAGGCCTGCAGAACCTCTCCCCGGAGGCCCAGTGGGTTAAAAGCATATCTTCTAAAAATATGGACTACTGTTCCCAGCCAGCCCAACTTGCAAATCATGTGCCGGCAGGCAACATCGACTTGACACAGATCCCGACAGTCTCTTTTCTGCTTCAGGACTCCCCATCATCCACCGTGTGTATTGATGAAGACTCCACTAGTGACCGTGTACTAGCAGAGTTCCCTCACAGACTCCTTGACACCTCCAGCCCTCCACTGTGGTAACACTTACTGACCTTCCACAGCCCTGAGTCCTTGATGAGGAATTTTGACTGGACCATGCGTACCGACAACTTCACCTTCCCTTTCTGCTCCAGGAGTTCCCTGCCATCTGACTGTGTGGTGGCAGAGACATTGCCAATGACCGTGTAGAGGCAACGTTCCCTCACAGCTCTCTCCGGGCCTTTTTCTGCAATCGGCCAGATGGGGTTGGCCTCCTGCTACTGTCTAACATGCCATTCCTCACTTCACTCAGTCGACTTCTCCCCCCAGTGGCATATCACCTCAGCTTATATATGAGGCCCGCCTCCTGCCAATACCGATGGGGATTGGTCGGGGCTCACACACAAGCTGCCTGCCACTCCAGTTCCAGGCCCAGCCCCTCTTCTAGAACACTAGATAGATAGATAGATAGATAGATAGATAGATAGATAGATAGATAGATAGATAGATAGATAGATAGATAGATAGATAGATAGATAGAAAAATTGATTGATCATGTCAACATTCGCAAGACAAGATATTAAAAAATGGATTAAAAATGATATACTGTAAAAAGATCCTGTATATATTGCATTCACACTGATTATCATAGTGGAAGGTGAAAAATGGGTGTGCATATCTTGAACAATGAGTTGTCACAAACTGTGCATCCACTGCTCGCTAACAAGATAAATTAATTTATTAATTCGTTATTGTCACACAACTGGGTGGGCACAGTGCTCTGCGCCATGAGCCCACCCTTTTTTTAAGCCAATTAGAGCCTCATGTGCTACTAAAAAAAAAAAAAAGAACTGGAATACATGCGTCCAGTGCCCTGCATGTAGATTAGGGGCCAGATGCATGGATCAGAGGGGTGGCGCTGCTGCGCCACGTATAGACGGGCAGCCACTGGCAGATAGTATGTTAGGAATACTGACACTTACATCCTCTCCTTATCGCCATAACATACAGGGGAGGTGTTTTGTATTTCACAGACAAAACTAGGCAGGGCTAACAACATTGCTGGGCCAGATGGAAGATTATCTGCCAAACAGTGACTACATCCTATCACATATAGTCACTGATCAGCAGCACCACTGTATTCAAGCAGGTTGCCATGGCTGCCCAAATACAATAGCCAGCAGGGAAGATTCTTCCAGTCATGCTGTTTAGCATAGATGTGTGAATAGATTGATTTTAGCTGTGTATGCCTAGCATTACAGTACAGCTTTGGATAAATTATTTAAATGGGAGGAATTTTCAAAGAGTGATGCAAGCACCATGCTAAACCTAAACAATGGAGCAAAGGCTGCTCCTAATTAACAAAAGGGGTGCAAGCCCCTAATTAAGAGCACAGTTCTCTGTCCTGCCATGTGTGACAGTCACAGCACAGAGAACAGGAGAGCTGGAGCCTCCCAGCCACCACTCAGCTCAGAGTGGGAGGGAGGAGGAGACTTGTTAACCTTTTCTACTCTGCTCATGCTGTGTTATTACTGCACAGGCAGAGAGAGCAATGCGAGCTGTCTGCTGACAGCTCACATCCTATATGACAAGGTCACACCTGGCAGGGATCTTCAACAGTTTTTCTAATCAGGTGTAGACCTGTGCTAGTTTGTATTTTGCTCTGAAATAGAAAGTGGCGCAGGTGGTGCAGATAAATCTGTAACAGGTCTATCTGCTTAGTTAATTTGTGAGCACACCATTCCTGGCAGTTTCCTGCGCCATTATAATAGGACAAGAATTTTGGTTATTTCTCATGAATGAGTGCAACAGCTCCTTATGCCACGTACACACGACCGGACTTTCCGGCAGAAAAGGTCAGACGGAATCATTCCGTCGGATATTCCGATCATGTGTGGGATAATCCGATCGTTTTTCTTAAAAAATTTCAGACGGACCTAGAAATAGAACATGCGTTAAATCTTTCCGACGGAATCAATTTCTATAAAGAAAACCGTTCGTCTGTATGCTGGTCCGAAGGACCAAATATGACACGAGGGCAGCTATTGGTTACTGGCTATTGAACTTCCTTTTCTAGTCCCGTCGTACATCATTGCATTCGAATCGAACGGACTTTGGTCCGATCATGTGTGGGCAAGTCCGTTCGGTTCGGAACTCCGTCGGAATTCTGTCAGAACTCCGTCGGGAAGACGAGTTTATTCTGACGGAAAGTCTGGTCATGTGTACACGGCATTAGGGTTTGACCAAGCTACGCTGGCACTCCATGTATATATGTGAGGTCAAGGAGCCAGCTTCATGGGTTTCAGGGAATCACAGATCAGGACTCCTGACAGATTGACAAATCTTTGGCCAAGTAAGATAGCTTTTATGCATTCTTTTGCATAATTCAATTTCAACTCCCACGAATACCCTGTTTCGCTCAAAATAAGCCCTACCCCGAAAATAAGACCTAGTGTGAGTTCCTGGAATGCCTGCAATATAAGCCCTACCCGAAAATAAGCCCTAATTAATGTCCTTGTAAAATCATGTCATTCTTTAAAAAGATGATATACAGTAATGTGCAGTGTGTCTCCTTTTGTAACTTTATTGTGCAAAAAACCTTATTTACAGCGCCGCTGGGCGCTCACGTGGCCCGCCGGAGATCTTCTTCTCTCCTCCCAGCTCAACGCAGATTTCGGCCTCTCCCTCTGCAGTATTCGGAATGGGGAAGAAGAGCTTCGGCTGGTCACATGAGTACCTAGCGGCGCTGTAAATATCCTCAGTGATCGCTGCCCGTTTCCTACTGCGCATGGGCGAGTTGTCACGCGGCCTACTGCGCATGCGCGAGTCGTTTTGTGAAGGGAATGCGATGTGTTGTGGGACATAGTTCCCATAATACACCACGCCCCATTCACTAGAAGGCGGCGCTAGGAGAACAGCTCTGAGGAATAGGAAGAGGCAGATTAGGACGATCTGCCTAGCAATAGCCATTTCTGGTAAGTAAAAAAAAAAAATTTTTTTTTTTTTTTTCATTTTAAATTTGTACTAACATTTTTATCTAGTTTTGTTTTTCAGGGTGGCCCTCCACTTTAATTTTTGGGATTACAGAATTTCACAATGCTGACTCCAGAGCTGACCGGGAGGAACTATTTTGTACATACCATAAATAAATAAGACATCCCCTGAAAAAAAAAAACTTTGTTTTTTGTAGCAAAATATAAGACCCTGTCTTATTTTTGGGGAAACAGCACTTCTTTAGTAACTGTCACATGGTGATTTAAGCAGTATAGTACTAATAACATGAACAAGACAAAAACGTTGTCCTATGGTGTGGGCTGCAGACAAAAGCCCTGGTAGGAAACCTCTTTTCAGTTCATGTTTGGAGTTACACTTTAAGCAGTTGATCAAGAGGTGATTATTTTCTCTGCAGACATTTTCAGACATTGCAGACAGCAAGAACATTCTTTGAACACTGACAAGCTTATTTCTATAGTTTATTTTACTCTATGTGTAAAGCTCTCATGTGACACCATCCACGAGGAGTGAATTACCAAGGAGGAGAGCTTCTTCCTGTGCTGTCATCCCACTAGGCTGTCTCTTTGTTAAACATACTTTCACTTTGTTAACAAAAGCCTCCATATATATCATGCCAAGACTGTTTGCTGCATTTTTGGTGTGTGGTCTGTCCTAACAAGAGCCTTGTGAATTGTCTCAATTCATTTCTTTGTCTGTGCAGACCTTTTATAAATTTTTACAAAAACAGGCAATTGATTAGTTTTCACATATTTTTCATACTTTTGTATTTTAACCTACAATATGCTGCTATTCATTAATAGACATTTTGTATGTATGTTTGCTGTGGGCTTTAAAAAAAAAATCACATATTTGGCATATGAGAATAAGGGGGGTCATCTGTTTGCTAGTCTTCATTTTCCATTTTCATTAACAATATCCAGTTTATTAAAGGGGTTGTAAAGGTTCTTTTTTTTTTCAAATCTTTTATTTATGTGATGGGCAAAGATACACGAAATACAACATCACAAAGAAACATATGGAAAAGATACAATGGTATAGAATGAGCTGAGCAACACAACATGACATAGATGGGATATACAATTATAAAGAGAGAACAATAGTCTTTGGAACGTCAAACAAACCCATCTGTAACATCTAGCGTCTCCAAGATGGAGAAACGTATTAATTGCAATCAACTCTGCCCCTAGCTGTGACGGGAGGTATCTTACTTCTGAAGGTTCTCTTGGACCACTGGATGGTTCCGCAAATCTCGCTCCCCTTTTTTCAGTTTAGTGTAGGAGCAGAACAGTATAGGACCATGGGGCACCCAGTAGGTCCCCATATACCTAAACTATTAGCGACAGAGAGAATAAACAAAGAGAAAGAAAAAGAAGAGGGGGGGGCAAGAGGGAAGGGGGAGGAAGGCCAGAGAAGAATGGGGAAGAAGGGAGGGGGAAATGGAGCTCAGGGAGGCAGCGAGCGCGCACATCTCCGGTCTTGAGCACAGACTGGTACAGCCAACCGGCAACCATAACCCTATCCGACCATCAGTCGTTCTACAATGGGACTGTTCTAATCTGGTGTATCACTCTCCAAAGGGCCCGACCTTCATCCGAGAAGATAAACATATTCCAAATGGACCATGTCTTGGTATACCGTTTGATTTGATGGCGGGCCCTGGTGGTATGATTATTTCAGATTTTTGATGCTCAAAGTGGTACAATGTTTTGCATGGAAATTTGGTGTTTTATATTGTAGGCCTGTAATTCTTAGGAATAACACAATTAAATCTGTCCAAACAAGAGTCTAGTAGACATCCGGGTATGATAACGTTTAAAACACAAAATCATAAATTATAATATAATAAATAACTATAAATAATTATAACAAATAATAATATAACAATAATAAAAAATTATTCAATAATGTAATCAAATCAAAAACACTGAAATTTGCTCAGTTGCAGAATTGTCGCTGTCATTACTTTCAGTGTTTGATGACGGATTTCCCCACAAATCACTATCGCTCAATTCTGAGTGATTTCTAATTTATTAGCGCTGTTTTCTAGCTGATCTAAAACTGCTTTTGATGTAAAGGGACGCTTTTTGGTTTCTATGGACGATCTCCAGTTTCCAGGCAGAAAGAACAGTATTTATAATATAAAACTGCATGCAGGGCACTGGACAGACCACTAGGGACAAAAGGGATGTGAAATAAATGAATACAGTAATGTAATCTGTAAGATTACTGTGTACTGTATGTGTATTGTGTTTTTCACTTTTTGAATTTGGCGCTGTTCTCCTTCCCCGTGAGTCACAACGCTCGCAGGAAACGGAGCCCGACACTGTGATAGATCGGGCGGAGACACAGCTCGCACAAACAGCGGGGAAGACATCGCAGGATCCCTGGGACAAGGTAAGTAACTTTGCCTGGATCCTGCCATGCAATCCCGAGTGTGGCTCGGGGTTACCACTTTTGGTACTGAAAATCCACCCCGAGCCACACCCGGGATTACCGCTAAAGAGGTTAAATAACAAACATGTTATACTTACCTCCTCTGTGCAAGGGTAAATAAATAACATTGCATGAAGAGGCTTCTGATATGGGCTTCTGATAAAATCTGTGAGCCAATCCCATAAATATCCCATAAATATAATTTATGGCAGTGTTCTAGACACAGGTTACCATATTGCAAGGAAGGTACATTCAAATTTTAGGAAGTTTTTGGTAAATCACAGCAGATTTAACAAGACTTTGTAATAAGAGTACATTCATTTACTATCCAATCAATCTCTATCCAGTTATGTAGGCCCTTGCACTATGTAGCTGTTGGCAAATCTAAAGGAGATTGTAGGTTGAGATTGTAAGGTGTGGTGGGCTTTAAAGCTAGAGTTACTTCTCCTTGGGTACCAATCATCACCAGGCCAGCCCTAATAGTCCCAATCTGATTGATGGCTCTTAAATAATAACTCAGTAAGTACATTTTGATACACTAGGCCCATTTGAAATATATATCTAATATGGGCCAGGGTAAAACCCAGTATTTAATATGTGTATTCAGTTTTTCCTAAAATAATTCATTATACCTAGCTCCTGCTAGCTGCAGCCTATGCCATGTCAGCTTTATTTAGGCATATTTATTCTATTCATTTCATCCCATGACATTAACAGAATTATAATTCCATTCAAATTTTATCCAAATTTAACTAAACCGAGAAAAAAAAAATAGTCCATCTTGACATTTCATAAAATTGCTTTGTAGTCAAGGTAGGAGTGGAAATTAGGTTGACATTTTAAAATATGTAATGAATGCCCTTTTTTCGGTGACTCGCCATTGAATTTCAATGCAACAAATCAACATGATGTGAGAGCGTTTGCAAACAATTCTGAAAACCAGAGCTGCTTTATATAGCAAGACAGTGACATTTTTATGAAATGGAAAATACTTCTAGGCTTTGGAAGGATGTCACTTCATTTCAAAGCGTTAAGAAGATGTCCGCAGAAGAAAAGCATACCGCTATCTTGTATTTAGGTACCTGATTTTCTTTTATGAGTTATCAGACTTCATTTTTTTCTACACTGTGACAAAATAATATTCAATTTTCTTAAAAGCTTGTGTAGATGGGAAAATACAACCTGCTTCCAGGCGCATTCCTCATGTATTTGTGCTGCCTTTTGACCTCCTTCTAAATTAATTTTGCATTCCTATTGACTTCAACTTGTATAAGAAGAAGAGCCACTCGGAGACAAACAAATACCCTTACTTGAATGTTAAACGATACCAATAGAAATGGTTTGCCTACATATGTTCAATGTTGTGGGCTGACAGCACAAATACCATTGTCTAACTATACGTTTCTATTTTTTTTCAAGTACATCCATTTTCTTTGGGAGGCAAACACAGCCAACTGACCCGTTATATATAAACCCTTACCTTGTAAAACCCATTCAGTTTAAAATAGAAATAAAGGCAAAACTTTTGAACATATATATATATATATATATATTTAATATATATAGATATATATATACCGGATTTATCGGCGTATAACACGCACGTTTAGGAGGGCATTTTAAGGAAAAAAAGTTTTAGGAGGGAAGTTTAAGGAAAAAAAAACCTTACATTTAAATGCCCATCAATGCAGCCTTATCAGTGTGCATCTGCAGCTTTGTCCATCATTGCAGAATGATCAGTGTCATTTGTAGCTTGCCCAGCGTCATTTGCAGCTTGCCCAGCGTCGTTTGCAGCCTTGCCCAGTGTCAATTTGCAGCTTGTCAGTGTCATTTGCAGCTTGCCCAGCCCTGTTTGCAGCCTTGCCCAGAGTCATTTGCAGCTTCCCAGTGTCATTTGCAGCTTGCCATTGTAATTTTCAGCTTGCCCAGCGCCGTTTGCAGCCCTGCCCACGTTCAAATTTCCCGCCGCTGAGACAGACCGAGCGAGCCAAAAAATACAGGGAGCGGGCGAAAAAGACCGAGTGCGGACGAAAAAGCCGAGCCGAGCCGAGTACACAGTACAGTCGGCTCTGTCTTTTTTTGGCATCGCTCGCTCCAGAAACAGCAGGGAGGCGGGACTGTGAGCGGAGCCGAGCAGTCGGCTCGGTCTTTTTCGGCGGTGCTCAGTCTTTTTTGGCGGCGCTTGGTCTTTTTCGGGTCACAGACAGTGAGGATCCCCCCCAATTTTAAGGGGGAAAAAGTGCGTGTTATATGCCGATAAATACGGTATATATATATATATATATATATATATATCTTTTTTTTTCATAAGTAATCACATAATCTCTGTTTTCAGCTACATAACAGGCTTAGATAGCTAGGGGTGGAGAAACAACAGAGCACTAATCTTCCTAGTGAATGGCTGTATAGGGGTGCATGTCAGCACAAGTCTGCCCATTGGAGGGCAGGTAGGCCAGAAAACTGACCACACTGGGGTGGATGTGCTGTCATGCCTAGCGTGGTCAGTTTGAACTAGGAAAAGCAGGGGAACTGGCAGGATCATCAGGTATTTCACACAAAGGAAGCAATACAAAGGGGGCAGGATACTTTTTAACACAAGTACCTGGTACAACAGACACACATATATATATGCTACCATTTCCTGTGAACTGAAAAACAGGTTAAGAGCTAGTTAGGAGCACAGTGATTGGTGGCCAAGGTGAAGGTTGAACATGGTACACTATATTGTCAAAATTATAAGGACACCTGTCTTTACACACACATGATCTTTAATGGCATCCCAGTCTTAGTCTGTAGGGTTCAATATTGAGTTGGCCCAACCTTTACAGCTATAACAGCTTCAACTCTCCTGGGAAGGCTGTCCACAAGGTTTAGGAGTGTGTCTATGGGAATGTTTGGGAAAGAGCGGACCCTGGGTCCTAAAGACAGGAACCCAGAGAAAAAAAGAGGGCTACTATGTGGTAACAAATATTGATCATGACAAAGTTAATACTTTGCGAAAATAAATTCTTTATTAAACAGTACTTGCATATTTTTCATTGAGATAAAATAAAAAAATTCCAGACTTTCTGGAGATCTGTGACCGACAATTATAGACAACACATAACGAGACAAACAAGACACCATATATTTTCTCCTACGACCAACATGGATGAATTTACTGTCTATAAAGACGTGGCCTTATTCTTACGGAAGGTCTTCTTCCGATCCCTATATGCCAAACAAGATGATTCTGATGACATCATCTTTAATACTGACAAAGATGGACAAAGAGCCATGGACATACTAATGTCCTTATTGGATGAGAATGACCGTTGTGACGAGCCCTCCCCCCCCCTGCGACGCCCAACCAACATCAAAATCAAGTCACAAAAAATGCCACCCCTGTCGAAGAACAAATGGTTACACCTTTTCTTGGAGCTCGTGCAGAGGGACCTGGAAAAAATTAATTGGTCAGGCGGCTCTAATGACAACCTTTCAAAAGGGGAGCGAGCGGCTCTTAGAGATCTACAAAAAACCAAAAACATCGTCATAAAAAAGAGTGACAAAGGTGGTAATGTGGTAGTACTAACACAATCCATGTACGAGAAAGAGGCTAAGCGTCTTCTCAATGATAAATCCACCTATGTGCCACTCGACCGTGATCCTTTTCCAGGTCTAGTGTGCGAACTAAACGAAAAGTTGCGATTTGCTAGAGACGACGGTCTGTTGACCAAAAAAGAGTTTCAATACCTCGTGGTAGGTGAGTTCAGTGTACCAACCTTTTACCTGATCCCCAAGGTGCACAAAAACCTACAAAATCCCCCAGGCCGCCCTATCGTGTCAGCCTGTCAGGGCCCCCTTGAACGGATAGGTCGATACCTGGACTCCCTGCTACAGGAGATGGTCAAAAACCTTCCGTCTTTCGTACAAGACACCAGACACGTCCTGTCTATAATATCTAACATTGAACCCTACCACAATCCGGATGATATCTGGCTCGTGGGCATTGATGTTGAATCGCTGTACACTTCCATTCCCCACGAGGCGGGCATAAAGGCCGTGTCCAGTTTTCTGGAGGCATCATACCCCCAGGCATCCCATCAAAACGAGTTCCTGATTGATCTATTGAAATTTGCATTGACAAACAACTACTTTCAGTTTTTGATGATATACTATCATCAAATACGAGGAACTTCCATGGGAGCAGCCTGGGCTCCCTCTTACGCCTGCCTCCATCTGGGCCATTGGGAGGAAGAGGAGGTCTATCCCTCGACGATGTACCGCAGCCACGTCCAGACCTGGCTGCGGTACATCGACGACGTATTAATGATATGGCGTGGTACTTTAGATGAATTGCACTTATTCATGATGAACCTGAACATCAATGAACGCAATATCAAACTCACGTATAACTACGATCGTACGACCTTACCCTTTCTTGACCTCCGTGTCTCACTCAAAGATGGCCGCCTGGGTACCAACACCTTCCGAAAGACTACAGCAGCGAATACCTTGTTATTCGCATCGAGCCACCATCCGCAATGGCTCAAAAATGGGATACCGGTCGGGCAGTTCCTGCGCATCAAAAGGAACTGCACCGAACCTAGCGACTACAAAAAGGAAAGTGTCGAACTATATACCCGATTTAGAGAGCGTGGCTACTCCCACACCCAAATCCGGCGAGCTAAAAAGACGGCAGCCCTAAGGGACCGTGAGAGTTTGCTCCAGGCAAAATCAAGACAGGAGCTAGCTTCAGCAACTACCTGCCAGGCCCCCGCCGAACCAGCCAGAATCATCACTACCTTCGGCTCACAATGGAACGAGGTCCGTTCGGTGTTAGAAAAACATTGGAACATTCTGACTGGCTCTCCGGGTATTGGCAAAATTGTCGGCAATTGCCCCAAGATGGTCGCCAGACGAGCGAAAAACTTGGGCGATGTCCTAATGCAGTCCGAATTTGTGAAAACACCGGATGCAACATGGCTTTCCGACTACCCTCGGTCTAAGGGTATGTTCCCCTGTACCAAATGCCAAGTGTGCCCGTATGTGCATCGCACTGCCACCTTCCCTGACGCCCTGGGAAAAGAGCAATTTAAAATAATAGACCTTATTAATTGCTCTAGTACCCGGGTTATCTACATGATAACGTGCCCATGCCCTAAGATATACATAGGCAAAACTAAACGTTCTCTCAAAGTCAGGTTGGGTGAGCACCTGAGAGAAATAAGGGAGAAAGGTAAAATTCCGGAGAAGCCCCTGGCGAAACACTTTTACACACATCATGGCGGCGATCCATCTGGCCTAACGGTCAAAGGGATCTACTTACTTAAATTACCGCCCAGACGTGGGGACTTCGACCGAATTTTACTTCAAAAAGAGAAATGGTGGGTGTATCGCCTCAAATCTTTAGCTCCAGTAGGCCTGAACACGGAACTTAATCTTCAGGCCTTTCTTGACCCCTAGCACCCATGGTTCATCCCCCCCCCCCCCCTCTTTTTCTAAAAGGGGGGGGGGCCGAGAGAGGGGATCAAAATAAATAACACACTACACACCATACATCTAAACGCATTGGCGACACTATCTGCAAGAAACAAATCTATTAAAAATAAAACATACTATTGGTTAATTTTGTTACCCTCTGTGCTTCCACAACATCCTCCCATTTCCATCAGAGCATTAAATGAAACATCTCAATACTGCCATACATTGACAAGGCCCATAGGCAGACCCGGTGGCAACATAGCGCAAACAAGCAACCTAAATAGAAATGGTTGTTCTAGTTTCCCATGCACAAATGGCCGTTAACTGGAGGGACTCATTATAGACTTTTATAAATGTGCGTGACTCTACAGCCAATATGACTCAACACTACTAAATGCTTAGTCCCACCGCCCCCCCCCAACGGCCACCACCTACCTTGCCTGTGTATGTTCATACTAGCCCCCTATTCTATTACTAAGCGCACTATAAGTGATAAAGGCGCCAGTTGCTTGAGTGCCCCAAGCACTAACGGAACAAACCTTAACCTATTTGTAATATTGATTTTTTCCTTTGCATGGATGCATTTGTTGCGTGGAATGCATTCTCCTGCATCCTCGTTATAATTGCCATTTGCCCCGAGCCATCCTGACCTCTCCCGATCGGCCTCTCAGCTGCCGCGCTCTGTCACATAGCGCGGCTTCTGCTCCTTATAAAATATCTGATGGTCAATACCCTAAAACATAAAATATAAATAAAAATAAAAACAAAAAAAATAAAAACGAACACAAAACGGTATATAAAAACTTTAATTTCTCTCACTCCTCTATTTTCTCATCTCATCACAATTATCGCTGTTTAAATGTATCAGTTAATGTTTATTTCTTCCTCATCTTTTTTGAACCTTATGTACAGTAATTGTACTAAAAGGAGAAATATATCTTTCTCAATGTTCTATGTGAATGACAATATGCCTCCTGCTCAATATTTGTAAAGGGTTTTTAAATGTTAGTCCATCAGCAAGTGAACTCCCTCCCAGTATGACTTCTGCCCAAATGCGCACACCAACACATCCTTGCAAGCACAATCCCCTTTCCCTAATCTAAAACACCTGTTAATTACCAGAGAAAACGCTATTATAAGGGATCCCTGGTACCTCTACAACACACGTCAGAAGAAGCTATTGTGACTACGCATCTAGCGAAACGCGTCACGTGACGCATCACGTGACGAGCAGAGCACGGCGATCTCCAGCAGCAGCAACCTCTGAGACCCGGACTGCTTTGATCCAAGCGACCACCGGACTCGGCAAACTTTTGCCCCCCCCTACAAGGCCATGGGACTCCTTCACCTTTAGGAAGACCCTCACCCCCCAAGGCTTCCGGGCGGTCACCACGATCCTCATCAGCAGTACCAGCAACTGACACTCTTCTTTGGAAAGATTGGACTGTCTACACTGCCACTCCTATGACATCCAACGTCGGCCGGGTAACGTTATTTAACCAATTATCTCTTACCCTGATCAGACTGCTTAAGAAAACGTCTGGCAAATTTTGAAGTCTGTATTTACCCTTCATTTATCAGCCTGATTGCATGGTGCTATAGGAAGAGTTTTTCCCTGATTATGTTGAATCATCTGAACTGTTGACATATGAAATCTCCAATGTTTGAAAACCTTGTTTTGAGTTGAGTAGTACTTTTACCTTCAACACAGCACATATGTCTAGCAGATTGTTACTACAACCGGACCTTTAAAGCTGTACACACAGAGCCCTTTTGAACAATAGCTTTGATACACTTGCTGTTCTAAAATGGACGCATGGCTCTAGACTCAGCCCATTTCTTACCGGATACAATCAGGACCTCTGTCACTATTAATACTGTTGCCCTCAGTGTGTGTGACTACAAGCCATCCAATCAGGAATTCTCATAGCGCACTTAGCGTTACCGGGCAATTTGTCCAGATCAGCTGAACTCACTAAACTAGTGCATGACTCTTTCCATTAACCAATCTGTCTTATTTTCCGCTGCTTCAGGAGTCGCTGCTATCACCAAACGTATACTACATAAGGTCTCACGATTACGTCAAAGAATATATATAATTTTTGATACACATCAATCCTCTTTGATTGGACATTGATCCACTCCCAAAATTATACGTTTGAATATTTTTCACTGCTCTGCCCCACGTGATGCTTTTGTTGTCTATATGGTGTCTTGTTTGTCTCGTTATGTGTTGTCTATAATTGTCGGTCACAGATCTCCAGAAAGTCTGGAATTTTTTTATTTTATCTCAATGAAAAATATGCAAGTACTGTTTAATAAAGAATTTATTTTCGCAAAGTATTAACTTTGTCATGATCAATATTTGTTACCACATAGTAGCCCTCTTTTTTTCTCTGGGTTCCTGTCTTTAGGACCCAGGGTCCGCTCTTTCCCAATACGCTTAGGCTACGGTAGCAATACAGCCAACAACTTGGCCTTTGATCAATAGCCGTATGATCCAATCGGCTACTTTGACTTCCCCTGCCACCTCCTTTCCCTTTCCCTTTTCCCAATCCCTACTCCCAAACATGTTTTGCTATGGGAATGTTTGACTATTTGACCACACCCCCAGCTCCGCCCACCAACTCTGGCTACCTCGAGAGATATTGGATGTCTCCGAGTGACAGCTTAGCCTGACTGGAGAGGGATACAGACAGCCTCCCCCGCACGACTGGGTGCTCTGCTCTAACTGCTAGCTGCAAGCAATATAGTGCACTGTGTAGCAGAGCTGGCCCCGGTGTCACCCCCCTGGCGGGTGGTGCCTGGTGCTGGCCGCACCCCCTGCCCCCCCCCATAGCAACACCACTGCTAACAACCAGCCATTCAGGCATTTTAATATTTACATTAGTATTGCCTTAGGGCTTTGGGCTTTTGAGTGATGTACTAAAACAGGGTGCTGTGATGTTTTCAGGAACCCATGTACAGCACCTCCCAGCAGTCATGATCTTTAATTCCATAGGGAAGCATAGAGACCCACTGAAGTTGTCACTGGGTCTAAAATAAAGTATGTCATGAAAATGTATCCAATAGTTAGAGGAGTCAGTATAGAAAGCACCTCATCCTAAGAAAATATGTTTTAGGAAACTGTGGACTGTAAAGGTGCTGAATGACTAAACTTTATTTTACAAAATAATAAATAATTTGTCGGTTAAATCATATATTCACAATTACAATTAAAGTTTTGACCCATTTATAAATCCCTATTTATGTTGGACTCCACTTTGGGCTAACAGTATTGTAACAGTATTGTACATGGTATAAATTCTCCCAGTAAGGGTAAGTGGTCCTCATAAATCTCTCTTTAGTCCTCTACGTACGTCATGGGATAAACCCGCTTTTTAGGAAAACTTCAAGGTATATGAATCTAAACAGTCATAAAAAACAAAAAAACATTTTGTCCAAAAATAAAAACATTCAAATATAAACATGCATTACAATAGGTATTCAACAATTTCTTGCATCTTACTCACTAAGGTCAGGCTCCAATCCACCACAAACCCAGACCAGGGGAAATCTCCACCACCAAAACCCCAAGGGGACAACACACAGGAGACAGTAAGGGATTGATTTTCCATAGGCAAATAGACTGAGCACTCTGCAAGTGCAGTTGCTCCAGAGCTTAGTAAATGGGGTAAAGATTCACTTTGCAAAGGGTACCCAATCACCTGCAAGGAAAAAAAAATGCATTTTTTTGTGCACGTGATTGGATGATGGAAGTCAGCAGAGCTTCTGTCATTTACTAAGCTCTGGAGCAACTGCTCTTGCAGAGTGCACTGTACTTTGCAAAGCACACAGTCTATCTGCCTTTAGTAAGTCAATCCCTATGTCCAATTGAGATGTAATTGCTCAGAGGAAAATTATTTAATCAGCAGGCAAAATCCCTTCAGACAAGGCTCTTAGTGAGAGATTATAGTAAATCAGTGCTAAAGAAGGCATATCATAGGGGTTTGGCGTCAACCAGATTGTCCCTATTGTATGCCTCAAAAGCATCCAAGGAGCAAATTACCATTATTGTATTTAAAATAGTATTAGCATGTTGATAAGGGTTAAGAGAAATCTGGGCAGGAGGCAAAACAAACTTTAAGCATATTAAAGTGATTGTAAAGTCTCCTTTTTTTATTATTTTTTTCTAAAAATAACAAACATTTTATACATACTTGCTCCGTGCAGTGGATTTGCATATGGCAGCCCAGATCCTCCTCTTCTCGGTTCCCTCTTCGGGTCTCCTGGCCCCTCCCTCCTGTCGAGTGCCCCACAGCAAGCAGCTTGCTATGGGAGCACTTGAGCCGAGCCACAGCTCCCTGTGTCCATTCAGACACGGAGATGATGTTTGGCCCCACCCCCTCTCTCTCCTGATTGACTAACTGACTTTGATGGACAGCAGCAGGTGCCAATGGCGCCGCTGCTGTGTCTCAGAAAATCAGGAGGAGAGTCCTGGATGGCTGAGGCACCCGTGGACATCACTGTAAAGAGAGGAGGATCAGGTAAGTATTAGGGGGGCTGAGGGGGGCTGCTGCCCACAGAAGGTTTTTTTTAATCTTAATGCAAAGAATGCATTAAAATAAAAAAAACATTTTGCCTTTACAACCACTTTAAACTTTAGCTTTAAAGTGTTAGTAAAACTACAACAGTAAAATCAGTCTGTATATGCAGTAAAGCATGCTTGTTATACTCACTGTGGAACCTAATGGGTTAATCCTCCGCATTGTGTAAAAAGGCTGTTTGATCCTGTCGTCTCTGATCCTCCCTTTCTTCCAAAGTCCCCAATCCATCTCATGATAAGACAGAGCCTTTGCAGTCACTCTGAACATGCTCAGTTTGGTGTGTATTGCTAGAGAATTTTTTTTTTTCTTGGGAGAGTTCATGTGATCAGCACATGGCCAATCAGCACTGTCCAGGTGGTCAGGGGTCCTGCAGCCTCATAGGACAGTCAGAGTAGAATGAAAACTCCTCTTACAAGCTTTAACCAGACACTGATAAGAGTCACAAGACTGCTCTATACTGCTGATGAGAAATGGTATTTAGCAGTTTAAATTTACTAAAACTATTGCATTTCCATATTCTGTGTACTGTGGGAGACCAAATATAGTGAATGTATGGTCCTGGGTTTAGTAACACTTTAATGTTTTAACACAGATTTTGGCCTAATTCAGGGGCGCAAATTCAGTGATCATGTGATTTTTTTTGGGGGGGGGACCCTCTTTTTGAGGGTTCCAGCTCCCACTTCCTCTCGGGGCACCGCGGCGCCGGAAGGAAGATCACCTCTCCTCCCTCCCTCTCCGCAATCATCTGGGACACATCACAGGTCCCAGTTGATTGCCACAGCCAGGCGCCCCCAGTGACAATGCCAGCACCGCAGAGAGAAGGGGGAGACGAGCGGGGCTTCGTTCCCCCACATCGCTGGACCCTGGGACAGGTAAGTGTCCGACTATTAAAAGTCAGCAGCTGCAGTATTTGTAGCTGCTGACTTTAAATTTTTTTAAGCGGAACTCCTCTTTAAAGGCCACTTCTGGACACAGCAGCCCTATGGCCAATTAGTTGCCACCAGTTTTTGTGCGTCTGGAATACTGGATGTGTCCAGGACCGATGAGAATCCCCAACTGCATGTAACCACTCAGATGAGCCGTTATATGAGAACAATGGCGGCACCAGCAATTTGTTTGTACAGAGTACAAATCTGACAGTCACCACTGTTGTGAATGAAGCTGTCCCTCTATTGGCAAGAATCCGCTGGCAGCCTGTTTAAATGAGGCCTATATCTCAGCCAACTGGAGACAGGGATAATGGAAATGGTTAGCCCAGTAATTTTGTAAATTCTGTGGGTCCATTTTGTTTTTAATATCACCATTGATATAATGGCTGAAATTTGGTAAGAGTTTTCAATATGCATATCTCTAGTAACCCAACTGATCAGCAAACATCCGGTACTAAGAGAACATCTGCTCATTCCAATGATAAAATGATAAATGCTTCAATCAAAGTATATTGAATGCCAGTATTACCACAGAGTTGATACATATGGATATTCAATACACTTTGATTGGAGCATTTAGCTTTGAAGTGTGCAGCTGGCATGGTTTACATTTTTTTTTTTGTTTTAATTACAGATATTTTCATTGTCAGACTTAACACCTAGATCGCACATTTCTGTAATCTGTTACTTAGTAAAAAAAATGTAATGCACACCTGGTGTCAGCTTTTGGATTTTAACTAAATATCATTAATTCATTTCTCTAGCTTAATGAAAGCGGTCAGGTAATATCAATGTCAATATCACATGTTACTCTGATAGAAAACTATACTGCAAAATGATATTACTCTACCATATTAGCGTGATGCTGGTATAGAGCAGGGGCCTCCCAACTACAGCCTGTGGGCCATAAGATTTTGTCCACCCCTCAGCTAGGGTCAGCTAAGGGCAGTGGTGCATCCTTAAGCCTTGTACACATTTGGCGAATGTTTACTGGATTTACTGTAGTCGGTCAGACAGAAGCCGGCCTTGCAACCAATGGATAAAAGCGATGACCGGAGTGTTCTGGCAGTGGGGGGGTCCCCCTGTCAGAACACAATAGAACAGCAGCGGAGATCATTGTACTAATGTTGGATAGTTAGTACAGTGACTCCACCCGAGCTGTCAGGGTCAACCTAGCCCTGCAGGGTTGAACGAAAAAAAAACTACTAGTGTGTACTAGGTGTGTTGACTATGATGTCTGCTTCAGCCCCCTCCCACCATGTAACTGGGGACTCTGATGTAAGATGGGCTCTGATGGGGATTCTGATGTAAGGGGGACACTGATGGGGGCCCTGGTGTAAAGGGGGACTCTACTGTAAAGAGGACTCTTATGGGGATTCTGATGTAGGAGTAGACTCTACTGTAAGGAGAACTCTTATGGGGATTCTGATGTAGGAGTAGACTCTACTGTAAGGAGAACTCTTATGGGGATTCTGATGTAGGAGTAGACTCTACTGTAAGGGGGACTTTGATGGGACTCTGAGGTAAGGAGGCCTCTCATGACAAGGGAAGCCCTGATGTAAATGGGGCTCTGATGGGTATTTTTTCAGGTTGAAAATATCTGTAAAATATACAAAGATGGGCTCTGATGGTGATTCTGATGTAAGGGGGACACTGATGGGGGCCCTGATGTAAAGGGGGACTCTACTGTAAAGAGGACTTTTATGGGGATTCTGATGTAGGAGTAGACTATACTGTAAGGAGAACTCTTATGGGGATTCTGATGTAGGAGTAGACTCTACTGTAAGGAGGACTCTTATGGGGATTCTGATGTAGGAGTAGATTCTACTGTAAGGAGGACTCTGCTGGGGATTCTGATGTAGGAGTAGACTCTACTGTAAGGAGGACTCTGATGGGGATTCTGATTGATGTAGGAGTAGACTCTACTGTAAGGGGGACTTCGATGGGACTCTGAGGTAAGGGGGCCTCTCATGACAAGGGGAGCTCTGATGTAAATTGGGCTCTGATGGGTATTTTTCAGGTTGAAAATATCTGTAAAATATACAAATTGGCCCTCATTCTGAATAGTTTAGAGTCCCATGGCATAGAGTTTTAGTGATCAAGTTTAGCTGTATATCTACAGTTTAATGGTGTACATATACAAATGGAAAGTTATTTTATTTAACCAAGAAATAGTTGATAACCAAGTAATAGTTGAAGGTATGGTAGTTATTAATCCGGTTTCAGTTCTTAGCAAAAGAGTCTCCCGTGGTCAGTTATAATAAGCTAAATTTTAAAATCACAAATTGTGTAAACTGCATAGACTTACCACACAGGTTTTTTTTATTTACTTTTATTCTCTCCCTATCAGTAGAGTAGAACTTTTGGGTGAGCATCAAGCTGCCTGAGACAGAAATGCATAGCTCCCAATTGTCCCTGATTTTAAGGGACTGTCCCTCGTTTTGAGGGCCTGTCACTCGTTTTGAGGGCCTGTCCCTCATTTGGAACCAAGTTCCTCCTCACTTGCCCCTCATTTTGGTCTGATCCATATAGTTGTATATAAAATGCACTATTTATCGTTCAAAAAGTGTTCCTAGCACTAAACCTTTCACTCGATTTCTAAATTGCTGATAGTAAAAAATATTCAATAATGTAATCAAAACAAAAACACTGAAATTTACTCGGTTGCAGAATTGTCGCTGTGGCTCGGGGGTTACCGCTTTTGGTACTGAAAATTCACCCCGAGGTTAAGGGGGCATGGCAAGGGGTGTGTCCTACGCCTAAATACTTTTGTATGGAAATGATAACTGACCCTCAATAACATACAACAATGGTTCTGTCAGGATTGCATGGAAAAAAGGCTACAGTATTGCCCTCCTAAAGTATCCTAAAGAGTGTGTCCTTTGTCAGTCCTGAGCTCAGGCAGGAGACAGAACAGCCTCCATGGGGCTTTACAACCTAAAACTGGTCTGATGTTTCTGTTCCAACCAGTAGAGAATACAAGTAAATAATAGCACACATTCCCTGAGAGGTAAGACTGAACTATTAAAAACTAAAGCAAGTGGAGATTCAGAGGTCTATGAATTCCCAATCCTGACTCTTTTTTTCTTTTCTTCTTTATATAGAAACTCTTGTAAGAGACATAAAAAGACTTATAAGATATTTAGAATCCTTGCCTGTAACAGGTCTGTTCTATTGAATAATTAAAAACGTAACACATATGCACAGCTGCTCTTACTGTTCAGCGTGCCATCACTGACAAAAGAACTCAGCAATTGAATTTCCATATGTATGTTTTTTCCTGTAGTGTCTGCATGCACTTTCTGGATTTGTGCATAACATCTTCTAAAATGTTATCTATAGCCTTATCAAAGTAAAAAAAAAAAAAAAAAAAAAACAATCAATAGCATAGCAATGTAAAATGCTGTGGTGTTTGCTAAATAGGAGTTTTTAATTCTTATGATTAATATTGATTATGTTGTAGGAGTATAAATCCATAGTTCACTAAACCTTTTCTTGTATATATACACTATATAACCAAAAGTATTGGGACGCCTGTCTTTAGACACATATGAACTTTAACCTTCCTAGCGGTAATCCCTGGGGTGAATTTTCATTACCAAAAGCGGTAACCCTGAGCCACACTCGGGATTGCATCGCAGGATCTAGGCAAAGTTATTTACCTTGTCCCCAGGATCCTGCGATGTCTCCCCACTGTGTATGCGAGCTGTGTACTCCGCTCGATCTATCACAGTGCCGTACTCCATTCCCTGCGAGAGTTGCGACACATTGGGGATGGAGCCCGGTGCCAAATTCAAAAAGTGAAAAACACATAACACATACAATACATTTAATTCTTGGGTTGAGGTCAGGACTCTGTGTAGGCCACTCAAGTTCTTCCACCTCAAACTTGCTCATCCATGTCTTTATGGACCTTGTTTGTGCACTGGTCATGTTGGAACAGGAAGGGGCCATCCCCAAACTATTTCCACAAAGTTGGAAGCATTTAATCGTCCAAAATGTCTTGGTATGCTGACGCCTTAAGAGTTCCCTTCATTGGAACTAAGGGGCCAAGCCCAACCCCAGAAAAACAACCCCACACCATAATTCTCCTTCCATCAAATGATTTGAACCAGTGCACAAAGCAAGGTCCATAAAGACATGGATGAGCAAGTTTTTGGTGGATGAACTTGACTTGACTGACCTCAACCTGATAGAAACCCTTTGGGATGAATTAGAGAGAGGACTGCGAGCCAGGCCTTCACGTACACACACTCCTAAACCTTGTGGACAGCCTTCCCAGAAGAGTTGAAGCTGTTATAGCTGCAAAGGGTGGGCCAACTCAATATTGAACCCTACGGACTAAGACACCATTAAAGTTCATGTGCGTGTAAAGGCAGGCGTCCCAATACTTTAGTACAGTATACAGTATATTGTATAAGCACTCCTCACATGTGCAGTAGATATACATACACTGTAATGGGAATTTAGAATTTATCAAATATTATTTGTCAGTATATCCAGACTAGCTCAAGTTAAATACACAACCAATTAAACAGGTCTGGTCATTTGATGACCGTTGCTGCATTGTTTAGTTAAGGAGTTTTGAACAAATAGCTTAAGCAGATACTCAGTGACTTAAACATATTTATTTCTTAATATATCCCTCCCATGGACCAGGAGTTGGCAACTAGTGTATTTGTAAAGTGATTATTAAATTCAGTACTGTATTATCACAAGGAGTTCCTTCAAACTCTAACATGTCTTAATGCAGCATGCCAAGATTAAACTGGTTTGCTCACTGCACCAAATAGTGAATTGGCCCTGGTCTAAACTGGCCCCAGCATGTATGTATGTGAGATATGGACCTTAGATTGTAAGCTTCTTGAGGGCAGGGGCTGATGTGAATATATAGTATGTAAAGCAAGGCATAAATTGTTAGTACTGTATAAATACCTGTATTTATTATTATTATTATAATACAGGATTTATATAGCGCCAACTGTTTGCACAGCACTTTACAACATGAGGACAGACAGTACAGTTACAATACAGAAGAAATCAGGGGGCCCTGTTCATTAGAGCTCACAATCTAAAAGGGAGGGTCAAATAAAATTAAATTAGAAAATAAAAGTACAGTTTTTAGATGAGGGCGGGATAGGCAGCTCTAAAGAGAAAAGTTTTCATGTATCGCCTAAAAGTGTATAGAGTAGGAGATAGTTGGACAGATTGGGGTAGGGAATTCCAAAGGATGGGAAAGGCTCGGGAGAAGTCCTGGAGGCAAGCATAGGAGGAGGTCACAAGGAAACTAGAGAGCAGGGGGTCTTGGGAGGAACAAAAGAGAACAATTTGGTTGGTATTTTGAGACTAGATTAGGGATGTAGTTGGGGGCCAAGTTGTGAATGGCTTTGTAAGTTATTGTTAGTATTTTGAATTTAATTTGTTGGGTGAGTGGCAGCCAATTAATAAATAACTTAACTCTGAGTTAGCTTTGACATTACATTGAAAGGTCAACAAAATTCTTCACACAGACACTTCACCTAGCCAAATTATATTCTTCCCCTTTTCCAGTTCTGTATGCATATTTAAAGTGGTTGTAAACCCTTTACAACCACTTTATACTACAGGCAAGCCTATAATTAGGTTTACTTGTAGCTACCCTGGATATATCCCTGTATTTGCGCGTGCCGACGTCATCGACACATACGCACTTAAGAAAACTGAAGCAACAGCACGTACGTGCCGTTGCCTCAGTTATCCTGTGCCGTTGCCATCATCGCGGCTCCGAACAATCACAGCGCCGGAGCCGCGATACTTGGAAGTAACCCCCGGGAGAGATGTCGGCCGCCGGAGTGGTGAACGAGGACCGCTGCGGGGGCTTCGATCTAAGGAGCCGCCGGCAATGGCATAGTATAACTGAAGCAATGGCACGTACGTCCCGTTGCTTCAGTTTGCTTAAGTGCGCAATGTGCCGATAATGTCGGCACATGCAAATACAGGGATATCTCCTAAACCGTACAGGTTTACAGATTACAGTACTCTATAAAAAAATACACATCCCCTTTGTCCCTAGAGGTCTGCCCAGTGCCCTGCATGTCATTTTATATAATAAATAGACATGTTTCTGCCTGGAAACTGGAGATTGTCCATAGCAACCAAAAAGTGTCCCTTTATGTCAAAAGTGATTTTAGACCAGCTAGAAAACACAGATAAATTAGAATCACAATTCATCATCAAACACTAAATTTAATGACAGCGACTATTCTGCAACTGAGCAAATTTTAGTGTTTTTGATTTGATTACATTATTGAATCATTTTCATAAATATTTTTATTTTATTATAATTTATGATTTTGTGTTTCAAACTTTATCATACCCGGGATGTCTACTAGACTGGTTTGGACAGATTTAAGTGAGTTATTCATAAGAATTGCATGCCTACAATATAAAAATGCCAAATTTTCATGCTAAATAATTGTACCGCTTTCAGCACAAAATTCCAGACAGAATCATACCGCCAGGGAGGTTAAAGAGACATACGGCCATTCACTAAAAATGGAAGAGAAGCGGTTTAACCATAAACTACGTAGAGAGTTCTTTACTGTCAGAGCGGTAGGGATGTGGAATTTTCTTCCACACGCAGTGGTATCAGCAGGGAGTGTCGATACGGAAAAGAGAATCTTCGGATTGGCAGCACACCCACACAGACAGTAAAGTATAAAGTCTTTATTGAAGCATAAATATTATTATTATTATACACGATTTATATAGTGCCAACAGTCTACGCAGCACTTTACAATGTATAGGGGTATATAAGAGTACAATTTATACAATGTATATAAATAGTAAAAGCACTGGATGGGTACAGGCAGGGGAAATGCAGGTATGTTGACGCGTTTCACACTATAGATTTGTCAAAACCACAGCAAACATCGATAGTTTAAAAAAACTATTAGATGGGCACCTTAACGACCACAACATACAGGAATATACTACCATTGACATGAACACACACACATCATAGGTTCAAATGGATGGACTGGTGTCTTTTTTCAACCTCACCAACTATGTAACGATGTAACTATTAACTGCCTCATAACTTTGCCATATCATTTTTTCAAATATCATCCCGCTATTCCCCCTTAATCTCTTTCTCCCCCCCTTACCCCACTTTTCTTTTTCATGTCTCCCTTCCCCTTTTTTTTTTTCCGGTGGGAGAAGAAAGGTGTAGTTTAACTCAAAAAAAAAAAAAAAAGAGCGCTTTTAAGGATAGAACATGCCGACCCAACGTACCACCAAGGCCAGCCAGGCAGCAAGTCAGGCTAGCCAAGCAGCAGCCAAGCTTGAAAAATTCGCCCATACTCCTGGCCAAGGTCTTCAGACCCCCCCTAGAAATAGCCAACAACTACAACAAGTTCAACCCAAGGTGGGGACCTCAGGGATAAGAAAGAGCCAGGGTCAGGGCCTGAGTCAGTCTGTAGGGCAAAATCTCCCCCCAGTATTGATGGAAGTGGGGGCTACAGGACAAGACCAGAGACCTGAAATGACTCAGGGGCTATTAGTAGGGGGGGGGATCCATTACACACTGAGCCATCACTAAAGGAAGTCCTACAGGCGGTCAATCTGTGTAGAGATGCTCTAACCGAAACGACGGTTCAGTTAAAAGCAATTCAGGCAGATCTCCTTTTAGTTAGACAGGACATACAAATAGTTCAGGAAAGGACTACAGCTTTGGAGACACGAGTCGCCCTAATAGAGGACGACCTGGACCCCCTTAAAAGTGAATTAGCGGTTATGAGAGGACAATTGGGTAAGCAGGAAACCAAGATAGATGACATCGAAAATAGGATAAGGAGAAAAAA
This sequence comes from Lithobates sylvaticus, assembly GCA_028564925.1. Lineage (NCBI taxonomy): Eukaryota > Metazoa > Chordata > Amphibia > Anura > Ranidae > Lithobates > Lithobates sylvaticus. Next base: position 457,770,707 of record CM053030.1, on the reverse strand, counting down.
TGTACGAATTCTTGGGTTTCCTGAACATAGCGAGGGTACAGACCCAGCAACTTTCCTTGAAAAGTGGCTCCAGGATACAATGGGTTCAGAAGTGTTCTCGCCCTTTTTTCGATAGAGCGAGCACATAGAATCCCAGCAAGACCCCCCCAGTCTGGCTCCCCTCCTAGACCTCTGATAGCTAAAATATTACACTTTAAGGATAAGGTGACTATTATGCGCAGAGCAAGGGAGTTGGGCGATATGAGGTACAATGGCTTTAGGATTTCTATTTATCCGGATTTTTCATCAGAACTCCAGAAGAGAAGAGACAGATTTACTGAAGTCAAACGTAAACTATGCCAGGCACATATAACATACGCATTGATATACCCGGCTAGATTACGGGTGACAGTTAGTGGGGGGACTAAATTTTTTGATACACCTGAAGGGGTGAATGAGTGGTTGACCACCTGTAATGAAACAACGTAAAGGAGGGGTTCTCGAGGAGAGAGAGCCCCCGTCCTGTATTTCTGGGGCAGCTGCTCTCCTGGGGACCCTTTTCCTCTCCTTCTTCTCCCTTTACTCTCCTCTGTTTTCTCCTTGGGTCAGTCGAGTATGGAACAAGAGGGGGGGGACAGGACTGGATGTGGGTGGGGGAGCACCGAGGGGGGGAACGGGGATATTGTTTATTATTAAGTATGATTCCCTGCATGAACTTCTTTTTGATACATTATTAGATGCATTTTAGGCTTGTTTTTCTGTAGACCGAAAGACCCATATTTCTAATGCTTTGCTCTGAGGGGAGGAGGGAGGAGGGGAGAGGGGCATGAAAGGGTGAGAGCAATGAGCAGGATACCCCTACTTACAAGGTGTTGGAGGGGACCGGCAAAATGTTCTCAAGGTCTTTGTGTTGTCGTAGTATGTTTTTTTTGTGTTGGTAGAGGTGAAGGGGAGTGGGGAGGGAGGGAGGAAGGGGGGGATAGGGGGGGGGGTAAGGGGATTGTACCAAGTATGCTGAATGTATGGATAGGTCACAATAGGAAGCCCCTGGTTAGGCCTAGAAAGGCAGGGAGGGAGGGAAGGAAAAAAGATGGACTGTATGTATGGGGTAGTTGGGGGGTAGGTATCAAAAGAAGGTATGAATGGGTAACAGATAGAGATGAATGGAAGATGAATGTCTCCAAGGGGGAAGACAGGTATATAGTATACCTATTTATTATGAACACTATTAATAGTAACTGCCACGATTATTTTCACAATATTAATAAGTCGATACAGGAATCCAAAATTAATACACAAAATAAAGCTAGAGTTCACAGAAGCACAATGAACAGACACTTTTACACATATGGCGAGTAACACACGGTTAAAAAAGAAAGCTATTACGCTATGCTCATGGAATGTAAGGGGTATGGGGGACCCCGGGAAAAGAATAGCAGTGTTGAACACAGTAAGGGCACATGGGGTCTCTATCCTGTGTTTACAGGAAACACATTTTTCAAGCACCTCCGTATCTCAGCTGGGGTGGAGGGATTTCCAAATCCAATATCATTCTGTTCACACGTCCTATTCAAGGGGGGTCAGTATCTTTGTCAAGAATGGCGTAACATTTAATTGTTTTCAGAAAAAGATTGATGACTGTGGGAGATATATCTTTCTTCATTGTAAAATTGAGAACCAGACCTTTGTCCTAGCTGGTGTGTATATTCCACCACCTTTCAAACTTGATATCTTCTATGACCTAGCAGAGTATGTGCTGGATAAGCCTGATAGCCCGATCGTTATGATGGGCAACTTCAATATGGTCATAGATCAAAACCTTGATAGGTTTCCACAACTAACTCAAGGGAGAGGTCCAACGGATAAAAGACTGGCTCATATATTGGGGGAGATGGGTCTTAAGGACCTATGGAGAATACAGAACCCGGGAGAGCGGGCGTATTCATGTTTCTCCTCTACACACTCTACGCTATCCCGAATCGATATGATTCTGGGTAATGATGAGGCAATTATTATATCCGACAGTCCTAAATACTTACCGAGGGGCCTCTCCGACCACTCCCCGATGATAATTTCTTTGGGGATTGGTGGGGTGAGACAACCTCGGGAATGGAAGATTAGTCCAGTATGGCTGGAACTTATTGGGGAACCAGAGGAAGTTATAAGGTCCTTGACAGAGTTCATAGAATTAAACAATGGAACAGCACCACAGGGAGTTATCTGGGACACTTTAAAGGCATTTCTTAGGGGCCTCCTGATCCAACAGATCTCAAAAATTAAGAAAGAGTCCAATAGGAAGGAGGTGGAGGCAGCACACAGTGTGATACAATTGGAGGAACAATACATTCAGGACCCATCAGTAGCGAACCTTGGGGCTTGGACAGAGGCACAGCGGGTCTATCACTGGATAATAATGGGGAAAGCGGAGAAAAAATATATATTTCAAAAACAAGTTAGTTTTGGGGAGGGGGAATGCGTAGGTCGGATGCTATCACAATTGGTGAAATTCAATTCGCCCTCATCACTGGTACCCATGATTAATACGACCACAAAGGGAACAACTACTAACTCCCCAAAAATTGCTGAATGCTTTAAGGATTACTATAAAAACCTCTATAGCTCTAAGCAAGAAGGAGTGGGTGACCAAATGGAAAGTTTTCTTAAAGACCTGAACATCCCCCGCCTCTCTGAGGATAAGGGGAGAAAGTTGGATGCTCCCATTACACTAGAGGAGATACAATTGACGGTACAGGCAATGTCAACTCAGAAGTCTCCTGGGCCGGATGGCCTACCGGTCGAGGTCTACCGCCATTTTGGAGGTATCCTTCTCCCTGAACTATTGAAGACATTAAACTGGGCACTGGCTAATGGGGAACTCCCTCTTTCCATGAGGGAGTCAACCATAATAGTCATACCAAAGGAAAACAAGGATCCATTGGACCCCTCCTCGTACAGGCCGATCTCCCTGCTTAATCTGGACGCCAAGATTTTGGCTAAGATCTTGGCGTCCAGATTGAACGGGGTGATTGAGGAACTTGTCCATCCTAACCAATCAGGATTTATCCCTGGCAGGTCTACAAATATAAACATCAGACGAGTATATCTAAATTTACAAATCCCAACAGAGGATGAGGGACACAGAGCTATCCTATCCCTAGACGCTGCTAAGGCGTTTGATACGCTGGAATGGGGATACCTGTGGAGGACACTGAGGGAGTTCCGAATTGGGCCAACCTTCTCTAAATGGGTAAAAATGATGTACAAATCACCGGAGGCCAAGGTGAGGATCAACAATGAACACTCCGCAAGGTTCCAACTGTTAAGGGGGACTAGGCAGGGATGTCCCCTGTCCCCCCTTTTGTTTGCCCTTGCAATTGAACCTTTGGCTATAGCTCTTCGCTCCTGCACACAGATTAGGGGCTTTAAAAGAGGTCTGGAGGAAGAAAAAGTAGTCTTATTCGCAGACGACCTGCTCATTTTTCTTGGCGACGTACAGAACTCCTTGAAACAAACTATGGGTAAAATCAGCGAATTTGGTGAATTTTCGGGTTTAAGGATTAATTGGGGTAAATCAACCCTAATGCCAGTGGACCCCCTAGATAGCTTACTTCCTCCAGAAGCTAGACAACTGCAAGTAGTAACCCAGATGAAGTATCTAGGAGTAATTATCACGCGAGACCCCAAAGCATATATAGAAAATAATTTGTCCCCATTGTTGGCTAAGTTTAAAGAAAAAAATAAAGTCTGGAGGAGGTTCCCCCTTTCCTCGATGGGCCGCTGTAACCTAATCAAAATGATCTTTCTTCCACAGGCCTTGTACATTTTAGCTAATTCTCCAGTCTGGGTCTATAAGAAATGGTTTTCTAGGTTCGATACTGTATTTAGGGAACTGATTTGGAAGGGTAGCATGGCGCGTATTAGTCTAAAAACTCTTCAACGCCCGACCAATGAAGGGGGAGTGGCAATTCCACACCTGTTTAGATATTTTCTAGCATCCCAACTACAGTATATGAGGAACACAGGGATGGGGGGAAACCTTCTCCAGACACATTTAAAAAGACAAACCATTGAAATTGTGGAGGCAGGTATGGTGATACGGGGAATCCCCACCATGGATTTAATGAACAAGGTATGGGTAACAGCTAAGGGAATACTGGGGTGCAGAGGCTATACGGAATATTCACCACTGGGGAAAAATAACTACTTGAGAGAGGTACAAAAAATAGGATTGATCGGGGAGTGGGAACGAAGAAATATAAAATATTTATGCCAGCTCTACACTAATGGGCAATTAAAAAACTTCCAGGAACTCAGAGCAGAGTTTACAATACCAAGAAAATCTTTTTTCCGGTATCTCAGACTTAGGCACGCACTTACAGCACAATTTGAGGACTCGCCATTAGAATGGGGTGACATATCAACACTAGTGAGAATGACCCAAACAGATTCAACAAAAGGCCTCACTTCAGGGATATACGCGACCCTACATAAAGAAGCAAGGGGTTGTCAGGATACCTCTGTTTTCAGAGACAAATGGGTAAGAGATGGGAGTAATATTACAAGCTCCCAATGGGATAGGATCCTTGAGCTAGCACCATGGGTCTCTCTCTCTCCACCTCAAAGAATGTTGCATTTGTTTCTTTTATATAGAGCTTACTTCACCCCTAAAAAACTCTTTAGCTTTGGATGTAGAACCGACCCCTCTTGCCCTAGATGTGGAAGGACAGAAGGGGACATGATACACATGTTTTGGACATGCCCTAAGCTGCATCGCTACTGGATGGAGGTAGTGGAAACAATATCACAAGTTTTTGAAGTCTCTATTGAGGCAGAGCCTAAGATCTGCGTATTAGGATGGGTAGAGGGGAAGGGAAGGCACAAAGACATTAACACGGCAACTCTGAGATGCCTATTTCAGGCGCGTAAACTCATAGCTCAGAGATGGCAGTCACCCACTCCTCCATCCAGTGGAGAATGGGAGCAAGCTGTGAACAATATGATATTAAAGGAAAAAACGTTTTATATAAGACAGGGATTCACTGGGAAATTAGGAAAGTTGTGGAAAACATGGTGTGAAAAAAAAAAAAACTTGACACAAGATAAATATAGGAATAATTTTGCACTTAATAAGGAGACATGTGGAAAGGTGGATGAGGGATATGAATGGCCAAGATATGCTTATGAATGAATGGGGGGGAAAGAGCCTATGGAGAGAGTTATCTAGAAGGAGGGAGGGAGTGCATATGTTGCAGAATGGGACATCCTTTTTCTTCTACCCTTTTTTTTCTCGCTGCACCAAGTTTGCTCTTCTGCTATTATTCTATATGTTTTTTTTTATGTATATGGTGTTATATTTAAATTTGTACTTTCTCTCTCTCTTTCTCTCTATTTAATATTGGAGGACGATGGGTTTTCTCATTTTCCTTTTGTGATATTTGGACAATGTAAGATGTAAGAATGTGATGTCTATGAAGTAAAATGGGAAAATGATTAATAAAAAATATAAAGTCAAAAAAACATTGCTAGCAAAAGATGTCCTTTCCGCTGATTTTGTTTTTTTACACTTAAGCTTTAAGATCTATACACACTGGCCAAGCATGGAGCATTTTTTAAATGGTTTTAGATGCTCTGTCTTACCATGTTGCTTTGTCTAATGCTGCATACACGCGATCGGAATTCCGGCCAGAAAAAGACAGATGAGAGCTTTTCATCGGAAAATGCGACCGTGTGTATGCTCCATTGTAATTTTGCTGGCCGAATTTCCGACAGCAAAGAATTGAGAGCATATTCTCAATTTTTCCGACGGAAAAGGTTTCTATCGGAAATTCCAATCGTCTGTAGCAATTCTGACGAGCAAAATTCCTACGCATGCTCTGAAACAATTCAACGCATGCTCGGAAGCATTGAACTCGGCTTGTTGTAGTGTTGTACGTCACCGCGTTCTTGATGGTCGGATTTTGGTGTGACCGTGTGTAGGCAAGACAGTTTGCCTACAACCATCAGAGCTTTTTCCAATGAGAATTCCGATCGTGTGTACACGGCATAATACTATATAACTTTTTGACACAATTAAATAAAAAGAATATATATGTATGGTTATGCTATTGTCAGATTTGAGTTATGACGGCGATCCAGACAGAGATATTTTGAGTTCTGTATTTCTTTGAGTAGGTTGGATATCTACTTGGTTGCGCACCATATTGTTTAGATAATCAGATGCATATTAATGGGATACCTCAACCCAAGTGTTGTTTATATTATTTTAATGAAACCTGAAAAGGTGGAAATTATCTTTTTAAATCACATTAATTTATTAAAGCTTATATGAGTTTTTACTTGGGTTTACATCTATTTAAAGCCAAACAGTTGACATGTGAATACCTTGTCTTGTAGGAGGACATACATGTAATTTGCAGTGCTTTAATTTACTACTGGTTTGCCTTCCCATAAGCTTTCTTTTGTTCCAGCTGTCATTGTTTGTATGTTGTACTTTTATAATTGTTTTTCATTTCCACTCATCCTGACCATGCATGATGAGTGAGAGGTGAATGAAAAGGAGAGGGAGCACACGTGGCAGAAGCGCAAGGCCTATGTAAACAATTGTGATTGCAAATTAGAATTCTATTGAATAATGATCATAAACATGCGTGAGGAGTGAATTGCATGGACAATTTCATTGCATGCTAATGGTAAATTATATTTCTTAACAGCCAGCTCTTGATTCATAAAACATTAAATTCAACATGCTGCAAATAATTTGATTGTCAACAATAGGTTAAATCCTTCAGTACCATGAGAACAAAACTGCCAGTAAATCCTGCAAAACAACATTGCATGACAATCAAAAAAAACATAGACACATTGGTTGATTTACTAAAACTGGAGGGTGCAAATTTTGGTGTAGCTCTGCATGGTAGCCAATCAGCTTCTAACTTCAGCTTATTCAATTAAGCTTTGACAACAAAAACTAGAAGCTGATTGATTTCTATGCAGAGCTGCACCAGATTTTGCACTCTCCAGCTTTAGTAAATTAACCCCATTGTGGTTGATTTGCTAAAGGAGTACAGACTGTTTGTAGAGTGAATGTTCACTGAGCTTTGTAAAGTAGATTAAGTGTAACTTCAATCAACCAATCATGTGCTAGCAAAAAATCCTGTTTTTTCTTTTTAAATTCCCTTGCACCTGATTGGATATTCAAAATAAACACAGGATCACCTTATTTACTATCTTTCACCTTGCAACCAAATATGGTATTTTAAAACTGTTGTTATGTTTCCCGAGACCCACTCTGTATAGAGAATATGGTTACTTCCCAACTTATGAAGATCCACAAACAGTTGAACTCACCACAAAGACTCTTTGCTGTCTCTCACATATAGTAATTTGCTTCCAGGCACCGATCAGGTAAAACCTGCTCTGGACATTTGAATGTGATTAGTAATATAGGAGCAGAGAGAGGAAAGGATAAACAACAAAGACTTTAGGAACTACACTCTCACTTTATAGTAGTCTATTGATAAAAACTGGATGAAAGTAAAAGTGGTGGCATTTCCTGTTGGAACCAAAGCTGTCATTCATTCATCTTCATTGCAAAATGAAAGAAGTAATCTGGTTTCTTTTCTTCCATTTTATCAACCAAATCCCCATCACAATATAATGATTTCAAGGACACCCATCATGGTACTAAACATGGATTTATAATGATTAAAGAAAAGATAAATAAACATTTAATTCACAGTATCCACTCTGAATTTATATTCACCTGAATGGTTGCTTTTGTTAAAAATCTGTACTCGATTCAAAAATGAAATGGCTGGTCCACCCAGTATGTTGGCAAATGCCAGGGAGCTGAACTGCCTACTGGGAGAACTGTCATTCCTTCTTTCCTTCTTTAATTCATACTTTTTCTGCAGATGTTTGAAATGGCAGAAGAGCTGTTCACACCAATCATGATAAGGAGCAATTGGTGGGACGTAGCAGCAAGGGGCAGGGCGTAGCATTAAATGACACCAACATTTATATTTAATCTCTTTGTATTATTTTAACAGAGAAAAGTCACACAATCCACATAAGGAACATTATATCTGAATAAAATGCTTTCCAGGCTGTATACAGACAAATATCTAGGAATTCAAAGTATAATAATTCCACAGAGCATCAGGATAATACAGTGCATAAATGAAAAATATTTGTATTTTTTTTGTTTGATCTCTTTTTATTCTTTTTACAGAGAAAAGTCACTGAATCCACAAAAGGAGAATTGTATCCAATCAAATTGCATCCCAGAATCCCACACACTTAAGAAATCTGTCTCTATGATGGTGGCCAGGAGCTGCCATAGTACAGGTATAGGGTGATGCTGACATGAATGTTGTAAGACACTTCATTCTTCTGTTTATGGCAGTAACAGCTCTATGTAGTGAAGAGATGGGTCAGAATACATGGCATGTCCATACTGGAGGCTACCAATGGTTTCTTCTGACTTTGGCATTTAAAGTGGTTCTAATGGCTGAAGGCCTTTCAAAGACTGAAAACCTTCTCTGTGCAGCAGCCTCCCCAGTCCCCCCTAATACTTACCTGAGCCCAATCCAGCAATGTGCACGAGAGCCTCGGCTTTTCTGGGACTCTCCCTCCTCATTGGTTGAGAGAGCAGTGGAAGCAATTGGCTCTCATGGCTGTCAATCAAAGTGAGCCAATGAGAAAAGAGAGGGGGCAGGGCCAAGCCACTGCTCTGTTTGTGAATGGACATGCAGAACAGCAGCTTGGGAGCGAGCCTGCTTGGGTGCCCCCATTGCATGCTGCTTGCTCTGGGGGCACTCGGTAGGAGGGAGGGACCCAAAAAGAGGGGGGTCGGGGCTGCTCTGTGCAAAACCACTGTACAGAGCAGGTAAGTATATCATGCTTGTTGAATAGATGCAACCTCATGCGACCTAACACTAAATGATTATGGCAGTGGCAAGCCTCCATCCCTAATATGTGTTAAACAGCAGAAAAAATGAAAGAAATGAGACTTGAGAGACAGATCACTCAATTAATTTATAAAATTATTTATTAATAATAACAAATCACGTTATAGAGAATGTCAACCTGTAAATATAGGACACAATATACTATGATACACTTGTAAGAATATATAATTATTATACAGAATAAGGTAAAACATAATCAGCATTACAGTTACATAAAAACACTTATCCATTCATAAAAATTCAATGAATATAATCGATTGCTCTTGGTGAGCCCAACTTATCTAGACATCAGTTCGAAGTAACTCGATGTAACTCGACGCACGTTTCATGGCTCATGCCAATCATCAGAAGTAAAATGCTAATACGGCCCAAAGGTGGCGCCCAACCTTGAATCCAAGGGGAAACAGGGGACAAGGATGATCATCTCCCCCGGGGCTGGGGTGGGGTGTCCCATCCAAACCAGAGACAGCAAACAGGTGAAGACCAGGCGACCATGTGAATCTAGTGTATGTTAAACAGTCCGCAATGCTCTTATGTGTGGTTCTGTGGCCCTAAGCATGCCTGAAGTCCTACTTGTGTTAACCTCCTTGTCGGTGTTCCCGAGTCGTTTTTTCTGCCAGGAGCGGTAACCCCGAGCCAGACTCGGGCTGCATTGCAGGATACAGGGGGGGGAGTTACTTACTTTTTCCCCTGGATCCTGCGATGTCTCCCCGCTGTGTGAGCGAGCCGTCCGCTCGCTCGATTCACACAGTGCCGAGTGCAGCTGATCTCCGTTCCCTGCGACGTTCCGACGCACGGGAGCGGAGATCGGCGCCAAATTCAAAAAAGTTTAAAAACACAACACACATACAGTACTGTAATCTTACAGATTACAGCACTGTATACAAAAAATACACACCCCCTTTGTCCCTAGTGCTCTGCCCAGTGCCCTGCATGTCATTTTATATAATAAAAAGATTTTTTTTCTGCCTGGAAACTGGAGATTGTCCATAGCAACCAAAAAGTGTCCCTTTATGTCAAAAGTGGTTTTAGACCAGCTAGAAAACACAGATAATAAATTAGAATCACAATTTATCATCAAACAATAAATTTAATGACAGTGACTATTCTGCAACTGAGCAAATTTCAGTGTTTTTGATTTGATTACATTATTGAATCATTTTTATATATATTTTTATTATATTATAATTTATTATTTTGTGTTTCAAACTTTATCATACCCGGGATGTCTACTAGACTCTGGTTCAGACAGATTTAAGTGAGTTATTCATAAGAATTGCATGCCTACAATATAAAAATGCCAAATTTCCATGCAAAATAATTGTACCGCTTTCAGCACAAAATTCCAGACAGAATCATACCGCCAGGGAGGTTAATGGTCCAGGTGAAATGCTTGTTATTTTAAAAGTAAATAATCATTGCCTTTAATATCACTTTACGTTTCCCGGTGTATATACATTCCATAGCCATTGTAAGGGAGATCCAGGTACCTTGCTGGGTAGTTAATTTATTTTATATCATGGAGAATAAAATAACTGGCATTGGAACTAAAACACTTCCTTTGTAGTAGCGGAACCCAGATATGCATATAAGTCCAAAATCTAAGCCCAGAAGCTTTTATTTGTAATTGAAATTTCACTTTTGTGTGGACAGTCCCTTTAATTCCTCAACATTTTTAAACACATTTATGAAATTGTTACACAGCAATGCACACAGCAGGTTTTCACAACCAGGTATTCACACAATACATATTTTGTAAGCTATATCTATGAATCATAATATTATTTTATAATATCTGTAAATCCAATAAAATAGCCCAAATAACACTCCACACTCTGAAAAATGATGGTTTTATGTGCAGCTCACCATCCTAAATCACTGCCATAGATTTATACTGCTGTCTTCACCTCGCTCACCTTCCATGCCCCTTGTCCATTCATCACTGTTCCCCAAATACCTCTGCTTCCACTCTCTCCGTTATTTATTACATCTTTTATTTATTTCACTTTCTCCACCTTCTCAAAGTGGCCCCAGTGTCAGATTGCTATCCATGTTTCTTGTTCCTCTCTGTCTTTGAACAGAAGAGTATTGTTTATCAAAAAAGTGTAAATCACCTCAAAGCCTCAGCATTCGGTTTGGAGAGTGAAGGAGTTCATACAGAATAGTGTCTGACTCCTCCATCATATGTAAGATCTTCAAGTCATTGTTTCTTCATTCCATATGCTTAACCATTGGCAGACATAAAGGAAAATGGTTAATGGGATCTCAGACCCTATTAGGCACCCCTATAACCAAAATAATAACCAAACAATCTGAAATAGAAAAGGTATTTTAAATAAGACAAGTCATCTTAGAAAATATTAAGCCACACCCCTTTACTGGGGTTAAAAAGCATATAAAGTAAAGAAAAAACAATAAAGTTTGTAACCATAAATAAACCAAACATAAAAAAAAAAAAAAAATCAAACACCAAATCTCAGTGTCTCCATTGCTCCTCCATAGAGTGAGCCACCTTAAAGTGGAGCTCCACTGAAAAGGGGAAGTTCCGCTTTAAGCATTCCTCGCCCCCCTCCTATGCCACATTTGGTATGTCATTTTTTTGGGGGGTACCTAGTTAAGACTGGTTAGGACCGACAGAGATAGGACCACAGATACCAGGGTGCCTTGACGAGGCTCTGTGGCTTACGCATGTATTTGCAAATGTGTGCAATACTAGCTCATTATGAATAACTTACCTGAGAACGAAGCCCCCGGAGCGGTCCTCATCCACGACCTTCTCCGCCGCCATCAATACGGGAGTGACTTCCGGGTCTCGCCGCTCCAGCGCTGTGATTCACTGGAGCGGCAATGACGTCACTCCCGCGCATGCGCAGGAAAGCGGCATATCGCCGTGAACTCGGCATGCGCAGTGCGCCTGCACACTGCTGTCTACGGCGCATGCGCCGTAGACAGCGATGCCTCTTTTTTTCTAAATATCTCCTAAACCATGTAGGTTTAGGAGATATTTATTGGACCTACAGGTAAGCCTTAATCTAGGCTTACCTGTAGGCCAAAGTGCTTTGGAAGGGTTTACTTCCACTTTAAGGGTTGGTAAAAAGGGTTGTTTTTCAGTTTAATACTGCTTTAAGGCTGGGTTCACACTATTGCAAATTAGATGTGGGTTTCCCTGCATCCAATTATCATAGCAGGAGATTATGACTGGTTCTCACATCTCCGCAGCGGTTCCGATTAGTCTTTTGGTCCGTTTCAGGTCCAAATTCAGCCGAAAGTTTTGTCTGAAATCGGACCTGAAACAGTTAATGGAGATGCACCGGCGGTGTGAACCCAGCCTAAGACTTTTTACATCACTCTTCTTCAATATACTGTATATCTACAGAAACAAAGATATGACTATGCATGCAGCCAAGACAAAAGGAAAAAGCAAAGCATTAAGTCAGTAGGCATTACTAAGAAGATAGAGACAGCAGAGGATGCATTTGACTTACTAAAGCCAATAAAAACACAAATGATAGTTCTAATTCTCTTGAAGGATGCTAGATAATAGGAATACAAGTTTTGAAAGAGAAAGAGAAACGATAATGGACACTAAGAGGTTTCTTTGTCAAAGAAGAGTAAATCAGTAATTGGATGCAAAAGGAAGTAGACAGATGAGACAGCAATTAACAAGAGAGGTGGGGTCAATGGGAGGTTATGTTGTCGTTAGAATCTTTTTTAGCCTAAGAACTGTAAAGTAGTTGCCATCTAATGCATGTTTTTCATGTGTGATTCAGATTCCCTGAGGTGATGTCACGTAAAATGCAGAAAAGAGCCCTGTGTTCTGATTCTGAACAGCTCTAAACGGCAGCCTCCTGGATTGACATAGAATTTAAAATGTATGACGGGTTAAACAAAATATATACAGTATCTCGGCAACACCTGTACACTGGCCCATGGGTTATGACTTCATTAAGTTCAAAAAAATACCAGCTGTTCTTTCATAAATCTAGTGTTCTCTTAACTTTCTGTAATAAGTTTAAAAAATAGGTGGGGGAACCCTTGATATGACGTTCAGGTTTTAAGGGATCCACTGCCAAACATTACTATATCTACACCTCAGATTACATTAGCTTGGTGGTCAGTAAGGATGAGCTCAGGCGTGTTCGATGGTCCACGTGCAGAGCCCACCAGGAAGTCGGCGCAGCGCTGCGCTAATCACAGGCAGTGAGACATTGCCCCGTAGCGCGGTTGCAGAGATCGGGCAATGTCTCATTGCCTGTGATTAGCGCTGCGCCGACTTCCTGGCTGGCTGATCGAGAAAAAATTTCTGACTTCTATCAAACAGGCACGGCCACACATGGACCAAAATTTGGCAGATCCCTGCTGAACTGGCTGCATTTTAATCCATCTATGACCATCTTAGCGGTGAAATCCTTGTCTTTTTGTGGGGTGAAAGAAATTTGGAACCAATCACTTTAACCACTTGCCACCCGCCCACTGTCATATGACAGAGGGGCCCTACAGCTCTCGTTCTAGGACAACGTCATATGAGCGGCCGTGTTGCTAGGACCCTGATGTCTGTAAAGAGCCACTCTTTAACCATGTGATTGGCTGTGTCTATGTAAACACTTGTAAACACAGGGATGCCGGTAATCGGCGCTCCTCGCCTCACACTGATAAAGTATGTGGCTAGGAGACCCGATCAGCGGCATCTCCTTGCAGGGGACATCTACACATGTAATCAGGGCACTGATCATCAGTACCCTGATTACAATATAGCGCCACCAGTGCCAGCAATCAGTGCCCACCAGTGCCAGTAATCAGTGCCCACCAGCGCTAGGAAACAGTGCACGCAGTTGCCACCAATCAGTGCCCATTAGTGATGCCAGTCAGTGCTGGCTATCAGTGCTGCCTATCAGTGTTGACCATCAATGCCCCTCACTTCTGCCCATCAGTGCCACCCATCAATGCCCATCAGTGCCACCTATCAGTGCACACCAGTGCCGCCTATCAGTGCCCATCAGTGCCACCTATCAGTGCTCACCAGTGCCATCTATCAGTGCCCATCAGTGCCGCCTATCAGTGTTCATCAGTGCCACATATCAGTGCCACCTATCAGTGCCAATAAGTGCAGCATATTAGTGCCTCCTCATCAGTTCCACCTAATCAGTGCCCATAAGTGCCGCCTCATCAGTGCTCATAAGTGCCACCTCATCAGTACTTATCAGAGCAGCCTATCAGCGCCCATCAGTGCAGCCTCATCAGCGCACATCAGTGAAGGAGAAAAATTACTTATTTACAAAATTTACTGACAGAAACAAAGAAAAACTTTTTATTTTCCAAATTTTCGGTCTTTTTTTTTTGTAAAAAATAAAAAAAAAAAACAGCAGTGATTAAATACCACCAAAAAAAAGCTTGATTTGTGTGAAGAAAATGATAAAAAATTTCACATGGTTACAGTGTAGCATGACCGCGCAATTGTCATTCAAAGTGTGACAGTGCTGAAAGCTGAAAAATGGCCTGGGCAGGAAGGGAGTGAAAGTGCCCAGTATTGAGGTGGTTAAAAAGTATAACAGAGTTTATTGCAGGACCATACCAACTCAGGCACACAGACTCCAGATCTACACTCACAGTAATACAGAAGAAGGACCTTTAAGCCAGACTGGCATTCTTCATTTCCAAGACTATAGAGCAGTCTTAAGGCTGCATGTGTGTCAATGAGTCATAAGAACCCCCTGCAAAGTCCCTTCATTATCCTAAATGTATTTTATAACAGGCAATTAGTCGGTGATTAAATACCCCTTAAGATGCAAAATGTACAAGTTTTCTTAACCAGAACAAAATATATCTACCTCCTGTACTTTGGATGAGACATGTTAGGAAACATTTCTCTCCACAGCCCCTCATCATTTACGAATGCTCCATCCTATTATTATTATTTTTTGAAAATCTATCATTCCCTAGCATGTAAACATGGCCCTATATTGTTAATTTTTTGTTTTCCCAGAAACCATTATTTGGCCATATAACCAAACTAACTTTCACCACTGTTGATATTCTTTAAAATATTTACAAAAAATTTATTGAAAGTGAAATTTGTTTTTGGTTACTTAATAATGTTGAAGAAATCGAGTGTAAGTTGTGTCTGGTCAATAGGATAAACTTAAAGGGAACCTTGCACTTCAAGTAAAGTCTGTTTATTTAGTGTGCACCCCTTCCCCTTGGTAAAATGATGCATTAAATTGAAAAAAATAAAACAGGTCAGTTATCATACTCACCTTTGCCTCGGTTTTCATATTGCAGGGAGTGACATCACTGCTGATATCAGGGGGAATGTTGATAAGCCCATATTTCCAAAGAAGACAATGGAGCAAAGTGCTGGATCATCTTTTCACAAGACTTCTCAGGATCTCACCAAAAGGATGATGACCTCACCCTTGCCTACGTGCCATATGAGGAAGCTGAAAGTTATCTAACTTTTTATGCCAAAAGGCTTTTTTTGCAGTTAAATTAAGCATTTTAACAAGGGGAAGGGGGCCACACTAAATAAGTGGACTATGCTTTTTAGTGCAAAGTATGCTTTAAGGCACAGGTGTCAAACACAAGGCCCGCAGGCTGAATCCGGCCCTCCAGGCCATTTCATGTGACCCTCGCACCTCTCCTGCAGCTGCAGGAGAGCTCCATCCCTCCTCTGGTCCTCCTCCAGACCCCAGCTTTCTGCTTTCAAGCAATGCATCCAGCTTCTTCCCAGCAGCAGCATAAGGAAAGGGGGTGCACTGTGATGTTAGGGAGAGTAGGGGACTCAACTTCTGATGGTGGGGTGGCTCTTGACATCTAATGTAAGGGGAGGGGATGCGCTGGACATCTAATCTTACAGATACAACCAGCCCTTTTGAGGACAATCAATGCTGATGTGGCCCGCAAAAAAATTTAATTTGACACCCCTGCTTTAAGGCATCACAGATTAAAAGCCTTCCAGACCCTGAGCTTTAGGCTCTACATAAGCATCCACAGTACACACAAGAGGATTTACCAGTGTGAACTCAAGGTGTGATGGAGAGTTGCTTATCCTAAATAGAAAGAATCTGGCGTTGTACATATATTATTATTATTATACAAGATTTATATAGCACCAACAGTTTGTGTAGCGCTTTACAACATTAGGGCAAACATCACTGTTACAATACAATTCAATACAGGGGGAAACAGAGGTCCCTGCTCGTTAGAGCTTACAATCTAAAAGGGAGGGTCAAGTGATACAAAAGGTAATAACTGTGGGGGATGAGCTGATGAATAAAATTAAAGTACAGTTGTTAGGTGGTGGCAGGATAAGCTTCTCTGAAGAGAAAAGTTTTCAGGGATTGACTAACAGTGGATAGAGTTGGAGATAGTCGGACATATTGGGGTAGGGAATTCAAAAGAATGGGAGAGGCTCTGAAGAAGTCCTGGAGGCGAGTATGGGAGGAGGTGACGAGGAAGTAAGAGAGCAGAAGGTCTTGAGAGGAACAAAGAGAATGATTTGGTTGGTATTTAGAGACTAGGTTACTGTTATATATATAGGGGCCAAGTTGTGGATGGCTTTGTAAGCTATTGTTAGTATTTTGAATTTAATTTGTTCGGTGAGTGGCAGCCAATGGAGGGATTGGCAGAGAGGCGTGGCAGATGCTAAGCGGATTGTAAGGTGGATGAGTTTGGCAGCAACATTCATGATGGACTAAATAGGGGATAACCTATTTAAAGGTTAGCCAATGAGGTGGGCGTTGCAGTAGTCGAGGTGACAGATAACCAGGGAGTGAATAAGGAGCTTTGTGGTTTCATTGGTTAGGAAGGGGCATTATTTGGAGATGTTGTAGACCTTGAGGCAGCAAGCTTTGGAAAGTGATTGTATGCAGGGCCAAAAGGAGAGTTCAGAGTCCAGGATAACACCTAGCACCCTGGCATGCGGGGATGGGTTGATGATCATGCCATTGCTCTTGACAGAGAAATTAGGGGAAGAGGCACGTGGATATAGAAATATCATGAGCTCGGTTTTGGACAGGTTGATTTTGAGGAAGTGGTGTAACATCCAGACTGATATGTCTGTTAGTAAATTAGTGATGCGTGAGGAGACTGATGGAGTGAACTGAGGGGTAGAGCGATAGATTTGGGTGTCATCACCATAGAAATTATATTGAAAGCCATGGGAGGTTATCAACTGACCCAGGGAGGAGGTGTAGATTGAGAATAGAAGAGGTCCAAGAAAAGAACCTTGGGGGACCCGATGCAGAAAGGAAGAGTAGAGGAGGAAATAGAATTGTAAGTGACACTAAAGGTGCAATAGGATAGGTAGGATGAGAGCCAGTGAAGAGCACAGCCACAGAGACCAAAGAAGTACATTTTTTTTGAGGAGGAGGGGTGGTCAACTGTATCAAAGTGTCAGGGCTGGGCTTAGCCCTTCCTTCTCTGAGCTGGCCGCTCAGCTGTCGGCTAATAGCCAGCTCTTATCTCTCCACAGTGACTCACCTGTTGAGGATATCCTGCTCGTCAGTCCTGCCTACTTAAGCCGTCCAGCCCAGATGATCTCTGCCTTCGCCTTGATCACATCTCTAGAGACGGTCTCCTGTGTTCCTGTTAAAGACTTGCTTGGCTGACATTCCTTCTGGCTCCAGATCTTGCTTGCTGTTCTACTACGCTCATCTCTGGCTCCCTGACGTTTTGGCTTGTCTGACAATCTGTTCCGGTTCCTGAACTCTGGCTATGTTTTGACTATGTTTACCTTTTTTTATTATTATTGAACAAGTGAGATTTAACTGTATTTTTGTCTCAGTCTGATTCATGGTTTCTGACACAGAGGCAGCCGAAGGGTCCAGAAGTAGAAGTACAGAATAGTGTCCATTGGTTTTTGCTGTTAGTAAATTGTTTGTGAGCTTTAAAAGAGCAGTGTCTGTGGAGGGTTGAGGGCAAAATCCAGACTGAAGGGGAACAAGAAGGTGTCAGGGACCCAGCGCAGGACGAGCGGCCCGCTCTCCGGTGCGCATGCACGGCGGCCCCGCTCTCCGGCGCATGCGCACTCGCGGCTCGGCGGTCCGGCGCTCGCGCATGCGCACTGGCGCCCGTTTGTGCGCCATGGCGCACAATTAGCGTCCACTGGGCGCCTATAAAAGCTGCCTGATGCACAGGCACTTTGCTGGTCTGTCTTTCCAGCTCAGTGCCTGTGTGTCTCCTGTGTTTACCAGATCTGATCCTGTATCCTGACCCCTTGGCTTGTTTAACGGACGTTTGCTGCTCTCTCCTGTGTTTGACCCCCTGCTTGCTCAACGGACTTTGCTGCCTGATCCTGTGTTTGACCCCCTGCTTGCTCAACGGACTTTGCTGCCTGATCCTGTGTTTGACCCCCTGCTTGCTCAACGGACTTTGATGCCTGATCCTGTGTTTGACCCCCTGCTTGCTCAACGGACTTTGCTGCCTGATCCTGTGTCTCACTCCCTGCTTGTTTCCACGGACTGGCATTATACTTGTGTGTGACCCCCGGCCTGCTGTCCGGACTTACATCACTACTGACTGCTCAGTGACCTGTGTCAGTTCATCAGCCAGGTGTTTGGGCTCCTGCCTCTCCTCTCTGCCATCTGCCGGTCTGCCCAGGCCAGGTCCACATCTCTCCCAGGCATTCCACTGGTCCCACCTGCCGGAGGTGACCTGTGCCTCCTGGTGCCGTTTGTTCCCTGTTTCACCTCCAGGGGGCAGATTGCGCCGGGTCGCAAGGGTGAACCGCTCTCAGCATCTCGGTCTCGGTAAGTACATCTCTGATAGTACAGACCAGCCATGTCTGAGACCGACAGAGCGTGTTCACCCCTTGAGATCCTGTGTCAGCAGATGGCAGCACTTACTGAGGCTGTCCAAAAACTGCAGATGGGCTACGCTCAAGTTGACAGTCGCCTACAGCAATTAACTGGGCCATCTGCCCCTGCATCCGGCAACTCAGCCACCATCAGCGGGGTTCCTCCATCAGCAGCCTCCAGCAACCCCACAGTGGTTGTGGCTTCCCCTGAACCTAGGGTGCCTACACCCGAACGCTTCACGGGTGATCGAAAGAGATTTAGGGCGTTCAAAAATGCCTGCACCCTGTACCTAGCCCTACAGCCCAGGACCTTCTCCTCTGAAGTGGTGAAAGTGGGGTTCATCATCTCCCTCCTGGCCGAGGAACCCCAGGCTTGGGCCCATAGCCTGATGGAACAGAGAGACCCCGTATTGAACTCAGTTGACACTTTTTTTGAGAGTATGGGTCAGCTCTACGACGATCCCCAGAAGGGGGCCACCGCTGAAACCACCCTGCACCATCTCTCCCAAGGCCGGAGACCGGTTGAAGACTACACTGCTGAATTCAGAAAATGGTCAGCCGACACCGGCTGGAATGGGCCGGCCCTCAAGTATCAGTTCCGCCAAGGACTTTCTGACACCCTTAAAGATGAACTTGCCCGGATTGATGTCCCGGAATCTCTGGAGGACCTCATACAAGCGGTCACCAAGATTGACAGACGCCTGCGTGAACGCCGCGCTGAACGTTTCCAGACGCCTCGTCCCAGTTGGATGATACCCAAGCCGAGTCCTGCCCAGTCTTCTTATCATCCGCCACCTGTGCCCTCTTCTGGAATTGAGCCCATGCAGCTGGGCCTGGTTCGCGCCCCTCTGACCCCAGAGGAGCGTTTACACAGACGTCAGGCCAACCTGTGCCTCTATTGCGGGGGTTCCGGGCACTATCTTCGCACCTGCCCCATTAGGCCCAGTAAGTCCCTTCCCAGGTTTAATTTAAACTACCAGGTCTCCGGTCTATCTCACACTTACATTACCCTCTTTGTCTCTTTGCAGTTAACGGGAAAGGAGGTCCGCCTCCCGGCCATAATTGATTCCGGGGCTTGCAGCTGCTTCTTGGATTCCTCTCTCGCTACTCGGCTCCAGCTTCCTCTGGTCCCCAAGAAGCAGTGCCTCCAGGTTCATCTAGCCGATGGATCCCTTCCGCGCTCCGGCTTGATCACTTTGGAAACCAACCCTATTCCTGTTACTACCGATTCCGGCCACAAGGAGCTCCTCCGCTTGGATATTATTCCATCTCCCATGTTTCCCATTATTCTGGGGCTCCCTTGGTTGCAGGCACATGAACCCCTGATTAACTGGCGGACGAAGGAGGTCTCCTTCCCTTCCCAATACTGTTCCCAAAACTGCTCCCCCGCAACCCTGGCGTCCTGTTCAGCTCTAGCACCAGCACCCGACAACCTGAAGCATGTCCCGCCTACCTACCTAGAATTTAGGGACGTTTTCGATAAACAACAGGCCGACCGCCTACCACCTCACCGACCCTACGACTGTCCCATAGACCTCTTACCCGGTGCCGCGGTTCCTTTTGGCCGTATTTTCCCTCTGTCCGAGACCGAGTTAGCCACTCTCAAGGCCTACATTGATGACAACCTGGCCAAAGGGTTCATCCGCCCTTCCTCGTCACCTGCTGGGGCCGGCATTTTCTTTGTCGAGAAAAAGGACGGTTCCCTGAGGCCCTGTATCGATTATAGAGAGATTAACAAAATTACCATTAAGAACAGGTACCCTCTTCCCCTCATCCCCGAACTGTTCCAACGGTTTCGGTCCGCTCAGGTCTTCTCTAAACTTGACCTCCGAGGGGCCTATAACCTCATACGGATCAGGGCGGGCGATGAGTGGAAGACCGCTTTTAGATCAAGGTTCGGGCACTACGAGTATCTCGTAATGCCATTCGGGCTCTGTAATGCCCCGGCAACATTCCAACACCTAGTGAATGACATTTTCCGGAGATACTTGGATGACTTCCTAGTAGTCTACCTGGATGATATACTCATCTTCTCGGCCTCTCTCGATCTCCACCGTACGCACGTTAAAATAGTCCTCACCATCCTCAGGCAGCATAAACTTTACCTGAAAGCAGAAAAATGTGAGTTCGAGAAGTCCACGGTACAGTTCCTGGGGTTTGTTATCTCTACCAGTGGGGTTGCCATGGATCCACAGAAGGTACAGGCCATTCAAGATTGGCCGGCTCCCAAAGATAAAAAGGGAGTTCAGAGATTTATTGGGTTTGCCAACTTCTATAGGAGGTTTATCGTGGGCTTCTCCTCCATTGTGGCACCGATCACCCTACTCACCCACCAACGCAGTCGGTTCAGTTGGTCTCCTGAGGCCCAGGCGGCCTTTGTCCAGTTGAAGTCCTTATTTTCATCCGCCCCGATCTTACGGCACCCAGATCCCGCATTGCCCTTTGTGTTGGAGGTGGATGCCTCTGAAACTGCCCTCGGTGCCATTCTCTCCCAGCGCCAGGGTGCCAAGGCCCTCCTTCACCCAGTGGCCTTTGCCTCCCGAAAGCTGAGCCCGCCAGAGAGAAACTATGATGTGGGGGATAGGGAACTGCTGGCCATTAAATTTGCCCTCGAGGAGTGGCGGTACCTCTTGGAGGGGGCATCTCACCCTGTTATGGTTTGGACCGACCATAAGAATCTTGAATATCTCAGGACAGCCAAACGGCTGAGACCCAGGCAGGCTAGGTGGGCCCTCTTCTTTTCAAGATTTAATTTCCTCATTGCCTACAGACCAGGTTCCAAGAACGGAAAGGCCGATGCGCTCTCCCGCATGTTCCTAGAATCTCCCCAAGAAACCAAACCCAGTACCATCCTGACTCCACAAAACTTCGGCCTACTGACTCAAATAGACCTCATGTCCACAATCAAAGCTGCGACCGAACACGACCAGGTCCCTACCAACCTCTCACTGGCCAAACACGATGACCTCCTGTGGTCTGGGGAGAAGATCTTCGTGCCCCCTGGGGTAAGACGCCTTGTGCTTGAAACCTTCCATGACCACAAATTGGCAGGCCACTTTGGTTCCAGGAAGACCTCAGAGCTTATTGCTCGTTCCTTTTGGTGGCCAGGCTGGAGGCAGGACTGTAAAGATTATGTCGCTTCTTGCGTCCCTTGCCAGCGCAGCAAGGGACCCAAGACCAAATCCTGGGGGCTACTGAGACCACTTCCCATTCCGGATCGCCCATGGGCAGAAGTCTCCATGGACTTTATCGTGGAGTTACCCCCTTCCAGGGGATACACCACCATTCTGGTCATTGTGGACCGGCTCTCTAAAATGGCTCATTTTATCCCTCTGGTAGGTACCCCGTCTGCCTCCACCACGGCTGACATATTCTTCAAAGAGATCGTAAGACTTCATGGGGTGCCCAGGAGCATCACGTCCGACAGGGGTACCCAGTTTACTTCTAAGTTTTGGAAGGAATTATGCAAATCCCTTGAAATAAAGATCTGCTTGTCTTCTGCCTACCATCCCCAGAGCAACGGTCAAACGGAAAGGACCAACCAGACACTTGAACAGTACCTCCGTTGCTTCTGCTCTGATTCCCAAAATGACTGGTCCTCCCTCTTACCCTACGCTGAATTCGCATATAATAACTCCATTCATTCCGCCACCAAGCAAACACCCTTTTGGGCCAACTCTGGTTTCCATCCTTCTTTTCTCCCAGAATCTCCCCCGGAAAACTCGGTTCCTGCAGCTCAAGACCGTGTAGAGTCTTTACAGATCAATTTTAAAAAATTGCAAAAATGCATGCAGGAGGCTCAAGAAGGGTACAGTAAGCACTTCAACAAGGGGAGGAAGGAGAACCCGGCATTTGGGGTTAACGAAGAGGTCTGGCTGTCCTCCTCCAACCTGAAGCTACCTGTCCCCTCCCGGAAATTGGGGCCAAGGTTTATTGGCCCATTCAGGGTCAAAAGGATAGTGAACCCTGTGGCTTTTGAACTTGATTTACCTCCAAGTTACAGGATCCATCCTGTTTTTCATGCCTCCCTTTTGAAAACCACCACTCCCAGCCCTTTTCCTGGCAGAGAAGAACCACCTCCTCCTCCTGTTTTAGTCGAAGGCGAGAAGGAGTTTGAGGTAGAGGAGATCCTGAGTTGCAGGAAAAAGGGCAGGCAGCTCCAATATCTGATCAAGTGGAAGGGTTATCCTCCCGAGGACAACTCATGGGAACCCTCAAGGAACTTGCACGCCCCACGTTTGATCCAGGCATTTCATCAGGCACATCCTGAATTGATGGCCAGTTTGGGTGTCCAGAGGCCACCCCTCGGGGGGGGGGCACTGTCAGGGACCCAGCGCAGGACGAGCGGCCCGCTCTCCGGTGCGCATGCGCGGCGGCCCCGCTCTCCGGCGCATGCGCACTCGCGGCTCGGCGGTCCGGCGCTCGCGCATGCGCACTGGCGCCCGTTTGTGCGCCATGGCGCACAATTAGCGTCCACTGGGCGCCTATAAAAGCTGCCTGACGCACAGGCACTTTGCTGGTCTGTCTTTCCAGCTCAGTGCCTGTGTGTCTCCTGTGTTTACCAGATCTGATCCTGTATCCTGACCCCTTGGCTTGTTTAACGGACGTTTGCTGCTCTCTCCTGTGTTTGACCCCCTGCTTGCTCAACGGACTTTGCTGCCTGATCCTGTGTTTGACCCCCTGCTTGCTCAACGGACTTTGCTGCCTGATCCTGTGTTTGACCCCCTGCTTGCTCAACGGACTTTGCTGCCTGATCCTGTGTTTGACCCCCTGCTTGCTCAACGGACTTTGCTGCCTGATCCTGTGTCTCACTCCCTGCTTGCTTCCACGGACTGGCATTATACTTGTGTGTGACCCCCGGCCTGCTGTCCGGACTTACATCACTACTGACTGCTCAGTGACCTGTGTCAGTTCATCAGCCAGGTGTTTGGGCTCCTGCCTCTCCTCTCTGCCATCTGCCGGTCTGCCCAGGCCAGGTCCACATCTCTCCCAGGCATTCCACTGGTCCCACCTGTCGGAGGTGACCTGTGCCTCCTGGTGCCGTTTGTTCCCTGTTTCACCTCCAGGGGGCAGATTGCGCCGGGTCGCAAGGGTGAACCGCTCTCAGCATCTCGGTCTCGGTAAGTACATCTCTGATAGAAGGTTATTCTTAATAAGGTGGTCAAGGAGTTTGGAGGAAAGGGGAAGCCAGGAGATGGGGGGTAAGTTGTTAAGATTGGTAGGGTCCAAGGAAGACTTTTTAGGAAGGGGGTGACTAGTGCATGTTTTAGAAAGGGAAGATGCCAGAAGAGAGGGATATATTGAAGATGTGGGTTAGAGAGTGTAGCATAGAGTCAGAGGGTGACCACAGTATTTGAGAGGGAACAGGATCCAGGGGACGAGTGGTTTGGTGGGCGTTAGAAATATACTGACATTACCTGCTAACATTTTACTTCTATACCCTGTTACTAACTCCAGATCGGGAGTAGTAAAGTAGTTTGAAAGCCTATAGATTTACTGATTTCCAGTTAGGGCTAATTGTGATTAGGCTGCACATGTGTAGTACTGCAATGCCAAGCTAACTCAAAAGTGGACTGGAGTCCTGTCCAGATAAGCCACAGCTCCCGGACTAGGTAGCATGAGGGGCTAGGTGGACTTAGGTTAGTTATAGGTATCATAAGGGTAGAGAGTGTAGCCATGACAATAGCTTTGCTGAGGATTCTGGTTTTCTAAACATAAAGCACAGTAGGAGCTTCTCAACACAGAGCTATGCACGTCTAGGAGGGCTCAGTGGGGGGAAGATAGTGCCATTTGAGCTCTGGATATTAATTTCTGTAATCAACAGGCTGTTTTCAGAAAAGCAGTTGTTTCCTAATAAGCATGCAAAATTGAGAGTTTCACCTACTCTACTGAGCTACATATACTAAATATGAACCATCTAAAAACAACAAGTTATATTCATTTTGACTTAAATTTACAAAAATTAAAACAAAAAAAAATGCTTTGAGTCTTGATCATAATTAGTGATGGGCTGAACACCCCCAGGTTTGGTTTGCACCAGCACCCCCGAACAGGGAAAAAGTTCGAACCTAAGCCGCGAACCCTATTGAAGTCTATGTGACCCGAACATGAAAAATCAAAAGTTCCCTTTTTTTTAAAATATCGTTTTTAAAGGAGCAATGGTTTTAATAATGCTTAAAGTGAAACAATAAAAATGAAAAATTACTTTAAATATAGTGCCTTGGGTTCCCTTTAGTATGCAAAAGTGTCACATCTGTATTATGTATAGAACCTGCTGAAGCAAAACATATATAAAGAATAAAAATTACATTTAAATTGATTTTCTTGGCTGCAAGTCATTGCCGGCAATAAGAAAAAAAGAAAGAAATGGCATCCCCCCCCCCATGCATACCAGGCCCTTTGGGTTTAGTATGGATTTTAATGGAAACCCCACACCAAAATGTAAAAAAAAACGGCATGGGGTCCCCCCAAAATCTATACCATAGCCTTATCTGAGCATGCAGCCTGGCAAGCAAGGCAAGGGGGGATGAGCGAGTGCCCCCCTCCTAAACCATACCAGGCTACATGCCCTCAACATGGGGGGGTGCTTTGGGGTGCACCCTAAAGCAACTTCTCCCCATGTTGATGGGGACAAGGGCCTCTTCCCCATAACCCTGGGCGGTGGTTGTGGGGGTCTGCGGGCAGGGGGCTTACTGGAATCTGAAAGCCCCCTTTAACAAGAGGGCACCCAGATCCCAGCCCCCACACTGTGTGAATGATTAAGGGGTGGGACCTAGTGGCACTGCACTGGTCGGTGACGTCACAAGGAGGCGGTGCTACCAGGTGACATCACTAGGTGGCTCAGCCCCTTACCTATTTAAGAACTGTCAGACAGTGGAGCAGACAGTCGGCGGTTAGCCTTGGTTACGGGTGGAGATTTATTTTTCTTTTTTCGGATCCAGTAGTGCAGTGAGTGTCATGATTGAAGATGGATCTACACTGGAGTACATTTTTTTTTTAGTAAAGGACTTTCAAAAAAAAGGTAAAAAAACTGTGTGTTTGTTTTCTTTCTTTTTGACATTTTTTTGGTGAATGAGTAGGGGTACAATGTCGGGATCTGGGGCCCCCCTTGTCAGCGCTGACAGCTGATTACTCATGCTTGGCCTAAACTGCTCACCCATCCCTAATCATAATAAAGACATTTACAGTATGCAAACATACTCTACACCATTCCTTGAAGCTCAACATTTTGTTAAGCTGTTACTGGCAGTTGGTCATTGTATATCGCTAAATATTAAGCTAAATATATCGTTAATATTAAGTCACACAGAAATTTCTAAAGTATATTTAGTCTTTGTATTTAATGAGCTTTGTATACAAAGGTATATTGGATAAAAGTATATTCATTTCATACACATAAAAACACATTCGTTGAGTTTCCTTCATGGTGGATATAATGATCTTTACAAGTCACTAAGTCACTGACTAAGCACAAATATATAAATATGTTTCATTTAAACCCCATACATTTATATAACCTCATTAAAGGCTACTTGTCATTTGTAGAACACTGTCATCTCGGATGCTTTTATTGCATTTACTTTGTTCCTTACATTTACATTTTATTGTGTTTCTCTGTAAGATAGATACTGTTAAAATCCTCTGCTAAGATCCTCTAAGCTGTCAAGTAAGATCTCCATTAAAGTGGAGAGTATCTGGCATTTAGGCTTTAGCATAACAGCAGATGTCTCGAGAGAATTCACTCCCTTAATGAGAGCCAAGAACGAGGAAGCTCTTGGGAAGCGCTATGAGGAATGGAAATAACACATGATTACAATAAAATTGAACTCTAATTTGAAGGAAGGAGACAGAGTTTTTCTGGTAGCTCTGAAGATGAAGCAGCTAAATGAACAGTTTTTAGTAAGAATAACAGATGAAAAAAAACTAAATCAAAGACAAATACACTTATGGATATACACAATTTTCTCAGTAGATTAAAGACCCCCATTAAGCAGTATTTGCCGCAAAACGTTTCACATAGCATAACCCCAATACATTTTTTAAAAAATAAAAAATTTCTGATAAAAGGGAACTTCCTTCTTTGTGGAGTTTGAGCTTTGACAGTCATGCACGTGGGAAAAATAAACTATTGCATCTACCAAGCAAACTGAACATCATTTAGCCATTCATATTTATCAGCTCAGCTAATCTTTCCTCATAGCTGAGACCCTCCATGCCCTATATACATTTAGTTGTCCATCTCTGCACCCTCTCCAGTTCTGCAACATAATTTTTTGTTAACAAGAACCCAAAACTGAGATATGAATCTGTAACTAATCATCAATCAACTGTGAATCAGTAACTCATCATCAATTAAATGTGAATCCATAACTGATCATCAATCAACTGGGAATCTAAAACTCATCATCAATCAAATGTGAATCCATAACTGTTTATCAGTCAACTGTGAAACTGAAACTCATAATCGATTCAATGTGAATCCATAACTGATCATCAGTCAACTGTGGATCTGAAGGGTGTCATCATTTAACTGTGAATCTATATCTGATCATTAGTCAACCATGAATCTGAAACTGATCATCAATTAACTGTGAATCTGATACTGACTATTTCCTAACAACCGTCATGTCATGTTTGTGGGTATTCTTAAAGCTGAATCCCAGTTATGTCTTTTTTTCAAAGTTACCAATGTAAGTACACATATTTCATACATGGCTGACCCCTGTGGAAACAGAGAACCACTGTAATAGCTGCCACTACTACAGTTATCCTGGCTGTCTTCTAGGTCCTGTTCTGAGCAGCTACCCTGCTGCATAGTAACCACAGGGGATGGCACTTGCTCAGCTTTTTAGAGTGTAGCACTTTAATAGTGAGCAAGCCATTCAGAGAATGCCATGGATTTTTCTCAGTAAATGCAAAGCATTCCCCTAATGGATAAATTGGATTGGTGGAGCGATGACATCACAATCTCTACCTTGTCCAATCAGAGAATGGTCAGCTTCAGATTCACAGTTGATTATACATCAGGGTAGCCACTCAGCACAGGACCAGGAAGAGAGTGATGACCACTTTAGTAGCAGTGGCTACTATCACTGTGGTTCTTTGTTTCCAAAGGGATCAGCCAGGTATGAGATATGTGTACTTACATATAAATGTAAAAACGATGTACCCACTACCCAGAGACTGCTCTATCTAATCTAAAAAAAACCTTGGTTTGTGATTTTGAACACTCCATTTAAAATTCTCTAAAAGCTTTGAGGCTTAAGCAATATATTTTTTATTAGATTATATCAAAGGCAACAAAAGAACCAGTACATAAGAAGAGATCCTATAGGCAGGAGGGAGATAACTCCTCTCACCGCATTATATAACATTACTAAGCTGATGTACAGTATCTCACAAAAGTGAGTACACCTCTCACATTTTTGTAAATATTTTATTCATTCTTTTCATGTGACAACACTGAAGAAATTACACTTTGCTACACTGTAAAGTAGCGAGTGTACAGCTTGTAGAATAGTAGTTTAGACATTAATGGCTGTGTGTTAAGTTATTTTGAGGGGACAGCAAAGTTACACTGTTATACAAGCTGTACACTCACTACTTTACATTGTAGCAAAGTGTCATTTCTTCAGTGTGTCACATGAAAAGATATAATAAAATATTTACAAAAAATGTGAGGGGTGTACTTACTTTTGTAAAACCAAGTGACATTGCTTTGAGCCTAAACATGGGAAAAAATGAAAGATTTGCTACTCCTCTTTGTCACCAAACTAACATTAGACACATTTCTCATTATTATTATTATTATACAGGTTTTATACAGTGCTAACAGTTTGCGCAGCACTTTACAACATACAGACAGTACACTTACAATTACAATACAAATCAATACAGAGGGATCAGAGCTTACATAGACACTTTCCTTATTTGCAGCCACCTATCTACCTAAATAGCTACCGTATCTGACATGTAAGATTTAGTACAGGCATTTTCAACATACAGTTGTTTTTTTTTTCCTATGCTGGCTGGCATTTACCTTTAATTTTGCAGCCTTATAATAGTTGCAATAATTGAATAACTAAGAGTATCAAAAAATAAGATATCTGCCCATACAGTTTTTTTTACTGTATATAATTGAATCATAATAATCCTTTATGAATTAGAAGGATAAATCTTGAATTTAAATCATCCGCTGTGATTTTGTTCATTATAGTAATGAATGCTAATGTTATCTTGAAATTAGGATTTTACAAGTTGTCTTTTTCCCAATAGATGATGCTAAGGATGCGCAATCTAATTTAACACACAATTTAATTAACCAGCTTGCATATTTATTTGCTGAAATTAATTCTTGGCGATCGGTTTGAATTATGAACTTGCAGGGAATGACAAATGTGTGTAATTCATGTTATTTTACTATGCGCAGAGCAGGACACACCCTCCCCTCTCCTCTCTGTGAATTGACAACAATAACTGCTTTCACCATTCAGTCACTATTACTCAGTGCTTCCCCAAAGGCTTTCATACAAATGGAATGTCTAACACACCCTGTTCTCATCTCTATTTTTAAGGTTTTGCTACTGTACTTTTGACTTGAAAATATCAAAACAAGCAGACCACAATTTGAACCTCCATGGTGGAATGTAAAGTGAGGAATAACATTGTAAATAAAAGTTTGTTTAGCAAAGAAGGCATTTACCTCTCTCATCTTCCATGGTGTTGAACTACACAGTATTGAAGAGATACCAATGCATGAAGAATCTTCAGGATCTTGGTCCCTTGTTGCAACCTACCACCTTTGTTTGTCATGGTGTGAGGTTCTCTGATGGTCTTCACTACACTTTTTTCTGCTCCTTCACTTTCACATTGACCCCATCACTATAGTCTCTATGCCCTTCGCTAGTTATACCCCACACTTCCATTGACCTCATTCATTTTACATTTCGCACAGATTGGAGCTGCTTTCAGGCATCATCATGCAGCTCACCATGGACACTTTCCATCTCTCCCCTTGAGTGTGGTGTTCTCCGCCTTGGCTGCCCGCAGTTTTACGCCCCCACAGATCCCACCAGGGATATTTCCCGGGTTTCCTCAACTATCAGGTTTTAGCATTCCATGACCAACTTTAGAGCTGATATGTAAGTCATTTTCTAGTGTTTTGATGACATAGTTCTGGACACCTAGCTACCTTCTGGGAAGACAACAAAAGTTGTGTCTTCCAAAGAAATCTGATGGATGGAGCGGCTTGTGATTGTTCACAACTGTGCATGTGAAATTCCACTCTTGCTTCCACGCATACTCCATACATACAAGCATTTTCTTTATAAATAATAAACCACTCCTCTGTACAATGCATGTGCTGAATTGAGCCTGGACTTGCACATGTACAGTATGAGCTGTGGAGTGGTTTATCAATGGATAATCACTAACTGCTTCACAGCTCGAACATTGCATATGCAAGACCAATCAAAACGCCATCAATGGTCTAGTTTAGGACAAGGAAAAAGGAGCCAGCCACTGATGATGTTATTTTAAAAAATGGTGGTGCAGTTTCCCATCTGCCAAGTGGGGGATGGGCCATGATAATCATTTTTTTTAGCTCTTCACTTAAAGATCTCGTTGCTGTTGTCAGTTACATTTTTGGATGGGGGGGTCCACTCTAACCATTAATTTTAACATGACTCTAACACTAAACCATCCCTTATCATACCCATAAAACATTCTAACAAATAAAATTAACTCCTAACTTACCCTAAGACTTAAACTTTATCCTAAAGTTTTTATGAAAGAAGAGTCTCAGGCCTCTGTATATCTCTTCTGCCATAAAGACTCTTTCCCTGCCTGCTAGCATTTTTCCTAACTGTACAGTGACAGCCTCATAGTGACATGCACCCAGGTCAGCGAGACATAGGTGCAGGGTCAAAAGAATCCTTGTGTACATGGTGGTACATCATCCCTAGCTGTCAGGAACGGTGCTATTACCTGGATCGCCTGCTGGTGTCACTGTTTCCTTTGGCATCAAAGGGTGCAGTTCTGGTGGCCACCAGCAGGGGTCTCCCAGCCGATGGACATTGTCAGGAATGGTGTTATTACCTGGATCGCCTGGTGGTGTCACTACTTCCTTCAACATCAAAGGGTGCAGTTCTGGTGGCCACCAGCGGGGGTCTCCCAGCAGATGGACATGCCAGGAATCAGGCTACACCTGTTGTGGATCTGCTGGGTATATAAGCCTGTCCTTCACTGAGGTTCAGTGCTTCAGTATTCCTTTCTGTAGCCTTGTCTTGCCTGTTCTGAAACCTGATCCTGGACCTGAAACCTGTACCTGTACCTGTAACCTGACCCTTTATCTGCTTCCTGCCCTGTCCTGGATGTTGTCCCCCTTACCTGGTTCCTGAGACCCGTCCCCTGACTCCTGCCTTGATGTTCCCTTGCTTCCTGTTTCCCCCTTGGTCTCTCCTCCCTGCCTTGTATATATATATATGTTCCATTTCCTTGAGTGTATAGTTAGTTAGTTAGATTAGGTCTTGGGGGTTTGCTGTGTTATTTGTGTTCTTGCTTGTTTGTGGTTGCTGTGTTTATGTGTGTCTTTATTATTAATAAATATATCTTTATCACTACCTTTTGGAGCCTGATTCCTTTAGTGCAGCCCATCGATCTGTTCACTAGTGTTGGATGCCTGTGTTTAGGCTCCACTCATGACAGAATACTGAAGCCATACAAACAGATCGGCTGCACTTGGGAATTGGGTCTGGACACTTGCTATGCCAGGAAAAATGCATCTGGAAGATATTTTGTACCTCTCGCTCCTAGCAACGGATGACAGAGTTTTTTGTTATCAGACTTTGGGTGGCTATACTAGGGAGCAACTACTGGAGTGCGTCAGTATAGCCCATGATTTCGTTGATCAGGGCAGTGTTCTTTTTGAGGACGTGCAGCCTCTGATCCAGATTTGTGTCGAGCTGGCCCTGCCCTGTATTCCTGAGGGCCATGATGACTTCACTCCCCCTTTTGATATGAATCAGGTTGTATCCCTAGTATGGCTTTTTGAAGATGATCCTGATGACTTGTGAGCACTACTCTGGCTGTTCCCCACAGGTGATTTCTGAATGCATTGTGTCTGCTCAGTCTTTTGTTAGACAGGGAAACTTAAACCCACAGTTTGTACAACCCATACTTTCAGCATGGTCTGACATGATGCAATTAGCCCCAGCCAAACAAACCACTTCTGCCATCAGATACCAGCCTACCCGAATGTATGTTTCCCCATCACCCATACCACACCCAGTTTCCACCCAGTATACACTGCTCCCAACCAAATACTCATATCCAGTTTCTGCTCCCTGTACCTATCCTGCATTTAACCCCCCTGCCTCTTCTCAGTTGCCTACAAATTCACAAAGACTTCCCCCAGCTACTGTTACCTCTTCTCTGCCATATTCCGATCCTCCTTTCCTGTCTGCTGCACCCCCCACCTACAAAGCTTCAGCGACCAAGTCAAAGAAGAAACGAAAGTTCTTCCCAACCAAGACGATCCTGCCAGTAATCCAATCTGCCTCCACACCCACTAAGCTGTCCCAGCCTGAAGCGCCAGAGTTCCAGCTGGAGGTGCCAGCAATCCAGCCTGAAGAGCCAGTACTAGTCTTCCAGCCTGATGTTCCAGCATTCCAGCCTGATGTCCTGGTGCCAGCCCTCAAGCCTGACATCCCAGCCTTTCAGTCTGATGTCGGCCTTCCAGCCTGATGTTCCAGCCCTCAAGCCTGATGTCCCAGCCTTCCAGTCTGATGTCCTGGTGCCAGCCTTCCAGCCTGATGTTCCAGCCCTCAAGCCTGATTTCCCAGCCTTCCAGTCTGATGTCCTGGTGCCGGCCTTCCAGCCTGATGTCTCAGCTTTCCAGTCTGATGTCCTGGTGCCAACCCTCCAGCCTGACGTTCCAGCCTTCCAGCCTGATGTCCTAGCCCTCCAGCCTGACGTCCCAGCCTTCCAGTCTGATGTCCTGGTGCCGGCCTTCCAGCCTGATGTTCCAGCCTTCCAGTCTGACGTCCCAGCCTTCCAGTTTGATGTCCTGGTGCCAGTTTTCCAGTCTGATGTCCTGGTGCCAGTTTTCCAGTCTGATGACCCGCTGCCAGTTTTCCAGTCTGATGACCCGCTGCCAGTTTTCCAGTCTGATGACCCGCTGCCAGTTTTCCAGTCTGATGACCCGCTGCCAGTTTTCCAGTCTGATGACCCGCTGCCAGTTTTCCAGTCTGATGACCCGCAGCCAGTTTTCCAGTCTGATGACCCGCTGCCAGTTCTCCAGTCTGATGACCCGCTGCCTGCCTTCCATTCTGATGTGCCTGCTGCCCAGCCTGATGTGCCCGTGTCTGCTGCCCAGCCTGATGTGCCCATGTCTGCTGCCCAGCCTGATGTGCCCGTGTCTGCTGCCCAGCCTGATGTGCCCGTGTCTGCTGCCCAGCCTGATGTGCCCGTGTCTGCTGCCCAGCCCGAAGTGTTCCTGTCTGCTGCCCAGCCCGAAGTGTTCCTGTCTGCTGCCCAGCTTGATGTGCCTGTTCCTGCTGCCCAGCTTGATGTGCCTGTTCCTGCTGCCCAGCTTGATGTGCCTGTTCCTGCTGCCCAGCTTGATGTGCCTGTTCCTGCTGCCCAGCTTGATGTGCCTGTTCCTGCTGCCCAGCTTGATGTGCCTGTTCCTGCTGCCCAGCTTGATGTGCCTGTTCCTGCTGCCCAGCTTGATGTGCCTGTTCATGCTGCCCAGCTTGATGTGCCTGTTCCTGCTGCCCAGCTTGATGTGCCTGTTCCTGCTGCCCAGCTTGATGTGCCTGTTCCTGCTGCCCAGCCTGATGTGCCTGTTCCCGCTGCCCAGCCAAAAGTGCCCGTACCTGCTGCCCAGCTTGATGTGCCCGTTCCTGCTGCCCAGCTTGATGTGCCTGTTCCTGCTGCCCAGCTTGATGTGCCTGTTCCTGCTGCCCAGCCTGATGTGCCTGTTCCCGCTGCCCAGCCTAAAGTGCCCGTACCTGCTGCCCAGCTTGATGTGCCCGTGACTGCTGCCCAGCCTAAAGTGCCCGTGCCTACTGCCCAGCTTGATGTGCCTGTTCCTGCTTCCCAGCCTGATGTGTTCCTGTCTGCTGCCCAGCCTGAGGTGTTCCTGTCTGCTGCCCAGCCTGAGGTGTTCCTGTCTGCTGCCCAGGCTGAGGTGTTCCTGTCTGCTGCCCAGCCTGAGGTGTTCCTGTCTGCTTCCCAGCCTGAGGTGTTCCTGTCTGCTGCCCAGCCTGATGAGTTCCTGTCTGCTGCCCAGCCTGATGAGTTCCTGTCTGCTGCCCAGCCTGATGAGTTCCTGTCTGCTGCCCAGCCTGATGAGTTCCTGTCTGCTGCCCAGCCTGATGAGTTCCTGTCTGCTGCCCATCCTGATGAGTTCCTGTCTGCTGCCCAGCCTGATGAGTTCTTGTCCGCTGCCCAGCCTGATGAGTTCCTGTCCGCTGCCCAGCCTGATGAGTTCCTGTCCGCTGCCCAGCCTGATGAGTTCCTGTCCGCTGCCCAGCCTGATGAGTTCCTGTCCGCTGCCCAGCCTGATGACCTGGTGCCCGCTGCCCAGCCTGATGACCCGGAGCCTGCTGCCCTGTCTGTTTTTATTTCCAGATCTAAACTTCCAGACCCTGGTGGTGGGGTACATGTCCCATTGTCGGACTCGGGTGGCACGCCTCCTAGTAGGTTAAGAGACTCTGGCCAGAGAGCGCAAGGAAGTCTGCCGTCACAGAGAAGACTTTTTGGGACTCTTCCACTTTTACATGCACTGCCAGATCTAGGGCAGAATGGAGTGTCCAGAGGCCACTCCTTAGGGGGGGGGGGAACTGTCAGGAACGGTGCTATTACCTGGATCGCCTGCTGGTGTCACTGTTTCCTTTGGCATCAAAGGGTGCAGTTCTGGTGGCCACCAGCAGGGGTCTCCCAGCCGATGGACATTGTCAGGAATGGTGTTATTACCTGGATCGCCTGGTGGTGTCACTACTTCCTTCAACATCAAAGGGTGCAGTTCTGGTGGCCACCAGCGGGGGGTCTCCCAGCAGATGGACATGCCAGGAATCAGGCTACACCTGTTGTGGATCTGCTGGGTATATAAGCCTGTCCTTCACTGAGGTTCAGTGCTTCAGTATTCCTTTCTGTAGCCTTGTCTTGCCTGTTCTGAAACCTGATCCTGGACCTGAAACCTGTACCTGTACCTGTAACCTGACCCTTTATCTGCTTCCTGCCCTGTCCTGGATGTTGTCCCCCTTACCTGGTTCCTGAGACCCGTCCCCTGACTCCTGCCTTGATGTTCCCTTGCTTCCTGTTTCCCCCTTGGTCTCTCCTCCCTGCCTTGTATATATATATGTTCCATTTCCTTGAGTGTATAGTTAGTTAGTTAGATTAGGGCTTGGGGGTTTGCTGTGTTATTTGTGTTCTTGCTTGTTTGTGGTTGCTGTGTTTATGTGTGTCTTTATTATTAATAAATATATCTTTATCACTACCTTTTGGAGCCTGATTCCTTTAGTGCAGCCCATCGATCTGTTCACTAGTGTTGGATGCCTGTGTTTAGGCTCCACTCATGACACTAGCTGGCTGATAGATGAAGACTGCGGACCCAAGACAGGACTGGGACAAGTTGGCAGAGGTGGCAATGGAGCGATGAGGGAGAGTGCAGATGGCACACAGTTGGAGAAGAGCAATTTGGGATGCAAGTCTTCCATAATGTGCAAAAAAAGGCTGTGTATACCTGATTTAAGAGCGCTGCTCAGCGCTCACGTGAGCGGCCGGCTCTCCCCTCTCCCAATCTGACAGCAAGAGTGGGAGGGGCCGAGATTCCCTCGCTGACATCTGTCAGGAGGAGAGGAGGAGAGAGGAGAAAGCCGGCCGGTCACGTGAGTGCCGAGCGGCGATCTGTAATCAGGTATACATAGCATTTTTTAAATAAAACAATGAGACAGGGGCACACAGCATTAGGGAACAAACAGGACTATATAAAGTTATTTCAGCAGCAGAAGGGGGGGGGGGGGCAGGCCCTGACACATCGCTGACAGTCAGGGAGCGGAGGGGGGAGGAGGTTGTCTTCCATGCACGTATTCATTACGTTTGTGCAAATGAAAATGTATCTGCTATGTACTATACCTATACCCCCTGGTGTAATGTTGTCTCATGGTTGTTTCATCTATTGAAAGCTTCACGCAAGCATGGAATTCATCTAGCATTTCAGTATTTTTTCTAAATGAATACCATGCTTGTGCGAAGCTTCCAACAGATGAAACAACCATGAGACACCATTACACCAGGGGGTATGAGTATAGTACATAGCAGATGCATTTCTATTTGTACAAACGTAATGTATATATGTGCGTTTGCACATCAATAAGTAGATCTCACACATGAACTTTCAATAGACAACTGTAAAGAAAAAATGCACATCTCAAATAAACTGAGAAAATATGGCACCTGTTAATGGCATAGTAATAAGCTTTATATGTTTATTATGGTAATACAAGAAGTAGCAGAGATGTGCAAAGCTGAATAACTTATTTTGAAAATAATATACCATCATGCATAACCACATATTTCCAATATAGTATATGATAGAAATGTCTCATTTTCTTATAGATAGAACAACATTATGTTTCAAATTTTATTGTAAAGCCTGATCTCCATGTGAAACCTGTCAAGGTAAAAATAGGCTATAGAGATATGGCATATTTGTACAGCTCAAAGTTATATTCATAAAAATGAGGGCATAGAGTGAGTGACAGAGATAGTCTCTATATAGACATCATGTCATGTAAATCTGCAGTCTATATGAAGGGTATATCAAATAAAGAATAACATTATGCTGCATCCATCTAAATGTACACAAAACTGAAAATGAGTGTACAAGCAAGCCTGAATTTAAATATCTTTTGTGCAAATAGCAATATGTATTTTGTAAATGTATAAAATATTATACTGTTTTTTAAAGTCTTGAAGACCTAAGCAATAAGCAGGCTTTCTTAATAAGGCAAGCAAGTAGAGTGCAATCCAGTGGTGGCCGCTCCATTAGGTGCCGCCCCCTTTATCCATGCGCCCGGCCCATAATCTACATGCAGGGCCCCAGATGCATGGATTTCAATGGGGATTATTTTTTTCAAGCACATGATTAGAGCCTGAGGCTCTAATTGGCTTCAAAAAAAGGTGGGCTTGGGGTAAAGAGTATATTCACACAGACTTGCAAAGCTAAAGGTCCATTTTAAAAATGTTTACATTAAAGTGTCCGGCGCTTTAATGGAGTCCCGCAATTTTCTATTTATTTTGTAAAGTCTGCAGCTACAAATACTGCATCTGCTAACTTTTAAAATAAGGACACTTACCTGTCCCAGGGTCCAGCGATGTTGGCACCCGAGGCTAAACCGTCCCTCGGTCCTCAGATGCTGCTGCCGCCAGCTTCGGTAAGGGAATCAGGAAATGAAGCCTTGCAGGCTTCACTTCCCGGTTCCCTACTGCGCATGCGTGAGTCGCCCAGATGCTATACGAATGTTCCCTGCTGTCTCTGGGACCCATGTGTGTCCCAGCAGACAGCGCGGGGGGCAGGAAGAGGCATAGACTCCCATGGGAGTCTATGCCCGGAAGTCGGTGCAAATACCCCCCTCCCCCTGAAAGGTGCCAAATGTGACACCGGAAGGGGGAGAGTTACAAAAAGCGGAGGTTCAATTTTTGTGTGAACCTCCGCTTTAACATATTGGAAAAACGTTTGCATTTTATGCTATAATTGCCCCATGTAAAGGTAAAATTTCAGTAAAAAGTGTCTAGGATATGACTGAATAATGCAATAACACCCCACTTCAAACTTCAACAACAAAATCTCTGCACCTGACTCTGCTAATCCATTTAACTTTTGCAGTCATTAAAAATAAGTCTACTTTTCCCTTTTGGACATTTCAATTTTATTTACATTTCAGAGAATGCAGTTGGAGGTTTGAGGTTCTTCTCACTGCTTTAAGAACAGTAAAACAAAAGGTTTCACAAAGAGGGTGAAGCTACCAATTCGGATAAGGAAATCTTGCTACTGGAGTCCCCAACAAATAAAAGAGGCCAGTGTGTATTTTGGTCTAGCAGTGTCCTTTAGAGATGACCCCTCATTAGTTGGCTCTCAAGTTCCCTTAGCCAACATGTGGGCTCCTGACCTCTTTGCTCTCTGACCTCTGGTCCGTGAGTGAGAAGATCCAATTAGGATTCCCTTATTAAATGACTAATAAGAGTGGGATTTCCAACTTTTTTTCAGTAATTGTTATATAATGAACTGAATAAGGAAAAATTATTCATGACACATTTATCCCCCATTAACACTTAGCGTGAGCGTAGCCAGGGCGATTTAGAGCCTCTTTTTATGCACATTTTCCACATGCTTTTGTACATGAATTGTAGCGCAGGATAAGAATTGGTCCCATAGATTTTCAAATAGGAGCACCTGAAAATGGGCAAAAGCACAAGTTTATAAGGTGCACCTATTAACGTCACCTCCGGAAGATTTACCCCCTTTCATGACCAGGCCCTTTTTTGCGATACGGCACTGCGTTACTTTAACTAATAATTTGGCAGTCGCGTGACACTGTACTCAAATAAAAGATATGTCATTTTTTTTCCCACAAATAGTTTATTAGGGCTATTTGATCACCTCTGCAGTTTTTATTTTTTGCATTAAAAACCCCTTAGCGCCGACCGTACGCACATATGCTGCCTTGGCTTTAAGGGGTTATACCGGGGTAAGGCCTGCAGCAACCGTTTTTTAGAACGGGCGGCCGGCTTTTTAGTGATAGCAACCGATACAGCTAAAAGCCGCTCGGCTGTTTTCTCATAGGAGCGGGAGTGGGGCCTTCCATCGCTTTTGCCCGGCATCCCATCCAACCGAGAGACTCGATCCACGATCCAGCACTTCCACCGGCTAGAATGAGACTGAAACAAAGCCAGAAATGGCTTAGTTCCAGTCTTGAATGTAAACACACCGAAGCAACGTCACAATGTCACTTCCGGTTTACTTGGCTGCCAATGGTGCAGATTTAAAAAAAAATGTCAGCATTCAGAATTGCCCCCAATCCCTCCATATAGAGTACCTGTCACCACCTGTTACTGTCACAAGGGATGTTTACATTAAAGGAGCTGACATACAGCTACGACGGTTCGCAGGATTGTGCCGACCTGCCACAGTATAATGAGGGCGGCTGGTCGAAAAGTGGTTAAGTGGGTAAAGTCTATAAGGCCACAAGCTCATGATTCTGCCCCAAGGAAGCTCATGTACTTTTTTCCCAGGCGTGAACATGCCAAGAATAATGGAATTCATTATCATGAGGTTTGTCATTTTGGGGACTGCGCAACAAAAGGCTCAGGGTGAATGGGAGCTTATGTAAAGATGATCAAAACCAATTAGCATAAATATATTATTTATGCAAGGATTAGGTATACAAGAGAGCAAGAGTAAACTGTGAAGTGGTCCAGAGGATTCCTTCACTAGTTCGTGTTCAGGGGTAGTTGAGTTGACATTCAGGTACCTGCAAAATAGAAACACTGAGGTGGAGTTAACACTTTTGTTGTGCGAAAGTTTATGCTTGTGATCCTTTCAAATATGAGTCAACCTATCGCATAGCACACTATGATAGCATAGGAGCATTTACTATTGTCTTTATCCTGAGCTCAAGCAGTCACATTCTCAGCGAGCAATCTGTATGTTGTGATCTCTAACAGATGTTGATAAGAACATGACGGGTTTGATTTACTAAAATTAGAGAGTGCAAAATCTGGTGCAGGTCTGCATGGAAACAAAAATGTTTCCATTTTTTTTTGTCAAAGCTTCATTGAACAAGCTGAAGTTAGAAGCTGATTGGTTACCATGCAAAGCGGCACCATATTTTGCCCTCTCCAATTTTAGTAGATCAACCCTGAAATTTTCTTATTTGGCCTTGTCTACTAAAGACATATCATTCTATGTTGGAGTAGCCCTTTAACATTTGATCAGTCTTCCCATTAAAGGAGAAGAACAGCCAAAGCTTGTTTGGCTGTACTTCTGTGGATCACAGGAGTGCAGTTTGTTCTTCACTCTTGTGACCCATTTTCAACCAACAGCAGGCTGAAACCTGATGTCACAGAGCCGGTCAAGGCTGGGGAAAGATCAGGGTTGGTGCAAGGATTTTTGACACCGTAGGCGAAACCTCATTTTGCCTACCCCCCCCCCCCCCCCGGCTCCACTCCTGACTCCACCCCCTCTGCCCTGTCCATGTATTCCCTCACCTTTTTAATGAAGCGCCCATCAAATGCAGCCGGAAAAAAAAACTGTATTTTTCACTTTTCAGTTTTAGTAAATAAACCCCAGTGCACTAATCAAATGTCTGTAGGAGTTCTCATTCATCCAAGCCATGGTTTAGAATGCAGTCGTTGGTCATATTTAACTGGATTTGTTCTATAATATTGAAGCCTTTCCACTGCTGGCATAAAAGTGTGAAAACCAATAAGATAGGTGGCTGAACACATCTTCAATTTACAGTTGAATAGAAATAACTACTGCTAGCTGTGCTAAGGAGAAAATGTATTGTTACCAGTAACAACCAATCAAACAAACCAATCAAAACCAATCAAAATCTCTGTTTTATTTTCATCCTTCTGATGCAGAAATGACAACTTGAAGCTGATTGGTGGTTATGGACACAATAACAATAAGTGTCTGCCAACTGTGTATTTGTTGCATGAAGTCTGCACATAAACTGTGGAAACAGCGGTGGATGGTCTTTTTTCCGATGTTAAAAAGTACCTAATAAAAGATTATTTGAAAAATAAATAAAGGATTTAAAATTCTTTAATATCAACTACATACTGTAATGTACACCTAAAAGAAATGTCATCTCAGATCTTTCATTTCAAACATGTGAAGGATTATCATGGACACTAACTCCTTTACTTAGTTCACTTGGCATACAATCTTGATGTTTTGACTGTTTTTTTATATCTTCTTAATAAAATCAAGATTTGAAGAAAAATGTGATTAGCCGGTTTAAATTTACTTCCTTTCTCTTAGTTACAGAAGGCTTGGTTTCTGTGCAGAAAGTGAATGTCTCCATTTTTTCTGTTATAGCAACCACTGAACAAAGACATGGTTTGTCTTGTGGGATGGGAAAGTGGTAAATGATTTATACACTTGCTATGCAATCTGTGCTTTCTAATTTTATCTGGATGATGAAATGAAACTTGAAACACTGAAGTTTGATAGACTTTGATTGTGTGTCACTAGGGGTGATGTGGGCAAACAGAAAGAAACAAAGCAATAATCAGGGTAGGCTTGGCACATAATTTTGGCATAGTGCAGCATAAAACAAAGGTTACTATATGAATGCATGCCCTTAATTGTCATTGGTGTGTATGTGATGCATGAGACTCTGGGAGTTTCAGAGTGAAAAATGTGACTGTAGCCTTAAAAGATTTCACACTGCAATCTGTCTAGACATAACACACTTTTTTTTTTTTTTGTGTGACGGAACGCAATAAATCAAATGAGCAGTTTTTTTGCTAAAACAGCAAAGATGCCTTGGGATGATATCAGAAATGCAAAGTCAGCTTCAAGTATCAGTTTAGCTGCAAACAAAAAATACCAAAACTTCAAAGTAATTTGAAATACGTCCACTAATACAATGCATCAGGTTTTGTCCTCTCTGGAAAACTGGAAACAGCAATGTAGAGCATCTAGTGTACTATTCATCTCATCTGTATCAATGGCTAAAGAACAAACCCAAGAACAGAATATTTTCAGCAAGTACAGAAAATATCTTGCCAAAAATACAGTGTCCTTGTCCTTGTCAACACAGGTTGGACTTGATGGACTTGTGTCTTTTTTTGACCTTATCTACTATGTAACTATGTAACTTCCTGAGCTGAACTAAACTCTTACTATACAAGATATATATATATATATATATAGCACCAAAAGTTAGTGCAGCGCTTTAAAATTTAAAGAGAGACTATACATGCTACACAGTTCAAAACAGAATGATTACAAGGGCCCTGCTCATGGAGCTAACAACGTGGAACAAAAGGAAATAGTTGTGAGAGATGAGCTGATGGAGGTGGTCGACATATAATTTATAGGTTGAAGCGGGGTAGACTTCTATGAATAAAAAAAATGAAGCAGCAAGGGCAGGAGATATTCGGCCAAATTGGGCTAGGGAGTTTCAAAGAATTGGGGAGGTTCTGGAGAAGTCCTGGTGGTGAGCATGAGAGGAAGTGACGAGGGAGCTTGAGAGAAAGGGAGTCAATAACTGGGACAATATGTCGAGATGAGGCTGGTGATATAGCTGGGAGCAGTGTTATGGGTGGCTTTTTATGTTATATTTAATATTTTTAATGTTATACCTTGAGCTAGTGAAAGCCAGTGAAGGGGTTGGCTGAAGGTTGTCTTACTTTTATAAATTCACCCATATAATGAAACAACAGTAGACATGTTTGAATTTCAGCCTGGGGTACAACAATACAAACAAATGGCCACTGCCCCCACCTGTAACTGGCCTTTGCAGCACGGAGCACATGGAAGGGCAATGCATGCAAAACACAACCAAAGAAATTCCCAGCTCAACTTACCGACCAGCCTGCAACCAACCAAATTATCCTGTCTAACAGTATGCATTAAAAACACATTTGCAAATACTGTATATGCATAAGCTACAGAGCCCCATCAAGGCACCCCAGTATTTTCTGTAGTCCTAACCCTAAATTTTGAGAGCCTCCACAGTGGAAGCACATGCATTATAATGGATAGTGCAGACTAAACCCCTGTTTTTAATACTGTTATACAGCATAATTTGGTTGGTTGAAAGGCTGGTCGGTAAGTTGAGCTTGAAATTCCTTTGCTTTCATTTTATTGGGGTACAACAATGGTTTCCCCAATAGATATAAAGAAAGAGAAAGCGTGAGCATAGCCACCCTATAACATAAAGTGTATTATTTCAGAGGATTACCTGGTGAAAATAAAGGAAAGATAACTGAAAAAAGAAGACTAATACAGCCTCCACATTTAAGGACATGCCATGTATTTCATTTTTGAATTTGGGTTTAGATATGCTTTAACTGAATAGCCCACTGTGAATTAACCAATGGAAATGAATCACTTGTGCATTCTAATGCAGTTTTGTAAATTTTCCAAAAGTGTAAACATACAGTATGCATTAACCACTTAAGCCCCTGACCAATTTGCAGCCAAAGGACTAGGCCCCTTTTTGGGATTCAGCACTGCGTCGCTTTAACTAACAATTGCGCGATCGTGCGACGTGGCTCCCAAACAAAATTGGCGTCCTCGGGTCCCATGGTCATGGAGCTCATGACCGGGTCACTAACGCACCGCCGGTGGCACGCACGCGACCCACAGCTGGGCACTTAAAGAGCAACGTACATGTACGTTGATGTGCCCAGCCGTGACATTCTTCCGACGTAAATGTGCAGGAGGCGGTCCTTAAGCGGTTAATTAGCTAATACCCAGCTATGATATACTGCCCTTATATGCTAAAATGCATAAAAGGTACCATTAAGTTGAACGCACACAGGTAGGAAGGTTGGTCTTCAGACTGCCATACTGGGTATATAACTGTGAATGAATGAATGAATACCAAAAACATACTGGGACGTTAATTAGATCCTGTCGAAAAAAATATGTGTATGTTGTATGTGTATGTGTCTGTAAGCGCGTCAGGACCCCACGGGGTAAAGGACCACGCTATATCGCAGATGGACACTGGCGGCAAAAAGGCGATTCAGTTTGCATAGGTTGCGCTATACAAGTCACTCATTCATTCATTCATATAGCCAGTGTTCAAAATAAGTGAAAAGTCTCAGATACAGTGCCTTGCAAAAGTATTCACCCCCCTTGGCATTTTTTGTGTTTTGTTGCCTCACAACCTGGAATTAACATGGATTGTTTGAGGATGTGCATCATTTAATTTACAGAACATGCCCACAACTTTGAAGATGTTTTTTTTTTTATTGTGAAGTAAACAACAAATAGGACATAATAACAGAAAAAGTCAATGTGCATAACTATTCACCCCCCTAAAGTCAATACTTTGTAGAGCCACCTTTTGCGGCTATCACAGCTCCAAGTCGCTTTGGATAAGTCTCTATGAGCTTGCCACATCTTACCACTGGGATTTTTGCCCATTCCTCCTTGCAAAACTTCTCCAGCTACTTCAAGTTGGATGGTTTGCGCTTGTGAACTGCAATCTTTACGCCTGACCACAGATTTTATATTGGATTGAGGTCTGAGCTTTGACTAGGCCATTCCAACACATTTACATGTTCCCCCCTTAA
Organism: Lithobates sylvaticus; assembly: GCA_028564925.1. Lineage (NCBI taxonomy): Eukaryota > Metazoa > Chordata > Amphibia > Anura > Ranidae > Lithobates > Lithobates sylvaticus. Next base: position 457,726,640 of record CM053030.1, on the reverse strand, counting down.
ACCACTCAAGTGTTGCTTTAGCAGTGTGTTTGGGGTCATTGTCCTGCTGGAAGGTGAACCTCCGTCCTAGCCTCAAATCACACACAGAGTTGTACAGGTTTTGCTCAAGAACATCCCTGTATTTATCACCATCCATTTACCATACCATAAAATTGGTCCAACAGAACCAAGTTTTATGGCAACATTCTGCTCTTAGGTTGGCTGAGCCCATAAAAATTTCCACTTGGTAAATCTTGTTTACCTTAGCAAACCACAAACTTGGGTGGGGTGGTAGTTTGTTTCCAGCATAACGATATGCACGCCTTTGCTGCATTCAATAAATGATTATAGCGCTTCAATGACATAAGGGTCAAATGAAGAAGAAAGGCAGCAGCCTCTGCTGGCAATTGGATATCTGTCAAATTGAAGATCCAATGTCTGACTTGAGTCCAAAAATCATGGATACCCCTGCAAGACTAGAAAACATAACAACATTTTTATTGTTATAACTGTTCAAAACCTACTTCACGCACTACTTTTGAGGCAGTTTTGGGCATTGTTCTCCCTGTGCCTGCATGTGTTTCCTCCGGGTACTCCGGTTTTCTCCCACACTGCAAAGACATGCTGGTAGGTTAATTTAATGTATGTATGAATGTGAATTAGGGACTTTAGCCTGTAAGATCCTTGAGGTCAAGGACTGATGTGAATGTACAACATACACTATATTACCAAAAATATTAGGACACCTGCCTTTACACGCACATGAATGGCATCTTAGTCTTAGTTTGTAGGGTTCAATATTGAGTTGGCCCACCCTTTGCCGCTATAACAGCTTCTACTCTTCTGGGAAGACTGTCCACAAGGTTTAGGAATGTGTCTATAGGAATGTTTGACCATTCTTACAAAAGCACATTTGTAAGGTCAGGCAGTGTTCTGAATGAGAAGGCCTGGCTTGCAGTCTCCACTCTAATTCATCCCAAAGGTGTTCAATCGGGTTGAGGTCAGGACTATATGCAGGCCAGTCAAAATCCTCTACCCAACCTTGCTCATCCATGTCTTTATGGACCTTGTTTGTGCACTGGTTGGAACAGGAAGGGGCCATCTCCAAACTGTTCCCACAAAGTTGAGAGCATGATATTGTCCAAAATGTCTTGGTATGCTGACGCCTTAAGAGTTCCATTCACTCAAACTAAGGGGCCAAGCCCAACCCCTGAAAAACAACCCCACACCATAATCCCCCCTCCATCAAATGATTTGAAATAGTGCACAAAGCAAGGTCCATAAAGACATGGATGAGCGAGTTTGGGGTGGAGGAAATTGTCCTGACCTCAACCCAATAGAACACCTTTGGTATAAATTAGAGCAGAGACTGCGAGCCAGGCCTTCTCGTCCACATCAGTGCCAGACCTCACAAATGCGCTTCTGGTCAAACATTCTCATAGACACACTCCTAAACCTTGTGGACAGCTTTCCCAGAAGAGTTGAAGCTGTTATAGCTGCAAAAGGTGGGCCAACTCAATATTGAACTTACGAATTAAGACTGGGGTGCCATTAAAGTTCATGTGCATGTAAAGGCATTACTTTTGGTAATATAGTGTATGTGTAAAGTTCTTTGTAAAGTTCTGTGTAAATTGCCAGCACTATATAAGAACTTGTAATAAATAAATAAATACAATTTGCGACCTCATAGACTTCAATGGGAATGTGTTTACAAGCATTTTTTCAGGCATATTTCTGGAGTTTTTTTAGCCTGTAAGAACTGGTCTCTTACACCTAGTGATTTCCATTGGCTTTTTAAATTGCTTGTACAGTATCTCACAAAAGTGAGTACACCCCTCACATTTTTGTAAATATTTATATCTTTTCATGTGACAACACTGAAGAAATGACACTTTGCTACAAAGTAAAGTAGTGAGTGTACAGCTTGTATAACAGTGTAAATTTGCTGTTCCCTCAAACTAACTCAACACAAAGCCATTCATTTCTAAACCACTCTCAACAAAAGTGAGTACACCCCTAAGTGAAAATGTCCAAATTGGGACCCAAAGTGTCAATATTTTGTGTGGCCACCATTTTTTCCAGCACTGCCTCTTGGGCATGGAGTTCACCAAAGTGTCACAGGTTGCCACTGGACTCCTCTTCCACTCCTCCATGACTAAATCACGGAGCTGGTGGATGTTAGAGTCCTTGCGCTCCTCCACCTTCCTTTTGAGGATGCCCCACAGATGCTCAATAGGGTTTAGGTCTGGAGACATGCTTGGCCAGTCCATCACCTTCACCCTCAGCTTCTTAAGCAAGGCAGTGGTCATCTTGGAGGTGTGTTTTGGGTCTTTATCATGTTGGAATACTGCCCTGTGGCCCAGTCTCTGAAGGGAGGGGATTATGCTCTGCTTCAGTATGTCACAGTACATGTTGGCATTAATGGTTCCCTCGGTGAACTGTAGCTCCCCAGTGCTGGCAGCACTCATGAAGCCCCAGACCATGACACTCCCATCACCATGCTTGACTGTAGGCAAGACACACTTGTCTTTGTACTCCTCACCTGGTTCCCTCCACACACGCTTGACACCATCTGAACTAAATAAGTTGATCTTGGTTTCATTAGACCACAGGACATGGTTCAAGTAATCAATGTCCTCAGTTTGTGGGCTTTCTTGTGCATCATCTTTAGAAGAGGCTTCTTTCTGGGATGGCAGCCATGCAGATTTGATGTAGTGTGCAACTTATGGTCTGAGCACACACAGGCTGACCCCCCACCCCTTCAACCTCTGCAGCAATGCTGGCAGCACTCATACGTCTATTTTCCAAAGACATCCTCTGGATATGGCGCTAAGGACGTGCACTCTACTTCTTTGGTCGACCATGGCAAGGCCTGTTATGAGTGGAACCTGTCCTGTTAAACCGCTGTATGGTCTTGGCCACAGTTCTGCAGCTCAGTTTCAGGGTCTTGGCAATCTTCTTATAGAATAGGCCATCTTTATGTAGAGCAACAATTCTTTTTTTCAGATCCTCAGAGAGTTCTTTGCCATGAGGTTCCATGTTGAACTTCCAGTGACCAGTATGAGAGCGATAACACCAAATTTAACACACCTGCTCCCCATTCACACCTGAGACCTTGTAACATTAATCAGTCACATGTCACCGGGGAGGGAAAATGGCTAATTGGGCCCAATTTGGAAATTTTCACTTAGGGGTATACTCAGTTTTGTTGCCAGCGGTTTAGATATTAATGGCTGTGTGTTGAGTTATTTTGTGGGGACAGACAATTTACACTGTTATACATTCTGTACACTGTACAATTTCTTCAGTGTTGTCACATGAAAAGATATAATAACATATTTACAAAAATGTGAGGGATGTACACACTTTTGTGAGATACTGTATATGCACGCCAAAATGCTCATATAAAAATGCCTGAATATCGCTCTGCTCAGGTGTGAATGTAGCCTTACAAGTGTTCTTATGTTAGCTGTCAATTAAACTGTCAAGCCAATGGCATCAAATGTATGGTGTCATAGATAATCACATGTGCTGTACTATGGCAACTGCAGACCAAATAGAAGTAGCTTCTTTAGCTTTAATGGATTGGAAGGGTTTAGATACACTTTAAGAAAATTTGTATACAGAAAAGCATGATGCAAACATAGTATAAAATAGATTTAGGGGTCTATATATCATTGTTAGAGACTACAGTGATTCCATGTGTTGGGTGTCTAGCACTGAGCTGGTCATAAATCAGACCTCAAGTAAGAGTCTTCTAGCCTGACCACCAAGGACTGAGCCTGAGAACCTTCAGCACAGATAACTCTATGGCTAATTTATGCATGTTTAACAATGAGGAAAAAGCCAGTTCCAGCATCAGAGACTTTTTATTCACACAGATAACATGCTTACTGGGTGAGTCACTCATTTGATGCATAATCTTCAATTTTCAAGACACTGCAGGTTTTGCACATAAAACACATGTAGGTATGAACTGTCAAACTGTGAACTGAACAACTAGCTACTCAACTCCTAATGACTTCTATAAATATAACTGCAGCCTCAACCATTAAAACATTTTTTATTTTACACTGATCTTCTGGTAGAATGTGCATTATAATTTCTATTTTAACAACTATAAATAATTAATACAGAGTTGAATTTGTACATTTTATTGTGAAATTGTAACATGACAAAGACTTTGAATTGGAATTAGTTTTAGTTTTGTTCTTCTTATACCGCTAATCAAAGCAACTAAATATAAAATATGTGCATTTTTTTCTAGCAGGTACGTTTTTAAAGTAAAAGTGTATACCCTATGTCTTGTAAAAAATGAAAGTTTAGAAGCTAAAGTTGACCAGTCTTCCATTTTCAACTTCTCAAAATCTAAATTCTGCTAAAGGCACCATATTATTATTATTATTATTATACACAATTTATATAATTTCTGCTATTATTATTAGACATGTGCACAATAGAAAAATTTGTTTAGTTTCATTTTGTTTCTGTTCGTTTCCGTTGATTCGTAACGATTCGTAATTTCGTAAGTCGTCGGTGTTCGTATTCGTAACGATTCGTAAATTCGTAAGTCGTCGGTGTTCGTATTCGTAACGATTCGTATTTTCGGAAGAGTTATTTTTTCGTTGATTCGTTTTTCCGTTAGTTTAATTTTTGTTTATTCGAAATTTGGACGCATTCGTATTTTCGTAGATTTAGTTACATTCGTACTTTCGTAAGATTGATTTATTCGTACTTTCGTAACATTGTTTTCGTAGATTCGTAATCGAAACATAATTCATAATTTTATGTAATGTGTATGCTATTATTACATTGTAAGAGACACGGAAAATTACAAATCGAAAAAAAAAGTTACGAATGTACGAATTTTTTCGTTCAATCCATTTGAAACACGTTAAGCAGCACCATTGTAAGAGACATGGAAAATTTTGAATCGCAAAAAAAAAAAAAAAGTTACGAATGTACGAATTTTTTCGTTCAATCCATTCGAAGCACGTTAAGCAGCGCCATTGTAAGGGACACGGAAAATTACCAATTCAAAAAAAAAAAAAGTTACGAATGTACGAATTTTTTCGTTCATTTTGATTTTCGTTGTTCCTGTTTTCGTTTTTCGGATTTTCTTCTTTCGTAGTTTCGTTGTTTCTAATTTGGTTATTTCGGATTTTCGTTGATTTTCATATTCGTTCGATTCGATAATTAGTTATTCGTAAAAAATTTTAGCAAATCATTCGTTCATTCGTACGATAACGAATGAACGAATATAACGAATTTTAACGGAAAACGAATAAAAACAAAACAAATTGCACATGTCTAATTATTATTCGCTAGTAAACTTGTGCCGTGATCCTCTCTGATTAATCTGGTCATACATTGTTAGTATTTTTTCATTCAACCAGCATCTCCCTATAACAGAAATTGATCAAACAATTGAATAAAACCCTTGAATCCTTTTGTAGAAAAGGCTGGGCCGCCTCAGCCTATATTTAAATCCACATGTTCAATGGTGGTGCACATGTAATAAGCTATGACGTATTTGGAAGCCCCCTTTAATAATACGGGGACCCCCAGTTACGATCCCCCAATTGAATGAGTATGTGGTACATATTACCCTTACTTATTAACAAAAAAATTTGTACTCTGGAAATAAAGACACCCAAACATTAAAAAAAAAAGAAAACTCCTCAGAAAAGTTCCTTGTTGTAAACTTTTTGTCAATCATGATGCTCACTGTCTGCTGACTTGCCGGAAAAAAAAAACCCCGGAGCACAAAACAAATCCTGACCGTACCACTAGCCAAATGACAGCTCCACATGCAAAGGTTGTTCAATGTACAGTATTATTAGACCATTTGAAGATTCAGCTTAACAACCTTAAAATATTTTAATGAAAAGAAATAGCAGGTAAGAAAATATTTAAAGAGATTATATTTCAAAACAGACAATGAGCAACAGTAAAATAAACAGGATTAAAAGTGAAATGTACTTATGAAAGTTTGCCTGTTTTTGGTCCAGTGCAGAGCAAGTCTAATTTGATATATCAGAGTCCTGGCTCACATAAATAGCCCTTAGCCTTTCTTCATAGTTTTGATGGTAAGCGAGAGCTCAATAGCTGCAAATGCAGCCATCTTTTATGGTCCGTGAAGATGTATTTTACGGACCTAACACAACCAATCAAAGGTTCTAAGGGGTGTGCTGAAGACACACCCTTAATGGCAGCTTTTATAGCTATATCTATATTTCCAGGGGACAAGGTTTCACAAACTGACAACCAACATAATATTTCTCAGAATGAAATTACAATTCGTTAGAGATCAAATATGATTTACATTGGATACCGGTATCTGTTAGGGGAGATCAAAGAAAGAGATAACCCTCTGCCCCTCATAATTTACAGTAGGTGCGTTTGGTGTCTGATTGTTATTTTCTTATTCATTAGTGTAACCACTTTCATGATGGTTCCTCTATTACAATCAAAATGATGAAATGTGAACCAGAGTTGAGAGCTTAATAGGTATTAAAATGAAATTGTTGTTTAAATAAAACCAGACTCACAGGCGTGTATTTTTAAGTTGTTCTGCAGACTGTTTATGATATTGTCATTTCACAACCTCTACAATTAAGCCCGTGGGGAGGGTGAAACACATTAGAGTGGTGTGGCATGGGAGGAGACAAGCTGAAGCTGATCAGTTACACATTATGACTTTGCGGTCTGCCGGTGTGGGCCTCCGCGTCTCTTCTTGACAGTTCGCTTTATTGGGCTGGATGAGCCCTTTGGATGCTAGCACTCTGCAAGTATTGGAGTCACCGGGCTAATATATATTGGTACTTGGAGGGGTGCCTTTTGTTTATATGGGTCATTCTGCCTAAATAAAGTCTTATGCATATGCTGCTAGAGGTTTTAGAACCCTTCTGCATTACTTTTAACTTCCTCTGCTTTGTATGAAAGCTGAGATGGGTTCTACAGGGTAGTTTATGAAATATGTCTCTTACTCTGGCTGCTGACCACAGACGTGAGAATTATATCTGACTATTTTGGTTACTGACCTGAGTATTCCCTCAATGAAAATGTTTTCTTTCATTATTCCACCTGTCCTCTACTCATAGAACACTTTTCATTGTGGGAAGGAATAGTACAGGTTTTATGAATAGAGGAGGGAAGCGGAAAGGATGGGCATAGTCTTCACTTTTGAAAAACGCAACTGTGACCTTCCTGTGCTGTGGGGGTTCTGGGGGAGGTAAAGGAACAAAGATTTTAAAGAACATAGCAGCCACCAGCACACGGGATACTTTTCATTCAATGTAAGTACTGTCCCTGTGGCTGATTAAAAAAAAAAATCAATAAAATTAAAGTGTTTCAAAAGCATTGCTCCTGCTGCTGTCAATCAAATCCTGTCAGCAGAGAGCAGGGGGAAGGGCTGAGCTACACTGTGTGTGTTAATAGATGCACACAGCCCAGGTAGGGATTAAGCCCACAGGTGTGCCCCCATAGAAAGCGGCTTGTTATGGGGGCACACAAAGAAGAGAAGGATCCAAGAGCGTCAGTGAGGGATCAAAGAAAAAGAGGTTCGGGGCCACCCTGTGCAAAACCATTGCACAGAGCAGTGAGGGATCAAAGAAAAAGAGGTTCAGGGCCACCCTGTGCAAAACCATTGTAAGGTAAGTATGATTAAGCTCTGCCGGGTGGGGCTAAATGCATCAGAAATGGGGCTCAGGAGGAGGTGAAGGCTGAGGCCATTCACACCTCTTTTCACCTGCACATGTCTCATAAATCGTGCAAAGATCATCCAATATTCTAAAGTACGCTGCGCTTTCAAACTTAAAATCCAAATAGTGAAGCACAGAGTGAGGCCACCAAAAATGTGCTACGTGTATTGACCAAGCCTAATCAGCAAGGTCACATGCTCTAGGGTGAGCGGCCATTAAACGCAGCACCTTAATATTGGATTGATATCACAGCAACCACTGAATCGCATGGATTACATTGGAGCACCTTTGAACTTTTTTTGATTGCACAGCACATTGTAGCACTTTTTTCTCATATATATATATATATATATATATATATATATATATATATATATATATTTCTTATAAGGATGTTTATAGTTTGGTTCACCATTATATTGTTTTAAGGCTTTTATTGATTGCTTTTTTCTCACCATATGGACGCATGAAAGCACTCTATTTGGAATATTGTATGTATTTTAGCACGTTATCACTTTATTGCTGTTGTTGTATAGCACATTTTTTGTTTCACTATTTGGATTTTAAGTTTGAAAGCACAGCGTACTTTAGAATATTGGATGATCTTTGCACGATTTATGAGACATGTGCAGGTGAAAAGAGGTGTGAACGGTGTGAATGCCCTCAGCCTTCACCTCCTCCTGAGCCCCATTTCTGATACATTTAGCACTTTTTTCTCACACACATATATATATATATATACAGTATTTCTTATAAGGATTTTTATAGTTTGGTTCACCATTATATTGGTTTAAGGATTTTATTGATTGCTTTTTTCTCACCATATGGACGTTTTATAATATCCTGCATGAAAGCACTCTATTTGGAATATTGTATGTATTTTTAGCACATTATCACTTTATTGCTGTTGTTATATAGCACATTTTTCGTTTCACTATTAGGACTTTAAGTTTGAAAGCGCACCGTACTTAGAATATTGGCAGTGCATGCGTGAAATGCACTGCTCTTTGTGACTGGCCTGGCGGTGGGGGCCAAACTTCCTGCTGACTTCACCGTGGCGAGATCAGCCAGAAGTGAGAGTGGTTACCTGTCAAAACCAGGTACCCGCTCCCCCCACCCCACCCCAAAGGTGTCAAATGTGGCAGCAGATGAGGCAAACAAGCGGAGCTTCTCCTTTTGGGTGGATGTCCACTTTAAGCTTTCATTTCCTACATCAGGTCTAAACTCTGTAAAAGGATGTTTCAAATGGTTCATCAGAAGAAAAAAAAGAAAACCTTAGTAAATAGCTTTGCAGTGTAACTATTTATTACTGATCTTTGTGTCTTGCCTTCAGTTTTCTTGTAAATTTTACTGGACCCATTGTTAAATAAATGGACGTATCTTACATCCGTATATATCTATGTACTCTATGAAGTCACATATGCTCTAATTAGAAAAATACCAGGAAAAGAAGCGGTTTCCTACTTTCACATGCTGCCTCTCACTTTAGGAACTGTGGGAGGAAAGAAGTAAATTGCTCCTTGTGTGCCCCTTGCGTGACCTATGCCTGCAGAATCTGACTGAGCAGCATAGATACAGCCCCGAGGAGGATAGATTTTCCTAGTCCTCTGGCTATATCATGTTATAATGTCATTAACACACCCTCATCCCACGCTTCTTCTGGGATTAATTGAGATCATTTGGTGATTCAACCCTCCTTGCCGAGTGCCTCAAATAGGTATCCGGCATATGTCTTCTTCAATAGAGTTATGCAAATGATTGGAATCTGAAAATAAAATGTTAACTGTAAAATCTGCGCAGAAGAAAATGCCTTTTTTTTATAAGCCTACAGGCTCTATTTGGAATGGCGCTGTGTTTTTTGCGAATTTGTAATATTTATTTTAACCACTTGACCTTTGAAAGATTTACCCCCTTCATGACCAGGCCATTTTTTGCGATACCGGACTGCGTTACTTTAACTGGCAAATGCACATGTTGTGCCCCGCTGTACCCAAATAAAATGTATGTACTTTTTCCCCACAAATAGAGCTTTCTTTTGGTGGCATTTGATCACCTCCTGCCTTTCTTTTTTTTTTGCACTATAAACAAAAAAAAAAGGCTGCCAATTTTGAAAAAAAAAAATATTTTTTATTTAACTTTTTTTACTTTCTACTATAAAACCTATCCAATTAAATATCTAAAAAAATTCAAAAAAAAATTCAACAGTTTAGGTCAATATGTTTTCAGCTACATATTTTTGCTAAAGAAATCCCAGTAAATGTATATTGATTGGTTTGCGCAAAAGTTATACTCTACAAACTATGGGCTTTTTATTTGTTTATTTATTTATTTTTACAAGTAATGGCGGCTTATAGCTGGACTGATAAGCCTTGGGAACCAGTGACACTAATACAGTTATCTGTGCTAAAAATATGCGCTGTCACTGTGCTGATGACACTGGCTGGGAAGGGGTTAACATCAGGGGTGATGAAAGGGTTAACTGTGTGCCTAGCAAGTGTTTTACTACACTGTGTGAGGTGCTTCCCTCCTGTCAGAACAGTGATCTGCCTTGTTTACATAGGCAGATCACAGTTCTGTCTCTCTGCCCAACGATTGGCGGGTGCAGGAAGACATTAAGTACCCTGCACCCGCCGATCAGCTTTCGCTGTAATATCAAGGCTACCTGCAGCGGGCATGCGCATCCCCTACCTGGAAGTGTCAGATCATGTTTATATATAGGGGATCTGGTGCGCAGGTGCAGCCCTATAGCAGTAAAACTGTTATAGGGCAGACCTAAAGTGGTTAAAGTATATGGGAATCCTCCCCTTATAAAATAATCCATTCAGTTTAAAATAGAAATGAAAGGTAAAACTTTTGTGTATATGTATAATTACTTTTTCCATGTTTAAAAGTGAGCACATACCGTCTGTTCTCAGAGGCGGGGGAGGAGAAACAGCAGCACACCTAATCTTCCCAGTAAATGGATGTGCATGCGGGGGGGGGGGGAGGAATCAGCACAAGTCTGATCATTGGATGAGAGCAGGCCAAGTTCCCAGCACAGCCAGAAAACTGACCACATTGTGCACTTATGCTTAGTGTGGACATTTTGTAATAGGAAAGCAGAGGGGTTTGCAGGAACACCAGGGATTTCACACAAAGGAAGCAATACAAAGAGAACAGGATACTTTTTCATACATGTACATTGTACAGCAGGCAAACATCAGGAATATAAAATGTTGGGGAAACATATTCTTGGCGGTTTATGTAAACCACAATAATAGGCTTCTGTTCTTTGCTACCTTTTGCTCTTTTAGGGTCCTTGCACATGGACCGGATGTACAAACACCAGCTCTTCCCGGGAGAATGTTTCTTTACCAAATACATGAGTATGGTCCGTATGGTGCACCCATTTCATGCATATATGTATGTAAAAATTCTTCTCAGAGTGCTAAATATTCAAATAGCCAAATCTGCTATTCAAGGGGTAAGGTGTATTTTCCACATGTATGCAAGTAATTGCATATACGCACATAAAATACTGAAAAATAGCACAGATCTTTGTTTTTGTATTTTTTTTTCTACTGTTTTAATTGCGACACTAGTTTACTAATATTTCCACGGTTATGTGTACAGGCCCGCTAAATGTAATGGGCCACATTCAGATAAAAAAATTTGGTATTTTTTTGTGTCCATGTGCAAGAGCCAATTAATGTACCAAAGGGTTTGTTATAGCAGTTCAATAAGTGCCAACAATTTCACAGAAATCCAGTTCTATTCTATGGTCTATGCACAATGTCTATCAATAAGCTTTTCCCAGGTTACCTTTGTAAACTACAGAACACCTTCCCTCTTTGTTCTAGAAACAAGGGGGTGGTATGTGGTACTAACATACTTCCTGTTGTGGAATAAGACTGTTCCTCCATAGCTACTTTACAGTAAGTGTTGTTACCCTAGGACGAAACATGTGTTGGGAATACAGAACAACTCCCCATGTTATCGAGGCAAGGAAAGGACGAAGTGTTCTGTGGTTCTACAGTACAGTGAGTAAGCATTGTTACCTAGGTCAGAAAGTGTGTTACTGGCAGTTCACATCGGAAAAAACGCTTGTTTGTATGCTGTTCCGACAAACCAAAAACAACGCATGCTCTGAAGCAAGTACGAGATGGCAGCTATTGGCTACTGGCTATAGAACTTCCTTTTTCTAGTCCCGTCGTACGTGTTGTACATCACCGTCAGACTTTGGTGTGATTGTGTGTGGGCAAGACAGTTTCAGCGGAACTCCATCGGAACTCCGTCGGAAAAACCTTTGCAGTTTATTCCAATGGGAAAACTGGTCATGTGTACGCGGCATTACTCTCCCATACCAGAAACTATTGTGTATTGTGCAGCAACTGTGACAGAGGGAAAGGTGTGCTTTGTGTATAACTGGGTTGGAGGGATTAAAATAGACTTGTTCATTTTGCCTTCAATTGGCAATGTGACAGGGTTTCTTTAATACAAGAATATTGTCACTATTTATGCAATTACCTCTTGTGTGAAAGATTGTTCATCCAAGGAATTAGCCACAAGTATGGAGAGAACAGTCTTATATATATGGCCAGCCTTACCAAACAGTTACTGGGATACAATATCAGCCAAGTAGAAAGTACCCGTACATTTTTTTCACTGATTAAAACCTGAATGTTAGACTTGCATTGATAGCAGGAGTTGTAAAACATTAACACGAACCAAACACATGATTCACATTACACATATAGCTAAAAAAAAAAATGTTTAGCATGCTGTTTATACAGACATAGTGTCAGGGCTGGGCTCAGCCCTACCCTCTCTGAGCTGGCCACTCAGCTGTCGGTTAATTGCCAGCTCCTATCTCTCCACAGTTACTCAGCTGTTGACGATATCCTGCTTGTCAGTTCTGCCTACTTAAGCCGTCCAGTCCAGAGGAGCTCTGCCTTCGCCTTGGTCACATCACAGAGACTATCTCCTGCGATCCTGTTCAAGACTTGCGTTGCTGACATCCCTTCTGGCTCCAGATCCTGCTTACTGTTCCACTATATTGATCCCTGACTTCTGGCTTGGCTGACTATCCATTCCAGTTACTGAACTTTGGCTGTTTTGACTATGTTTGTTCTTTTTACTTTCATTATTAAACAAGTGTGATTTAACTGTACTTCTGTCTCGGCCTAATTTCATGGTTTCTGACGGCTATGAATTCAGAAGATGCAGTCAATCCACTTGTTGGTAATATTTTTTCCAGATTGGATGAACTGAATGACTGCATGGATCAGTTTGCCATGGCATTACAAACGGTAATGAGTCACGCGGCTTACCTGGAATCTTCCACTGTGGCCGCCCTGCATAAGCTATGTTGCAGGCCGACCCTGCTGCTGCTCCAGTCTCTGTGCAGGCACCCGCCTCGAGTATTACCTCTATAGGAGGTATGTCTAGTTCTGCTCTACTTCCTCAGTGATTTGGGGGCGATCCAGTCCAATGCAGAGGGTTTCTCAACCAGGTTAAAATATACTTTGAGATGCTGCCCCAGGCATTTCCCACGGACAGAAGCAAAGTAGATTTCATGATATTTTTGCTTTCTGAGAGAGCCTTTGCCTGGGCAAACCCTCTATGGGAGATGCAAAAACCTGTTTTCTTGAGCTACTCTGAGGTTGTGGCTTCGTTTAAAAGGGTATTTGAGGTTTCCGCACGCTCCGTTTCTGCTGCCAAGTTCCTCATGTCTTTGAGAGCCTCAAGGCTGCCTTTGTTTCTGCTTATGTGTTGGCACATCCTGATCCTATGTTACCATTTATCTTTGAGGTTGATGCTTCTGAGACTGGTGTTGGCGCCCTTCTTTCTCAACGTCCTACCTCTGAGAGCGCTATGAATCCTTGTGGCTACTTTTACAAGAAATTGTCACCTGCAGAGTGCAATTATGAGATTGGTGCCAGAGAGCTGTTGGCGATCATTTTAGCCCTGAAAGAATAGAGACATCTCCTCGAAGGTACCACTGTGCCGGTTCTCATTCTTACTTTCCATAAGAATCTCACATTCTTTTCTGAGGCTAAATGCCTCTCTCCGAAAAGGGCGCGATGGGCTCTTTTCTTGTCAAGTTTCAATTACATTGTCTCATTCTTACGGTACTAAGAATGTAAGGGCTGACGCCTTGTGACGACAATTTTCCTCCACTTCCAAGTTGGAGTTGGTTCCGGTTCCTGTGATTCCTCCTGATCGTATTCTGGCTACGGTTCCCACCAGTCTCACTTCTCCTTTGGGTGACAAAATTCTTGCTGCTCAGGTCCATGCTTCTCCTGAGAAACCTTGTGAACACTACTTTGTCCCAGAGAGTCTTCGTACTGCCGTGCTCCAGACTTACCATTCTCCCAAGGATGCTGGCCACCCTGGGAAGAATCTACTCTTTTGGGTCATTTCCCAATAATTCTGGTGGCCTAGTCTACGTGCTGATGTAACTGCCTTCGTAGCTGCCTGTTCCGTGTGTGCTCAGAGTAAGATTCCACGACACCTTCCATTGGGCCTCCTACAACCCATACCCAATTGAGAGAGGCCCTGGACCCACCTGTCTAGGGATTTCATTGTGGAGTTACCCCACACCCAGGGCAACACAGTTATCCTTATGGTAGTTGACCGGTTCTCAAAGATGTGTCATTGTTTTCCACTTAAGAAGTTGCCCACTTCTAAGGAACTGGCTTCCATTTTTGCTCGGGATCTTTCGCTTACATGGGCTACCCAAGGTGATTGTCTCGGACCGGGGTAGTCAGTTTGTCCTGGTTCTGGCAAGCCTTTTGTGCACAGTTGGGAATTCAAATTGCTTTCTCCTCTGCGTATTACCCGCAGTCTAATGGGGCCGCAAAACGAGCCGATCAGTCCTTGGAGCAATTCCTACGTTGCTATATTTCTGACCATCATAACAACTGGTCAGACCTATTAGCGTGGACAGAGTTTGTGCACAACAGTGCCTTGAATTCTGCTTCCCGATTGTCCCCGTTTATGGCGAATTATGGTTTCCAACCTTCCATGTTGCCTGGCTTGTTTGTTCCGCAGAATATTCCTGCATTAGAGGAGCATCTCCGTGGTCTTTGTTCCACTTGGGCACAAGTCTAGAAGGCTTTGCGACATGCTAATGATAGGTACAGACTCCATGCTGACCGGTGTTATGTTTAAGGATTGCCTAATGTAAAGTTCTTCCTATTGGAGCTAAATTGTTATGATGTAATTTCCTGTCTCTGAGTTTAATCATTTCCAGTAAAACAAGAAGGGCTCAGCCATGTGTGCAGCACCATCTTGACTGGTAAAAGTCATATCTGCTGCAGCTTTAAAAAAAAAAAAATCAACAGATTGTAGCTTCCTTGTACAGTGTAAACTTAATGACAAAAATAGACACACTGTCCATACTTTCCAATCAGTATGAGTATATGCACACTGTATATTTCAAAATGTCATTGCAGTTGTTACCTACACATAGGGTTGCCACATCATCCCTTTAATCAAGAACACACATGAATTACACAGGTTCTTTGGCTGATTAAGGTGGTAATTAAACTCACTTGGTGCCTTATCTGCATTAAATCGGCCTTAGAACCTGTGTAATACATATGTGTCCTGGATTAAAGGGATGATGTGGCAACCCTACCTAGACATTACTATAGTCCTGAATGTATTTAAAAATTGGTTTGAATATATTTTTATAGCATTTCGGGGAGGAGTAACAACATGGTGCCGTGCTGCAGCGTGTAGCTGTGAGCTCCATGCGCCTCCCCAAGTGAACCGTTAGGAAAGACCCATATAAGCAATGCCTGACATCGATATCCAATCCATGGAATGCTAACTCCCTTGCTTATATGCAGTTATTTTGCTGGACTAAGCCTGCTAAGCTGGACTTGATTAATTGATCTTCTTGCTGCACACCCCGACAAATAGCACATACCGGCTGGTCTTTGGCTTTCTTCCTGTCGCAGTCGTTGCCGTGCAAACGTGTGACCGCTGCAATGTTGCTGGCGCTGCTGCCTTGGAGTGGAATGGAGTGGTGAGCGGGTTGGGCTTGAACAGCTGGCAGCGAGGCCTCGGAGAATAGGTTTGGAAACCTCTGGGAGTCACCTGACCCCTGTATGGTCGAGGTCGGAAACTCTTGGGGGGTGCTGGGAAGAAAGTATATATCTCCGTACCCATGCAGTGAGAGCCGAACCGAGCTAGTGGAGCTAGCAGTGTTGATTGCGGAGAACGGAAACGGAGAACGGTAGCAAAAGGATATCCTGTAATTACAGAGAGGATGCATGCAGTGTGGAACTTGCCCAAAGGGCTATGTGAGACTGTGAGAGAGTCTGTGAGAGGCTCTTGAAGTATCACCAGAAAGGTAAAAAGCACACAGTAACTAAGTGCTAAATTTGGAGTGCAAGCTAATCAAGCAGTCTGGGTTGGTGGAAGGAGGGCCTGTAGTGTTAAGGGGAGCAGCAACAGCAGGAGTGGATAAAGAGTGTATGAACTACCATGAACTGTTGCTATTTAAGCAGTGGATACATATAGAGTACATACAGAGTACAAATAGATGAAACTGTGCGATATACTGTGAGATATACACATATACATAACGAGAACTGTAAGAAATGTAAGAAGCCATTTGGTGTTTTAATAAATTTGGATTGTTTATACATAATACACTATGAGAGGCCCTTTTTTATGCTTTCTTTAATGGTTGATAATAGATGGTAACTGTGTCACCGTGAGGTCCGGAGGAAAACCTGGTCTATAGCAGAGGAGGGAAACTAGAGCCCAACAGATTGTTATCCACATCCAGAATTCACCATACTGACACCAATTGGAAATACGTGTGCTGTATACTTGGTCCCATCACAGGATATCCTTGAGGCTTAATATACTCAGCATGGAGGTAAGAGCTCTGTGAGAATTAGGTGGCTGTGTGGCTACGAAGATTCACATTTAAGAAGCTTTTGCGTTTATTATCTAGAATCTTTTGCATTTATTATCTAGAAGATTTGTCACATCTTTTTTGGACATTATTTATTGTTATCATTAGTATCACTTTTATGTCCGGTTTCGGACAATTTGGACTTTATTATTATATCACTTAAATGCACAATTTGGATATATTGTTTTTGTTTACACGCTTTGGATCATTCCACTCTATTGCAAACTTGATAGAGTTTATTCAGCATTATATTGATATATTTCTGAAACTCGCGTAGATCACTTTATTTATCATTTCATTTATTTGCACATAGTGTACACTTTAGATTTAGCAGCGATTTCAACACTTTCTATATTTAGTAAGAATTGTTATTGATATTATTCACTTAGTAGTGCAAGGGACCACACTCTATTGAAATAAAGGGGTTGCTGTTTGCAGTAACCATCAGTGTAGTAAAGCAATGGGGAGAAAAGGAGTCAAAAACGAATCAGGTGGAAGGTGGGAGTTGTAATACTAATAAAATCATACTTGGTTCAGCATAGGACAGACCAAGTAGTAGAAAGTATAAGTGAAAATACATTACCACCGCCAACGGAGCAAGTAAAAGAAAGAGAGTGTACAGGAGAGGAAGCGGAGGGAGATAAAACATTGGTAGATGATGCACAAAAAAGTAATAAAGCACAGCCTCCACAAGCCAAGGGTAATAAAATTGATCAGGTACCTTTAGGACAACAACAACAGAGAATGGGCTGAGAAGATTTACAAGCGCTCCCTACAAAACAAGTTATGGCAGATATGATCTCTCATCTAGAGCTTATGATTAAGGGTGAAATGAATGCAACAAGAAGGGATATATAAAATGTCCTACAGCAGGTAGAAGAAACATATAGATAAACATAGGGGGACAATAATAGAGCTGCGAGAAAGAGCTGAGATGGGCTGGCTAGAGATCAGGAACATTCGATATAAACTTGAAAACCAGGAAAATCGTAGTAGACGAAAAACCTTAAGGATAAGGGGCCTCCCAGAGACTGTTAAGGATATAGAATTAGAAGAAGTACTACAGGGAGTGTTCAATAAAGCCCTGAAAAGAGACTAACAACACCTATTCATTTTGAAAGAATCCATAGAATACTTTCTAAGGGATGTTATAGCAAGATTTCATCATTATGAAGTAAAAGAACAGGTGTCTCAGAGTTCAAGAAACTCCCCTCCTATGGAGTTTAGTGGAACTAAGCTGCTTATCTTCTCAGACTTATCACTAGAAACGTTAGCCCGTAGAAGGGCATTGAAACCTTTAACAAGTCATCTACAAGCAAATAACATAACGTATAGGTGGGGATTCCCGGCTTGTCTGTCTGCAAAGAATCAAGGGGTCTCAGTGACCCTACGATTCCCAGAAGATCTAAAATAATTGGAATAAATTAAAAGACGAGAATGGAATAAAGTATAGTCTTCTGAAACATATTTAAGTCGATAATAAGGTTTTAGAAGAATTTTGAACAGATAAGATGGAGTGGAATGGGATGAGGGAATGAAAAGGAATCACTTGGGGGGGGGGGGGCAACATGGATTGGCTATGCCCACTCGGCCCACCGAAACCATTCTAATTATTGAGGAGGCTGTCCGGAGGACAAGGTGGGCATTTAAAAGCCCCCGAGAGACGGTCCGCTCAGCTTTGCGCCCTATTGGGGAAGGCCGGGTGTGGGTCAGCATTGTTTCTCAATGTAGGGAGGGGGAGGAATAGAGGCAGAGGGGTATATGTTGTTTCAATGTTATATGATTCTATTTAGGTCTTGTTTTTTTCTTAACTGAATGTGACATTCCTAGAGGTAGAGGTAATCCTCCCCATTTTTTTTCTTCCATCATCCCTATGGTAAAGCCTATAGCAATCACATTTGAAGTATAGCACCCCTGAAAATAATTACCTATAATGTGAGAGGGTTAAATAATTCCAATAAGTGGCATCAGTTTTTTCAGGAGCTGAAATGATTTTCGGCTAATATAGTCTTTTTACAAGAAACCCACCTAAAATGGACATCAAAAATTTGTATGGGATCAAAATATTTCCCCACATGGATACATAGTTACTCGACCAATATGAGATCCAGGGAGACAGCAATAGGGTTTGAAAAGAACACGCACTTTACATTGAAAGCAATGGAGTCGGACCCTGATGGGTGGTATTTATTCATCAAGGGGTCTTTATTTAACACCAAATATACCTTGGTGAATAGGGATGAGCCGCACCAGAACCTTCGAACGGACCGAAAGTTCGCTGGAATTTTCGAACCCTATTCGTTATAATAGACGCGAACGTTCGAAATCAAAATTGCTAATTACAACGGCCAATATGCATGTCATAAAACAGGTTTGGGGACCCGGGTCCTGCCCCAGGGGACATATATCAATGCAAAAAGAACTTTTAAAAACACGTTTTTTCGGGAGCAGTCATTTTAATGATGCATAAAGTGAAAAAAAGTGAAATATTCCTTTAAATGGCATGTGTTTCCCGTGTTTAGAACTGTCCTTGCACAAAATGACATTTGTAAAGGAAAAAAAAAAGCCATTTAAAACCACTTGCGGCTTTAATGTCATGTCTTGTCCTGGCCGCCATATGGCTGAAAATCCTTGAGAAAAATGGCATGTCTACCCCATTGGGTCTTGTATGGATATTAAGGGGGACCCCGCACCCAAAATAAAACCCATTTATACTCTGAACAGCAGTATATAGGTGGTGCAAACAAGACACGGACTGTAGGTTTGTTCTTAAGTAGAATCTGAACAGGTACATTATGAAGTGTAGCTCTATCCCAAAAAAATCATTGAAAGAACTATTAGATCAAGATTTGTAATTACACGCCCCTGTTATACAGGGGCTGAAAAATTGTGCCCTGTAGGCACTGGTGCTGGTGCCACAACACTGCAACCCCTCACAGATACTGTACTCTGAGCACAGCAATGAGACCTGTTGCAAAGCATTGCCTAAAAATTGTAATTACACGCCCCTGTGAACTATTAGATCAAGATTTGTAATTACACGCCCCTGTTGAAAAATTGTGCCTTAGGCACTGGTGCTGGTGCCACAACACTGCAACCCCTCACAGATACTGTACTTTTAGCACAGCAGTCACACCTGTTGCGAAGCATCTTTTTAACAAAATTGTAATTACACGCCCCTGTTATACAGGGCTGAAAAATTGTGCCTTAGGCACTGGTGCTGGTGCCACAACACTGCAACCCCTCACAGATACTGTACTCTGAGCACAGCAATGAGACCTGTTGCAAAGCATTGCCTAAAAATTGTAATTACACGCCCCAACATGGGCGGAAAAATTGTGCCTTAGGCACTGGTGCTGGTGCCACAACACTGCAACCCCTCACAGATACTGTACTTGGAGCACAGCAGTCACACCTGTTGCGAAGCATCTTTTTAAAAAATTGTAATTACACGCCCCTGTTATACAGGGGCTGAAAAATTGTGCCTTAGGCACTGGTGTTGGTGCCACAACACTGCAACCCCTCACAGATACTGTACTCTGAGCACAGCAATGAGACCTGTTGCAAAGCATTGCCTAAAAATTGTAATTACACGCCCCAACAGGGCTGAAAAATTGTGCCTTAGGCACTGGTGCTGGTGCCACAACACTGCAACCCCTCACAGATACTGTACTTGGAGCACAGCAGTCACACCTGTTGCAAAGCATTTTTTTTTGAAATTGTAAGTACACGCCCCTGTTATACAGGGGCTGAAAAATTGTGCCTTAGGCACTGGTGTGGTGGCATGGATCATTGAGGAGGAGGAAGAGGATAGTCAGTGAACATAACAGGACAGTCACTCAGCATCAGCATAGGCAGTCTTGAAGGGATGTGACATTATAAATTATTCGTTATATCCGCTTCAGGTGCCTGGTAGCTGGTGGTGATCCAAGACTGATTTCATTTTTATGAAGGTCAGTCGATCAACCGAGTCGGTGGACAGGCGCACCCTATGATCGGTGACAAATCCTCCAGCAGCACTGAATGTGCGTTCGGAAAGAACGCTGGATGCAGGACAGGCCAGTAGCTCAATTGCATACTGTGCAAGCTCTGGCAAGTGATCCATCCTCAGGACCCAGTCCAGAGGATTTTCGGTGGGAAAGGTGTCCAAGTCTGACCTTGCCCCTAGGTATTCCTGCACCATATATATCAGACGCTGGCGATGGTTGCTGGAACCGATCATACCTTGGGGCTGCGGACTAAAAAATTGTCTGAACGCATCGGTCAGACGTCCACCTTCCCCACCGCTCCTTCTGCTACTGACCGAAGCCTCAGCAACTCGTCGTCCAGGACCAGGAGTTTGTAACCTCCCAGTTTCTGGGAACGCGTTGCACAGACCTTTCTGCAAGGCCTCCCTGAGATGTCTCATCCTCTGCTCCCTCTGCGATGGCAAGATAAGGTTCGCAACCTTACCCTTGTACCGTGGATCAAGGAGAGTGGGCCAGCCAGTAATGGTCCCTCTCCTTGATCCGAAGAACACGAGGATCCTTCCGCAGGCTTTGCAGGATCAGGGAGGCCATGCAGCGTAGGTTAGCTGAGGCATTCGGTCCGGAGTCTTCTGGGTCACTGAGGATGACATGATCGCCAGCCACCTCCTCCCAGCCACGTACAAGTCCACTGGTTTGTTGGGACTGTACATCATCCCTAAAAGACTGCTGCTGCTGCTGCTGATGCTGAGTGCCAGGCTCCACCTCCATGCTCACACAATCCTCCTCCTCCTTCTCATCCTCTTCCTGTGTGATGGGTGGGACAGAAGGAACACTGTCTGGATAAAGGGGCCTTGAGAGGCAAGGAAGTCCTCCTCTTCCTGCCTCTGTTCTGCCTCAAGTGCCCTGTCCATTATCCCACGCAGCGTATGCTCCAACAGGTGGACAAGAGGTACAGTGTCACTGATGCATGCACTGTCACTGCTTACCATCCTCGTGGCCTCCTCAAATGGTGAGAGAACAGTGCATGCATCCCTGATCATGCTCCACTGGCGTGGGGAAAAAAAGCCAAGCTCCCCTGACCCTGTCCTGGTGCCGTAGTCACAAAGGTACTCATTGATGGCCCTCTGCTGCGTGTGCAGTCGCTGCAGCATGGCCAACGTTGAGTTCCACCTGGTGGGCATGTCACATATTAGGCGGTTCTTGGGCAGGTTCAGCTCCTTTTGCAGCTCAGTCAGCCGAGCACTGGCATTATAAGATCGGCGGAAATGCACACAGACTTTCCTGGCCTGCCTCAGGACATCCTGTAAGCCTGGGAACCTGCCCAAGAACCGCTGCACCACCAGGTTGAGGACGTGAGCCATACAGGGCACATGGGTGAGCTGCCCCTGTCGCAGGGCGGAGAGGAGGTTGGTGCCATTGTCAGAAACGACCATTCCTGGCTTAAGCTGACGTGGCGTCAACCACCTCTCGGCCTGCCCCTGCAGAGCTGCCAGAACCTCTGGCCCAGTGTGGCTCCTGTCCCCAAACACACCAGCGCAAGCACGGCATGGCATCTTTTGCCTGCGTACTCGCGTAGCCCCTTTTACGCCTACGGAGCACCGCTGGTTCCGAGGACAGAGCACTGGAGGAAGAAGAAGAGGAGGGGTGGAGGAGAGAGGTGTGTCACAACCAGTAGTAGCATTTTGGAGGCGTGGTGGCGGAACAACCTCCAACACTACTGCACCTTGTCCTGCATCCCTCCCAGCTGCCAATAGAGTGACCCAATGGGCCGTGAAAGAAAGATAACGTCCCTGTCCATGCCTGCTGGACCATGAGTCAGCGGTAATATGCGAGGCATGGACATTGCCTTCCACATGCCGGTAGAGAGACGGAATCGCCTTCCGTGAGAAAAATGGCGTTTGGGAACCTGCCACTGAGGAACCGCACATTGAACAAACTCACGGAAGGGGCCGAGTCTACCAACTGAAAAGGCAGCAGTTGAAGTGCTAGCAATTTAGCCAAGCTAGCTGGGCATGTGGATGGCTGGGAGTATACTTCTTTCGACGGTCCAGCAGCTGGGGCAGGGAAATTTGCCTGCTACAATCGGACGTTGGTGTACTGCAAATACTTGGTTGTGACACACCTAATTCTACACCTTCAGTCCTCTCAGAGCAGCTTTCAGAGAGGACTGAAGATATAGTGGGATGGAGATCCCAGCTGATGAGGAGCAAGGAGAGGTCCGCTTTGTTCTTTGGTGTGGGTCTTTTATGTGTGCTTGCCAAAGAGCTGCATGGCAGGTCGACATATGTCTGCTCATGCTTGTGGTGCCCAAGCGGCTGATGTTTTGGCCACGCGAGATACGCTTGAGACAAATATTGCAAATAGTAGTGGTGCGATCTGATGCACTCGTCTCAAAAAAGGCCCACACCAAAGAACTTTTGTGATAACGTGCAGAGGCAGCGCCCTGCACAGGCGGAGCTCTGCGGTGTGGTACAGTTGCTGTGCTGGCCTCTAGCTGGCCTCCAGGGGGCATCCTGCCTCGTTGGACATGTGACGCCGCATCCTCCTCCTCCTCCTCCTCCTCTCTCCCTTCAGGCACCCACGTGGAGTCAGTGACCTCATCATCCCCTCCCTCTTCACCACTAGAGCAAACCTGGCAGTAAGCTGCAGCTGGTGGAACAGTACTGCCAGATTGCTGTCCTTCAGCATCCCCTCTCTCTGCGCGCACACTACTGACTTCCTCAAGCTGGGTATCATCATCCAAGCCTTCGAATCGTTGGGCATCCTCCTGGAGCATGTACCCAACACTGTGCTCAAACAGTTCGGGGGACTCCTCAGGAGGACATGGGGGGTCTAGGGAAGGGGTGGCTGATGATGCCATTGAGTACGCGTTGGCAGCTGCTCTGCCAGTACCCTGAGCCTGGGTGAGAGAGGATGATGAGGAGGGCTTGGTCATCCATTCTACCAAGCCTTCAGCATGATGCGTCTCCACATGTCCAGCTGCCGAAAACAAAGACAAGCGTGTCCCATGGCCACGTGCTGACGATGCACGACCACGTCCACGGCCAGCACTGTTGTCTCTAGAAACAGAGCCTGCCTGCCCTGTGTTCTTGCCTCTGCACGCTCTGCCTCTCCTTGGCGGTCTTCCAGCCATTGTAGTCGGTAGTGTATATAGTATAAAAAATAGAGCTCCTATGTGTGCTCACAACACACTGTAGGTCCTATGGGTGCTGACACTAACACACTATAGGTACTATGTGTGCTGCTGACAAGAAAATATAGGAGCTCTGTTTGCTGCCACTAACACACTAGAAGTCCTATAGGTGCTGCTGAGAAGAACATATAGGAGCTCTGTGTGATGCCACTAACACACTAGAAGTCCTATGGGTGCTGCTAGAAGAAAATATAGGAGCTCTATGTGATGCCACTAACACACTAGAAGTCCTATGGGTGCTTCTGGGAAGAAAATATAGGAGCTCTGTGTGATGCCACTAACACACTAGAAGTCCTATGGGTACTTCTGGGAAGAAAATATAGGAGCTCTGTGTGATGCCACTAACACACTAGAAGTCCTATGGGTGCTTCTGGGAAGAAAATATAGGAGCTCTGTGTGATGCCACTAACACACTAGAAGTCCTATGGGATGCTTCTGGGAAGAAAATATTGGAGCTCTGTGTGATGCCACTAACACACTAGAAGTCCTATGGGTGCTTCTGGAAGAAAATATAGGAGCTCTGTGTGATGCCACTAACACACTAGAAGTCCTATGGTGCTTCTGGGAAGAAAATATAGGAGCTCTGTGTGATGCCACTAACACACTAGAAGTTCTATGGGTGCTGCTGAGAAGAAAAATATAGGAGCTCTGTGTGATGCCACTAACACACTAGAAGTCCTAGGGTGCTTCTGGGAAGAAATATAGGAGCTCTGTGTGATGAACACACTAGAAGTCCTATTGGTGCTTCTGGGAAGAAAATATAGAGCTCTGTGTGATGCCACTAACACACTAGAAGTCATATGGGTGCTTCTGGGAAGAAAAATATAGGAGCTCTGTGTGATGCCACTAACACACCAGAAGTCCTATGGGTGCTTCTGGGAAGAAAATATAGAGCTCTGTGTGATGCCACTAACACACTAGAAGTCCTATGGGTGCTGCTGAGAAGAACACACTAGAAGTCCTATGGGTGCTTCTGGAAGAAAATATAGGAGCTCTGTGTGATGCCACTAACACACTAGAAGTCCTATGCGTGCTGCTGGGAAGAAAATATAGGAGCTCTGTGTGATGCCACTAACACACTAGAAGTCCTATGCGTGCTTCTGAGAAGAAAATATAGGAGCTCTGTGTGAATGCCACTAACACACTAGAAGTCCTATGGGTGCTGCTGGGAAGAAAATATAGGAGCTCTGTGTGATGCCACTAACCACTAGAAGTCCTATGGGTGCTGCTGGGAAGAAAATATAGGAGCTCTGTGTGATGCCACTAACACACTAAGTCCTATGGGTGCTGCTATAGGAGCTCTGTGTGATGCCACTAACACACTAGAAGTCCTATGCGTGCTTCTGGGAAGAAAATATAGGAGCTCTGTGTGATGCCACTAACACACTAGAAGTCCTATGCGTGCTTCTGGGAAGAAAATATAGGAGCTCTGTGTGATGCCACTAACACACTAGAAGTCCTATGGGTGCTGCTGGGAGGAAAATATAGGAGCTCTATGCCACTAACACACTAGAAGTCCTATGGGTGCTTCTGGGAGGAAAATATAGGAGCTCTGTGTGATGCCACTAACACACTAGAAGTCCTATGGGTGCTTCTGGGAAGAAAATATAGGAGCTCTGTGTGATGCCACTAACACACTAGAAGTCCTATGGGTGCTTCTGGGAAGAAAATATATAGGAGCTCTGTGTGATGCCACTAACACACTAGAAGTCCTATGGGAAGAAAATATAGGAGCTCAGTGTGATGCCACTAACACAATAGAAGTCCTATGGGTACTTCTGGGAAGAAAATATAGGAGATCTGTGTGATGCCACTAACACACTAGAAGTCCTATGCGTGCTTCTGGGAAGAAAATATAGGAGCTCTGTGTGATGCCACTAACACACTAGAAGTCCTATGCGTGCTTCTGGGAAGAAAATATAGGAGCTCTGTGTGATGCCACTAACACACTAGAAGTCCTATGCGTGCTTCTGGGAAGAAAATATAGGAGCTCTGTGATGCCACTAACACACTAGTCCTATGGGTGCTTTTGGGAAGAAAATATAGGAGCTCTGTGTGATGCCACTAACACACTAGAAGTCATATTGGTGCTTCTGGGAAGAAAATATAGGAGCTCTGTGTGATGCCACTAACACACTAGAAGTACTATGGGTGCTTCTGGGAAGAAAATATGGGTGCTTCTGTGATGCCACTAACACACCAGAAGTCCTATGGGTGCTTCTGGGAAGAAAAGATAGGTGCTCTGTGTGATGCCACTAACACACTAGAAGTCCTATGGGGGTGCTGCTGAGAAGAAAATATAGGAGCTCTGTGTGATGCCACTAACACACTAGAAGTCCTATGGGTGCTTCTGGGAAGAAAATATAGGAGCTCTGTGTGATGCCACTAACACACTAGAAGTCCTATGGGTGCTGCTGAGAAGAAAATATAGGAGCTCTGTGTGATGCCACTAACACACTAGAAGTCCTATGCGTGCTTCTGGGAAGAAAATATAGGAGCTCTGTGTGATGCCACTAACACACTAGAAGTCCTATGGGTGCTGCTGAGTAGAAAATATAGGAGCTCTGTGTGATGCCACTAACACACTAGAAGTCCTATGGGTGCTTCTGGGAAGAAAATATAGGAGCTCTGTGTGATGCCACTAACACACTAGAAGTCCTATGGGTGCTGCTGAGAAGAAAATATAGAGCTCTGTGTGATGCCACTAACACACTAGAAGTCCTATGGGGTGCTGCTGAGAAGAAAATATAGGAGCTCTGTGTGATGCCACTAACACACTAGAAGTCCTATGCGTGCTTCTGGGAAGAAAATATAGGAGCTCTGTGTGATGCCACTAACACACTAGAAGTCCTATGGGTGCTGCTGAGAAGAAAATATAGGAGCTCTGTGTGATGCCACTAACATACGACAAATTCTCCTGCGCTCTGGTGTCTAGTCTCTTGGTTCATAAAAAAGTATATAAGTGTAATTCCTCAAGGTAATGTCCAGAATCTTGCAGCCCTCCTTTGAACAATGGGTGTTCACAACACTACGGAAACAAGAAAAACAGAAGGGCGCACCGACCCTTGTGCATTACCACTAAAAAGGTTTTATTAAAATATATAAAAAACAGCAAAATGACTACTCACAAACGAGTACACGGTATAGGCAAAAACATGGATGGATGCACACGTCCACTGCTTTCAGTCACAATTCTTAAACACCGGGAGGATCTGATGGTTCCTCAGTGAATGGCTGACGCGTTTCAGGGGAGTACCCCTTTCATCAGAGCCTACAAGTGGGCGATGGTCTTGTCTCCCCCCATTCTATTCCACTCTCTTCTTTTATGGGGTAAATGGGTGGGCGTGGTCGGGCACTTGACCCCTCCCCCCACCCCCTCCTCCTCATAGGCCCTCCCATACAATTAGACAAGGATGCATATGGATGTGAACGGTACCTCTATATACAATGGTCCTCCAATATATTCCCCAAGCCCCCAGGGCTTCTCAGGACATGAAGGGTCTACTCTTCCTGTCCAGGTCCTTAGCCGGCGTGTTCCCGTGAATCCCTTCAATAGCTGAATGGCTGGCAACTCCGATCCGGAAGTGCGGGTGTATTTGCGTTCCACCCGCGACTTCCGGTCGAACCACGCCTCTTTCTCAAACAGGCCAAAGCCCTATAGTATTATACCCGGCCATATCCCGGAAGCGCGGGTGTGTTTGCGCTCCACCCGCGACTTCCGGTCGGACCACATCTCGTTCCCAAACTGGCCACAAACAAAAGATGCTCGAATGAGCCATATCCCGGAAGTGCGGGTGTGTTTGCGCTCCACCCGCAACTTCCGGTCTGACCAAGCCTCGCTCATATAGCGGCCCTGAACCTAATGGGGCTATATGTACCTCTACTGCGCCTGCGCTCCTCTATTCTACGGGCTATTACCGCGCATGCGCGCCCATACATAGCGGCTTAGTGCGGGGGGGCATCGGTGTACCCCCTCTCCACCCAAGCCTCTAAAAAGGAACACCCACACAGTGTATTATTGGGACTGTGCAGTGTCAAGGAAAGTTAGTGCAAACACATACAGCAATACACAGGGAAGGGGGGTTGGGGGGGGAAAGATCAAACGTGCCCCACCTTCCTCGCTGGAAAAAGTGTGCATGGATGGTGCATACAGTAGTGCCACTGGCCATGGCCATGAACCAAGGAAGAGTACCCACATGTAGTTATCGTGCTGTTGCATATAGTGTACATACATATATATACACATATATACACATATATGCGCGCGCTACATGTGGATGAACAATGATGGTGGTAATGATGCTAATGAACTTTAAAAATAATATTAAAAACATTTTTTTGTGTACAATATATATAAAAAACACGTGCATAAAAAACGTACACATGCATATACACATACATATATACATATATATATATATATATATATATATATATATACACACATACACACTACACATAGAAGAGAGAGCTTTCAGGTTCAGTGTTCAAATCACTGCCTGCAAAGAGTGGATGTGCAAATTATATATCAAAAACCAGTTTTAATTAAACGATCCCCAAATCAATGGAATTTGATAGATACATAATTGAATCGTGTTGTACCACATAGCATAGTGTTTACTGTTAATAATAGATATGTTAAAATGTATTAAACCCAATAGTGTGGCAAACTGAATAAAAAAAAAAACACCAAAACAGACCCCTTTCTACAGTTTAAAAAGCCTCAGCACACTAACACTCTTACAGGTATAATTGTGTAGAACACTGAACCTTACTAAGATATACAAGTGCACTTCGCAGTACCATCAAATTGCGGTGCACACTTACTTATAGACCTCTTATGACCTCTACCTCGACCTCTACCCCAATGACAAGACCATTTAGCCCACTCTAGAACAGTCCCCATGTGAGACTTAATAATGCTGCAGAAGGCTACATGGATCCCTGACTGCCCTTCACCATACCCCTTTCTCCCCTATTTAGAAGGCTATGGCTGCGGGGCCCTACTGACATGTATTTGTCCTCAAGAAATTAGGTATTCCCTAATACTGCAGAAATCAGTACATAGGTCTGCAGACCATATGCTAAAGATAGACTCGATGCTCAAGCACTAGCCCCAGACCTAGCTGCCCCTCTGCCCCAACTGCAAATCTCAGACCAGATTATGTAGTTCTATTTCTTCGTTTAGGCCCTTGGGAGCCATGGTGTCCAAGGTAAAGATCCAATAGGCTTCCCTTTTGCATAGAAGCTGGTACTTTTTGCCGTTATCTAACTCATTTGGCATGGCCTCAATGCCAAAAACCCTAAGACCTTCAATGCTACTACCATGAGCCTCTTTGAAGTGCCTGGGTACGGAGTATTTGTCTTTTTTCGTCAAGATATTGCTCCTGTGCTCATTCATCCTTGTTCTCATCTGTCTTGACGTGCGACCAATATAGAGGTGGCCACAAGGGCACAAAAGCCCGTAGATGACATATGCGGTCCCACAATTGATGAACTGTTTGATCTTGTGTAGTTTGCCATCGGCACCTATTAGTTCTTTCTTTCTATGGTGCATATATAGGCAGTTCCCACAGTTCGTGACCCCACATCTATAATTCCCCTTTTGGTCGAATAACGTCGTCCAAGGATTGTTGGGGCCTTTATTTCTAGTTTTCTTTATCCTGCTTGGGGCAATAAAACTCTTGAGATCTTTTGGTCTCCTAAAAATTATATTCGGGCGCTGAGGGAGATGCGTCCTCAAAATAGGGTCTGATTCCAGAATCTTCCAGTTCTTTTTTACAATTTTCTGTATTGCACTTGCTTTGTTGTTGAACCTAGTGCAAAACCGAACCTGTAGAAGCTCATCCCCCTGGGGTACCACCTTTTTTATTTTCATTTCCTCCATCTCAGTGTTATCATATTGCACGAGATACTTCTGGAAGGCTTCTTCTAAATGTTCGTCCGTAAACCCCTTCTCTTTAAATTTGTTTCTGAGGACTGCACTTTGTTCTTCATAATCCTGTTTGAGGGTACAGGTGCGCTTCAGTCTACAGAATTGACCAAAGGGGACATTGCGGATCCATTGTGGATGGTGGTGGCTACGGGCATGAAGGTAAGAGTTTCCAGCACTTGGTTTAAAGTGGGTTTTTGAGTAGATTTTCCCTTCATCATCTGACCGTAGTTCCAGGTCTAAAAAGACTAGGGAAAAGTCGTCCACCACATGTGTAAAAGAAATCCCAAAGGGATTCTCTGCACAATGTTTTAAGAAGCCCTCTAGATCCTCATCAGTTCCACCCCAAATGATAAGAATATCATCAATGTACCTTGAGTACAAGATTAAATTCCCGCCGAATGGGTTATTGGCCCAGATGTATATGGGTGCTTCTGGGAAGAAAATATAGGAGCTCTGTGTGATGCCACTAACACACTAGAAGTCCTATGGGTGCTTCTGGGAAGAAAATATAGGAGATCTGTGTGATGCCACTAACACACTAGAAGTCCTATGGGTACTTCTGGGAAGAAAATATAGGAGCTCTGTGTGATGCCACTAACACACTAGAAGTCCTATGGGTGCTTCTGGGAAGAAAATATAGGAGCTCTGTGTGATGCCACTAACACACTAGAGCAGTCCTATGGGTGCTGCTGAGAAGAAAATATAGGAGCTCTGTGTGATGCCACTAACACACTAGAAGTCCTATGGGTGCTGCTGAGAAGAAAATATAGGAGCTCTGTGTGATGCCACTAACACACTAGAAGTCCTATGGGTGCTTCTGGGAAGAAAATATAGGAGCTCTGTGTGATGCCACTAACACACTAGAAGTCCTATGGGTGCTTCTGGGAAGAAAATATAGGAGCTCTGTGTGATGCCACTAACACACTAGAAGTCCAATGGGTGCTTCTGGGAAGAAAATATAGGAGCTCTGTGTGATGCCACTAACACACTAGAAGTCCTATGGGTGCTTCTGGGAAGAAAATATAAGGAGCTCTGTGTGATGCCACTAACACACTAGAAGTCCTATGGGTGCTTCTGGGAAGAAAATATAGGAGCTCTGTGTGATGCCACTAACACACTAGAAGTCCTATGGGTGCTTCTGGGAAGACAATATAGGAGCTCTGTGTGATGCCACTAACACACTAGAAGTCCTATGGGTGCTTCTGGGAAGAAAATATAGGAGCTCTGTGTGATGCCACTAACACACTAGAAGTCCTATGGGTGCTGCTGAGAAGAAAATATAGGAGCTCTGTTTGCTGCCACTAACACACTAGAAGTCCTATGGGTGCTGTTTCAATGCTGTGCTAACAGCACTGCGGTTGGTACTACTGCAATACTGTACTAACAGTAAGCACGCACCAGACTAATCCCCAGCAGCAGCTAATAACACACTACTGTGCAATCAGCAGCAATGAACGATCAATGACTTAGGTAGCAATGGTTTAGCAAAGAAATAGCCAATGGTTTAGCAAAGAAGAGCAAATCTTTCTGTAGCAATGAATCAAGCAAAGACAGAATCAGCAGACTGATCTCTCCTAAAGCCGGAACTCATGTGACCGGCGCCGACGGCGTGGCGGCCTTTTAAATGGTGGGGCCTGTACTAAAGCCCCTGAGCTTTAATTGGCTACAGGCGTCCTGCCTGTAGCCAATTATTGCTCTCCAAGTTTCCGGCGCTGTGATTGGCCAAGCATGCGGGGTCACAGTGCATGCTTGGCCAATCATCAGCCAGCAATGCACTGCGCCAGCCGCGCCGGCCGCAATGCATTGCGGGGCCGCTCGCATCACACGAATGTGATGCGAGCGAGCGAACGCCCGGTGCTCGATGCGAACGTGGGTTCGAATCGAGCACCGGGCCCATCCCTATTGGTGAATGTATACTATCCTAATATATGTCCATCTGCTTTCCTGAAAAAGGTCTTAAATAAATTAGAGGGTTTTAGAGAAGGAAGACTGATAGTGGCAAGAGATTTTAACTTTGTTTTTGATCCAGCTTTGGGCACTCAGCCCCTTTCTCTGAGGTCAGAAGGAAAATATTTAACGGCAATTAAACATAAGCTTCATCAATTGCAATTAGTGGAGAATTTTACACCCTAGTGATAAAGATTTTGCATATTATTTTTTAGTACATTCGTCATACTCTAGAATCGATTTTATTTTGTTAGACCACAAGGGTTACGAAAAACAGTGTTGGAGTTAAAAGATATCCCGACCAGACAGAGGTCATGGAGAATGGACGAATCCCTTCTACATGATTCTGGGATAATTGGGGATCTAGAGAAGGAATGTAACCTATTTCTTGAAGAAAATAATAGAGAAAATATTGCTCCAACTGTACTCTGGGAAACGCATACAATTTACATGAGGGGGAGGCTGATTAGCAGAGGGCTAAGAGGAAAAAAATATGGCAAGCTCAGAAACAATCCCTTCTACAAGAAATTCAGGTTTTAGAACAGTTACACGTAGATCAAATAATGGCTACATTAACAGAAAAGCAAGAGATGTTGAGGGATCTGATGGAGCAAGAAACTAAATGGATATTTAATAAGACTAGTAAAAAGTATTATGAAATGGGGAACAAGCCTTGGAAACTATTGGCAGGGATAATCAAACCTAGAAGTAATTTGAACTATATAGCAAAAATGAAAGATAAGAAGGAGGAACTAAAATACAAAAGATGTTACACTTAATTTTCCAAGAATATTATCAATTGCTGTACAAAGTTAATAACATACAAAATCCTGATGAATTACAACTCAGAAGAAACAAAATAGAGCAATATTTAGAAAAGGCGAAGTTGCCGGCTATATTAGTAGAAAGATCCATCAAGTTAGATATAGAGATCTCAAAAGAGGAAATAGAACAGGCAATTAAAAGCACCAAAATATGTAAAAGCCCAGGTCCAGATTGGGTATACCTCACTATATTATTAAAAAATTCTTGGTAATTTTAGCTCCCTACTTTCAGTTTTATATGAACGCCATAGGGGGAGGAGTAGAAATATGTGAAGAAGCATTAGGTGCCCGTTTAACTCTCCTAACTAAAGAAGGGAAGGCCCCAACACAGTGTGCCAGCTATAGGCCAATATCCTTGATCAACGAAGACATAAAAATTTATGTAAGGATAGTGGCCGAGAGGCTGAAGCCCCTTATGTCAAAATGGATAGAAAAAGATCAAGTAGTAGGTTTTGTTCCTGGGAGGGAAGCACTTGATAATGTAATAAGAGCATTACTTCTGATCCATGGAGCTAAAAGGGGAAATAAACCATTATTGTTTCTGTCAGTAGATGCCAAAAAGGCCTTTGACAGATTAGACTGGGAGTATATGCTTGCGACACTGAGACATGTTGGCATAGGTCCACGTATGTATAAATGGATAGAGGCATTATACTCCAGACCAAGAGCTCAGGTACGGGTTAATGGGTCCCTCTCAGGTTCGTTTGCCTTCTTTCGCCTTTACTTTTTGTCCTCTACCTGGGACCTTTGTTAGCAACTATATGGGAAAATAAATAAATTAGGGGTGTGGAGGTGGCCAGACAAGAACATAAGGTTTCTGCATTCGCAGACGACATAATGCTATATGTTTCCAATCCTTCCAAATATTGTAGCGGAAAAGTACGGAGAAATTTCGAATCTAAAGATTAACCAAGAAAAGACAGAGATATTAAATGTCCCTCTAGCAGAATGTAGAGATCTTAGATTTGCTTGGAAACGGAAGGGCCTAAAGTATCTTGGTGTTTTTCTGTCTATTTGGGATGCTGACCTATACCAAGATAATTATCTGCCTTTGTTAAATAAAATTAAGTAAGATTTGAGGGGATATCTGCCAGATAAGTTGTCTTAGTTTGGCAGGATAAATGTGATCAAGATGGTGACTCTACCAAAAGCCCTATAGGTTTTCCAAGCTCTCCTCCTAAACATTCCAAACATTCCAAAAGCTTATTTAAAAATCCATAAACATTGATTAGGAGATTTATATGGAAAAACAGGAATCCTCATGTCTCTATTGGGATATTGACCAGACCGAGGTCTAGGGGGGATTATATCTCCCAGATTTTGAGAGTTATCATGAGACAGCGGTGCTACGGAGAATGATGGATTGGATTCATGGTACCTTTCAGAAAAAATGGGTATCATTAGAGGAAAATT
Source organism: Lithobates sylvaticus (assembly GCA_028564925.1). Taxonomy (NCBI): domain Eukaryota; kingdom Metazoa; phylum Chordata; class Amphibia; order Anura; family Ranidae; genus Lithobates; species Lithobates sylvaticus. Next base: position 457,692,764 of record CM053030.1, on the reverse strand, counting down.
TAAGTGGAGTATGTCTGGGTCAAATAGTCTGGGTACCAAGACAATATAGGGGCCTTCCCGGGGATGCCGCTCCAATAACAAGGGAAACCTTTAGAACATGTCAATATAACAGTTTATTGATGCCCCTTTCAGGTACGAGCTACTTCCCACTAGGGAGGGAGAATATGTTCTACCTGAGGTGGACATGTTCGGATAGTTTAAGACTAAAGGATGTCCTGAATGGAAAAACCCCCTGTTCTATATCCGAATTACGAGAGAGATATGGTGCCTCACCCTGGGATGTTTGGAGATATAGGCAACTTCAACATTTTGTGGACGCTCTCCTAAAACCCCTTTGTTCTATCAGGGAGTTCAGCCCATGGGAAAGACTCATGGACCAGGGAGGAATAAATAGACATGGGATATCCAGTATACAGTGGTGTGAAAAAGTGTTTGCCCCCTTCCTCATTTCCTGTTCCTTTGCATGTTTGTCACACTTAAGTGTTTCGGAACATCAAACCAATTTAAACAATAGTCAAGGACAGCACAAGTAAACACAAAATGCAATTTGTAAATGAAGGTGTTTATTATTAAAGGTGAAAAAAAATCCAAACCATCATGGCCCTGTGTGAAAAAGTGATTGCCCCCCTTGTTAAAACATACTATAACTGTGGTTGTCCACACCTGAGTTCAATTTCTCTAGCCACACCCAGGCCTGATTATTGCCACACCTGTTCACAATCAAGGCATCACTTAAATAGGAGCTGCTTGACACAGTAAGGTCCACCAGAAGATCCTTAAAAGCTACACATCATGCCGAGACCCAAAGAAATTCAGGAACAATTGAGAAAGAAAGTAATTGAGATCTATCAGTCTGGAAAGGGTTATAAAGCCATTTCCAAAGCTTTGGGAATCCAGCGAACCACAGTGAGAGCCATTATCCACAAATGGCGAAGACATGGAACAGTGGTGAACCTTCCCAGGAGTGGCTGGCCGCCCAAAATTACCCCAAGAGCGCAGCGACGACTCATCCAAGAGGTCACAAAAGACCCCACAACAACGTCCAAGGAACTGCAGGCCTCACTTGTCTCAGTTAAGGTCAGCGTTCATGCCTCCACCATCAGGAAAAGACTGGGCAAAAATGGCCTGCATGGCAGAGTTCCAAGGAGAAAACCACTGCTGAGCAAAAAGAACATCAAAGCTCGTCTCAATTTCTCCACAACACATCTTGATGATCCCCAAGACTTTTGGGACAACATTCTGTGGACCGATGAGACAAAAGTGGAACTCTTTGGAAGGTGTGTGTCCAAGTATATCTGGCGTAGAAGGAACACTGCATTTCAGAAAAAGAACATTATACCAACAGTAAAATATGGTGGTGGTAGTGTGATGGTCTGGGGCTGTTTTGCTGCTTCAGGACCTGGAAGACTTGCCGTGATAAAAGGAACTATGAATTCTGCTGTCTACCAAGAGATCCTGAAGGAGAATGTCCGACCATCTGTTCGTGTACTCAAGCTGAAACGAACTTGGGTTCTGCAGCAGGACAATGATCCTAAACACACCAGCAAGTCCACCACCGAATGGTTGAAGAAAAACAAAATGAAGACTTTGGAGTGGCCTAGCCAAAGTCCTGACCTGAATCCTATTGAGATGTTGTGGTATGACCTTAAAAAGGCCGTTCATGCTCGAAAACCCTCTAATGTAACTGAATTAGGACAATTCTGCAAAGATGAGTGGGCCAAAATTCCTCCAGGACGCTGTAAAAGCCTCATTGCACGTTATCGCAAACGCTTGGTTGCAGTTGTTGCTGCTAAGGGTGGCCCAACCAGTTATTAGGTTTAGGGGGCAATCACTTTTTCACACAGGGCCATGATGGTTTGGATTTTTTTTCACCTTTAATAATAAACACCTTCATTTACAAATTGCATTTTGTGTTTACTTGTGTTGTCCTTGACTATTGTTTAAATTGGTTTGATGTTCCGAAACACTTAAGTGTGACAAACATGCAAAGGAACAGGAAATGAGGAAGGGGGCAAACACTTTTTCACACCACTGTATATGGGATGTTGATTTCTCCCCGGATCCTGGGCCACCAGGCCTTCTGGAGAGCTGGGAACTTGAATTAAATAAAACCATATCAGAGAAAATGAAATGAAGAGTTATAGATTATATATACTCTACATCAATAGATGCGAGGATAAAAGAAATGAATTATAAATTGTTAACTAAATGGTATTATGTTCCAGTAAAACTCCATAAAATGAATCCAGAGGTATCGATGTGCTGGAGGGAGTGTGGGTTTGAGGGAACACATGCCTATATTTGGTGGCATTGTCCCCTGATCCAACCATTTTGGAGGGAAATATTGAAAATAATTAAGAAGATTAGTGGTGTTGAAATTAGGCAGGACCCTTGGCAGTGTTTGTTTCATGCCACGGGGAGACAAGGAAGAAATATAGAGCAACAGTGGTTCTGTTTTTGTTGAATGCTGCTAAAGCAATAATCCCAAGACAATGGAAACTAAAGAAAACTCTGTTAATAAAGGATTGGCTCAGGGAAGTGGATAAAACTAGATTGATGGAAGAATTAATATCTATGCAAAATCATTCCAGGCAGAAAATTTTATGGAACTTGGAGAGGTTGGATTGAGTTTAAACAATCTGTGATTTACAGAAGTTATATGAGGGATTAACCACTTCATCCCCGAAAGATTTGGCTGCTCAATGACCAGAGCATATTTTTCAATACGGCACTGAGTCGCTTTAACTGACAATTGCGCGGTCGTGCGACGCTGTACCCAAACAAAATTGGCGTCCTTTTTTTCCCACAAATAGAGCTTTCTTTCTGTGGTATTTGATCATCTCTGCGATTTTTATTTTTTGTGCTATAAACAAAAAAAAAACGACAAAAAAAAAAACACAATTTTTTTAAAAAAGCAAATTTTTTTCAGTTTAGGCCGATATGTATTCTTCTACAATTAAAAAAATTTGCAATAAGCGTATATTGATTGCTTTGTGCAAAAGTTATAGCGTCTACAAAATGGGGATAGATTTATGGCATTTTTAATATTATAATTTTTTTTACTAGTAATGGCGGAGATCTGCGTTTTTTATCGTCACTTCGTGGTTCCTAACTATTAGGAACTCACGATCTGTCTCTCCTCACAGAAAAGAACAGGGATTTGTGTGTTTACATACACACCGTCTCTGTTCTGCCTCTCATGCCTGCGATCGCTTGTGGCTGGCGGTCATCGCGACCGGCGGCCACGAGCATCGGCACCCTCGCAGTGCAGCAGGCGCGCGACTGCTATTCCGCTTAAAGGAGCCGACATATAGCTAGGACTGCTCGTCGGAACGTGCTGACCTGCCGCAGTATAATAAGGGCGGCTGGTCGGCAAGCGATTAAAGTATTGATAGAGTGGAGTGGGGGGGTTTGCGGGGGAGTGGGTGCAGGGTTTTTTTTTTTGCACTGGGGGAAGGGAAGGGAGGGGTGGGAGGGGGTGCACGGATTAGGGTAAAAATGGGGGGGAGGCCTATACGCAAACCTCTCTAGACCCACCCAATAATTTCATTATTACATTTTTTGGGTCACTGGGGTAAAACGAATGGGTTAGGGTAAGTGGGAAGTGTTGGGGGGGTTCTTTTTTGGGGGGGAATATAGTGTAAAGAGAGGGGAAGAAAGTGGGGATGGTCAGATTCAGGGAAGGAGGGGTGGGTGGGAAAGAGAGGGGAAGAAAGTGGGGATGGTCAGATGTGCACACTGAAATATTTTGTTTCGGAATTTCGTTTTCGTCCGAAAACTTTATTAATTTAGTTACTCTCGAAATTCGTTTTTATTTATTTTGTTTCGTTAAAAAAATGCATTCGTTCGAAAATCAGAAATAATTAAGGTCGAATTTGTCATTGAAGGCTTATGGTGTCTGTCGAATGTTCTAAGAAGATTTGACGCAGCAACTAAACTGTACGACGCTGCAATCGTACATTTTCGGTCGAATGTTCCGCATACAAGCTATAGTAGAATTCTAATGTTGTATGACACTAGTAATAATTAAATTTATTAATTATTATTATTATTAATTATTATTACTAGTCAACCAACATTAGAATTCTTCTATAGCCTATGGGCGGAGCATTTGACCATAAATGTCCGCTTGAGGCAACTGCTTCGTCAAATCTTTATGTTGAATCTTTTCTCTCTATGTCGAATAATCTTGGACTAATAGAGCTAAGGTTAGGCACATTCGACCACAGATTCGATGGACACAGATCACTATTGTCAGCGTCATGTCGAATCTCCTATCTATAACGAAAATAAAAATAAAGCATTTGTTTATGTCGGATCTTTCGGTTTTCGGATTCTGCACGTTCGTTATCGTTTGTTAAAACGATAACGAAAATACCCGAAATTCAGACGAAAACTAATGCACATGTCTAGTAGTAAGTGGGGATAGTCAGATTCTGGGAAGGAGGGGTGGGTGAGCATGGAATTAGGGTGGAACTGAGGTGGAGACCTTTATGCAATCCTCCCTAGACCCACCCCTTAAATTTAAATATTAATCATTTTGGTTCACAGGGGTAAAAGGAATGGGTTAGGGTAGGTGGGAAGTGTTTTTTTTTTTTATTACACAGGGGGATTGGAGTGTAAAGGAGGGAGGGGGTGGGCGGGGATGCACAGAACTAGGGTGGAACTGAGCGACCCTTGTGCAATCCTCCCTAGATTATAATTTTAACTATTAACTTTATTGGTTGTGAAATATGGATATTACTGCGCTAGACCCAAAAAAATAAGTGACAAGCAGCTACATGAAAAATGTGACAAACATATATAAGATCTAAATGGTAAATAATGCAGCGCTAACCCATAAACATAAATAAATGAATATGAAAAATTATGAATAATAGTGATAAAACAAATTGAATATACAAAGTGTCCAATGTATGTAAAAAACTGTATAGGTGAATAACCCAACACCAATGAGCACTGGAGGATATGTAAATCAAACCAGTGCAAATAAGTGTATAGAGTATAGTCCAACACAAAATGATCTTCCAACACGGGATAATGAGGAATCAAAGTGTAAAACCCTGTCTGATATGGAGGACATCAAAGATATTGCATCATCAACAATGAAGAGAAGTGCGTGTGTCCTTATCGGAACTGGTGGACTCCAATGTCAGCGACATGGAGTCATACAGGCATGGTGCCACAAAAGGCCAACGTATGGAACTCCACAGGATCCAGGACCTCTGGGATGGAATCCAGGGAAGAGACAGGAAACCTCCAAATGGACCTCCAGTCCTGGGTGCGTCAAACTGGATCTGGATGGTAAGATCAACAGGACTCTGGAGCCACTCTCAGCAAAGTAGTATGTGGAAAAAGAAAATGCTTCCACATAGTGTAGATCAAAAATGTTATATTTTATTTCTAAAAACCAGCATACAGGTATAAAAGTGATCACAAGGATAAAAAGCTGGGCAATGTGAAGAGCGATAAGCCCAAAAAAACGACGCGTTTCGACCAATAGGTCTTCAACAGGGGAATATGGTTCACAGGAAAAGAAAGGTTGGGTAGGGTTTTTCTTTTTCCCTCATCCCCTCTGAAAAGTTTGAGTATATGGAAGGGGGAACTTTAGAATAATATGCCTACCTATGGGAGATGGCAATACTATATGACTCATATACCTTAGGAATGTTATGTATAATGAGTATTGTGATTTGTGAATATGTTGTATTTTTGTATGTTGAGTGTTTTTAGAATGTTATGTAATAGGTTTGTCTTTTGCAAAAAAATTATAAACAATTATTAAAACATATAGCATTTCCAATCCAACCCTGTAGTCATATGTGCAGTCCATGTGTTTTCAATTCAAACTAAAAGGACATATTTCCCAGCCTGATCTATTGGCTTGGCAACAGATCCTGCAATTCAGCAATCAGGATCTTCCTGTCTGTAAACACTTTTAGGTCCATAACCAGGATCATTAAGTAGCATTAGACCTCATTTATCAAAGTGTCAGAAAAGTATCTCTGAAGTAACCAGACACTTCACTTATAATGACACTAAACTCCGGTTTAAAAAAATAAATCTATTCAAGTATGTATTCTTAACTGAAAAAAGTCACTTCTTTTGCTCTCATCCTCTTCCTTCCTTCTCCATGGTCCCACTGTATGTAGGAGCATAGTCACCCTGTCTTGCTTACTCCCAAGATGAACTAGGGACTATGGGATATATAGTGTGCATATACTATGCTTGTTCCAAATAAATGGAAGTAAGGGTGAAAAATAAGAGATTTGGGAATTTACAGAAGACGCTACAAGGTGGTAGAAAAAAACACAGTAAAAAACAATTTAATGAAAAATAGCAGGGTCGTTAAGTGGTGAATGTGTATGGATTAATTTTGGAGACCAAGAATAATATTTATCCTTTAAACCACTTTAAAGTGGTTGTAAACCCTTCCATATAGCTAATTAAGTGACTAACCTCATACACAGAGATGAAAACAAACCTTCTACATAAGTTGTACCTGTTTATATGCAGCAATCTCTTCTTCACAGCTGTTCAAAGTACACAGATCAAAGGTTATTTCTCAGCTCCAGAAGACAAGAGGTAGGGATCTGATGTAGACCACAGCATAGAGCAGGGAGCTGAGTGAAATCTGAGACCTGAGTGGAAGGAATGGACCCCCCACCCCACCGCCCCCTCCATTTACACAGCCTCATAAGGAGACATGCACAGCTGAGGCTGTCAATCTCCTACTGTGTGCTGGGATCGGGCCATCTATCAGGATTGTCAGGTGTTCACATAGACTGTCAGATGTGACTCATGCAGATAGCAGAGGGAGGAGGGAGCAAACAGAAATAACACTAGGTCCTTTGGGTTGAGGCAAGTACACAGGCATTAAATGTTGCCTTCCCATTGCCTTTAATAATGCTACCTACCATTTGATTAAATAGCGAGCATAAATACTTTTTTTTTAATTCGTTTCCAAATGATCACATGACCATACAGCTTTGGGTCTTAAGTGTCCTGATAAAAGCTGACAACGCAAAAGCACTAAATTCCTTGAGCAGTAATGTTGTAATGCAGTAATAGCCACCCAGAACCTGGAGTTGTGCGATCATGTGATTGCTAGGAAAAAATATTAAAAAACAGAAGCTTTACCTATTAAATACTAGCCACAATTTTCATTTCCTGATGAACTTCATGGCAGCATACTTTTGGGTAGCTCCTCCCTCGCTCCTACCCCATAGAACCCCACTTCCCTAAATTTTGAGGCTGAGCCAGAGACCGTGTTCCATAACTAGCCTACTCATGACACTGGGGGGGGGGGGGTAATTTAAACTGTATATCTATTGAACTTCCCGCTTTCTAAGGGTTAATTCCCTGTTTCCTCCATGTCTATTCTTGGGTATACCATCTATAACCATGAATCTTAATTGAGAAACAGTGTGTCCTTTCTCAGTGAAATGTCAGGCTTATGCCCTGTACACACGATCGGAAATTCCGCCAGCAAAAGTCTGATTAAACCAGTTGTGGCTGGGCAGGAAAGGGTTAAACATGGCTGAGAAAATGAAGATCATACAACATTTTTTTATATGGCCGAAGTGAGCTTCAAACACACATACACTTTGGATAACTCTGATACAAACAGTACACTGTAGAAATGAGTAGTTAAAGCAGAACTAAATGATCTCAATCAACATTACCTATGTTTTAGAATGAGGCTGCTAGCATTAGTAAATAGATAGAAAGTTCTATTATATTCACTTTAACTTTTTTTCTTTTTACATTTCTGTAGTTGCTTCCTGGTTTCTGGCCTAGGCCAAAATCATACCTTCCAACTTTTTGAGTTTGAATGAGGGACACCTACTTGAAAAAGTATGTAAGCATAGGGCATACCTGCCACCACGTCCCCTTAAAGGAGAATTAACCCCCAAAAAAGATTCATTAAACCCACAAGGACCAACACTATTCCTTTATATTAGCTTTTGACATTTACAAATGCAGCAATTTAGAATTTGGATAAAAGGTTTAGCACTGGGAAACACTTTTTGAAAGATAAATAGTGTATTTTATATACATCTATATGGATCAGACCAAAATGAGGGACAAATGAGGAGGAAAGAGGGACTCAGGGACAGTCCCTCAAAATCAGGGACAGTTGGGAGCTATGCAAAATGATGACATACACCCAAGAAGTCTCCATAGAGATTTTATTTCTTTCATCTTGAGAAGAGGAGGAGGGGCTTTTTCAGCTAAGCACACCCTCTTGCCTGCATGCCTAAGCTAAGGGCAGATGGATTCCAGGAAGTAAATTCTATATGAATCACCTGCCCTTACTCAAGATGGCTGAGGCTAGAAATTGTAGAAGGGTGTTTTTCAAAGTGATTTCATAACAAAACAAAGCATAGAGACATGGATGGATGGGTGAGTTTGCTTTGAATATGAAAAATGTATTAAATAGCGTTTTCAGTTTGTAATGGTCAGATACAAGTTCTGCTTTAATGCTGGTTAAAAAAACAAAAAAAAAAACAAAGGCATTATTACATTTCTACAAAACATTTAGCCATAGAGCACACATGTACATTTTACAGACAATACACATCCTGTTTTCTAGTGTCCGAAGTCACACTTTTGACACATAATCACTTTTTTGGTCTTCCCCAACAAAAGGATACAGAACTGAATCAGCCCCTAATTGATTCCCGGCTCCAGTTTACCGGACAAAGATCATAACCCAAAGCATGAGGAATTCACTGCATTCTAGGGGAGGATAAATCAGCCATTGTATATGTGATCTTCAGTATCACGCTAGTTGAACACACTCATACACTTAGGGCCATCTAAAACACAAAGATCTTTATATAAATTCCTTCAGTGCATTGAGACCTCCGTCCTTTATCAGTGGCCTGTTTCCTGCTTTCTTCCACAGTCACCATTGACAAATTTTCCTTTGCTTTTGTTTTGGCACCATAAGGAATTATGAGCCTTGGGGTCTAGCAGACATAGGGCTCTTACTCCATATATTAACCAAGATGCGTCTAAAAACCACAGCTACCAATTTCACGGTATAAGTAATGCACATTGTTATTTGTGTTAGCACCAGTAGTGTATATATAATGTCACAGTGATGGAAAAACATTCCATTATCTCAGTTGTAATTTCCTGCTTCACGTGTCTCCTATTTACTCTACATAATACCAGTGCTGTACCAGGTCTGATGGTAAAGGATTATAAAATAACTGTCCTTTCCTTTCTCATTCCAGACCCATACCTTGTACACTGCTGAAAAATGTTTTATTTTGGCAATTTATAAATACTGATAGTGTACTGAATAGTGTAAAATAATAGTGAAAATAGTTAAAATGTGCATAAAAAGGCTAAAAATACACAAAAACAGTAAAGATACACTGACATTATGGAACTCTTTTAGGGAATATTTGAAAATGATTGGTTCCACTGGGTTTAAGTGTGGGGAAGTGTTTAGTGGAAAATATATAGAAAATACTATATATCTGGAAAATATCTATATATCTATCTATCTATCTATCTATTTATTTATATATATACATATATATATATATATATATATATATATATATGTGGAAGGCCAACATGGTGGCCTGAATTTATGGGAGGAGCCCGGGAGGGTATTTAACCGGCCCACTCACCTGTGGTCTTCGTCGGTTCCGGTGCGCGATATACTACGTCACTAAGCCGACTACTCGATTTCGCTAGCGTTCGTGAGTGCCAGACGTCTCGTGGATTGCTCTCGTTCGAAGGTTTTGTACACTGTATCTGGCTCGGCTGCCGCAGGTAGGGGTCTCGTTTGACCACCATTTCACTTATGAACGTTACTTACCTTGTCACGAATCTCGCTGTTCACATACGCACAAGTCATTCCATTAGTACCCGTACGTTGCATCCGTACCGCTATCTGCATACAGTAGCCGGTCGCTTACGCATCACCTGATTCGGAATCAGTCGCAGTATCATGCCATACGGTCACATTTCAGCCATTTCAAAAACATTTCAGTCATTTCACCATTTCACGGTCCTGCACCGACACGCCGTTCGAATCTAGCCACATCCGATTCGTCCCGGCATGTCCCAGCAGTGGAACCCCATTTCAATACATGACCCAGGGAGCGGCCGTTAGCCGCAATTTCTCGACTCACCGGTCGAAAAAAAAAAAAAAAAAACACCTCTGTCATGGCATCATTTCACTGTCACGTATTACGTTCCGATTCAAGTCTAGGCGCACCCCGGTGCCTCGATTCGTACCGGCACGCCCCAAGGTGCTCCCAGGCCCCATTTCATTCCGTGCTCCAGAAGTACGGTCGCTGTCAGTCGAAAAGTTTTTAGGCTCACCGCTCGGCGCCTCTGTCACGAGGAAAACATTTCACCTCACGAGTCACGTTTTGATTCGAAACCGGTCGCACCTTTGCGGATCGGTCTTCGCCTCCAACGTACCCCAGGTTTGTCGGCCCCATTTCAGTAACCACCCCTGAGTCTGCTCGTCGTCGGTCGTGAGACCCGACCGACCGTTCAGCACCTCAGGGAATGGTTCCCCTCATTTCTCTCACCGCCAGGCCGCACCTCGCTTCGAACCCAGTCGCGCTGCGCACCGGTTCGGACCGATGCGCCCTGAACATCCGTTGGCCTCATTTCAGTACATGCTCCAGAAGTCTGGTTCGTCTACAGTCGCCATCGCGGCTCGACCGTTTCATACTTCTGTCATGCCGATCAGTTCGCTGTCACACACAAACGTCCTGATCCGAATCCGATGGCATCTACCATGCATCAGTTCGCCTCAACGTACCCCAGTCGAGTTGGCCTCATTTCATTCCAAAATTCTCGGCAATCAGCAGTCACACTCATAAAACGACACCTTGCGCCCACGACATGGCACAAACGTTTCTCATTTCACTCAAAAAAAAAAAAAAAAAAAAAAAAAAAAAAAAAAAAAAAAATATATAAGTAGTGTATATGCACAGTTCTCTTTATTTTTCCTTCCCTAGGTCAGTCCGAGTTCAGTAGGTCCACCCTGCACAGGTTGGACGGTGTTTCTCCAGGTAAAATATAAAAACTTACCGTGTACGCACGTTCACGTACGTACGCACACTTGTCCTTTCCAGAGCACAGCAGTTGGGTACGTATGTTTACACAAAGGAAAGAAACAGTCTTGGTTTATCTCATCCCCTTGAACAGCTCCGGTCGACCTTCTTACGACCTCAGACGCCTCAAGACATCGCCTCAGGGCACAGCCCATCCGAGGACCATGTCGCAAGCGGGCAGCGAGGATCTCACCGCCCCCTTGTCACGTTCCCCAGTGTCCATGAGTGACAGCATCCAGTCCCTCAGGGGATGGACCATCCCCAGACTGACGGCAGAACTTAGACGCAGGGGCGTGCCGTTCCCCGCCACGGCCAGGAAGGCGGAGCTCTTCAGGCTCTTGTTTCCTCCTCCTGCCATGGCAGGGCCCAGCACTCAGCAAGCCTCCCTCCAGTCTATATCTGCGGCCATAACACAACTCCACACCATGGTGTCGTCCTTGGCGAACACAGTCACGGACGTCCAAGCCAGAGTGACTCTCCTCGAATCTCACCCGGCCCCGGCCGTCCCCGGCCCCGCCGCGATACAGCCACCTACAACAGTCGCCACAGGTACCGCAGGGACATGTCCCCTGGTCTGCCCAGCACACCTGGTTCCAGCCAGCATTAAGAAGGACATACTGGATGGCAAGGACGTCAACCTCGCCTCCCTTCTCATTTCAGTCCACGACCTAGCCGAAAACAAGGCCTATACCTGGGGAGATGTCTCGGTGGTCCTCAAAGCTAAAGACCCCAGACTCAACCGCAAATTGTCCGTCCCAGAATTTGCGTTGTCATTTGGGATGCTTAGAGACATCATATGCTCAGCTTCCCCCGGCAGAAGGGAAGAGCTGGATTTATATCTCCACACCGTGGTAGATTTGGGCTACAAATACGGCGGGTTCTCATTCTATGACTACCACCGCTCCTTTTCCGCAAAAGCAGCCGCCAGGATGGCGCAATTCCAGTCACCCACAGATTGGAGCCTAATGGACACAGAATTATTCTGTCGCCATTTCGCCGGTCTGCGCTCACCATTGTGCGCAGTCTGCCAATCCTCCACGCACACCGCCGCCTGGTGCTCCAGTGCAACACTCCGCCACTCGGTCGAGTTTCCCTCGACCTCGGCTCCAGCACAAAACCCGCCAGCACCGACACAGAAACCCCAGCTCGACAAACTCGGACGCCCCGTCCGGACCATGGGAGGAGCGGCCATCTGCAATAATTACAACTACGGCTCGTGTAACTTCAGCCAATGCAGGTTGCTCCACGTGTGCGTCGTGTGCCACAGGGCGCACCCGAAAAATCTATGCGAGCTCAAACCGAAAAATCTGTGACTGAGCCGCATAAACAGCCTATGGTTAGGAGTCTATCTGGACTCACACCCCCTAGCCACGTTCCTCATACAAGGATTCACGGCGGGCTTCCATACCGGCCTTGTCTCCCTGCCCCACACTACTTACGAGTGTAGGAATCTCAGATCAGCGGCCACCGACGAGCAGGCCATAGACCAACTACTCCTAGCCGAGCTGGAGCGAGGTTTCGTCATTGGTCCCTTCACACAACCCCCCTTCAACACCTGGAGAGTCAGCCCTATTGGGCTTGTCAAGGGCAAATTCTCAAATAAAGTTCGCTTGGTGTACGACCTGTCTGCGCCTCATTCTTGCCACGTCCCCAGCCTCAACTCCCTAATTCCCTCCGAGGAGTTCTCCTTAAAATACGCCTCCGTCGACTTGGCGATCCAGGCCATCCTCAAAGCAGGCACAGGGGCCTGGCTATCCAAAGCCGACATATCGGACGCCTTCAAACTTCTGCCGATTCACCCGTCTCTTTGGTGTTGGCACGGTATCAAGTGGAGAGACAGGTACTACTTCGCCACCAAGCTCACGTTCGACTCCAAAAGTAGCCCCTGGCTCTTCGACACGTTCGCTCAATCCCTCACCTGGATTCTCCTACACAAGGCCCAATGCACAGAAGTCATCCACTACCTAGATGACCTCCTACTGATAGAGCAGCCTAACGTTTCACCAGTAGACCTCGACAAATTAAGAGTCGTCTTCCAGAATATCAATGTCCCCATAGCCGAGCACAAGGTCGACGGACCCGCACACTCCATCACCTTCCTCGGAGTTGTCTTGGACACATGCTCCATGCAGGCCAGCCTACCCCTCGACAAGCTGACCCGCATCAGGGCAGTTCTTCAGGACTTCACCCGCACGAGAGGGTGCACAAGACGACAGCTCCAGTCACTACTTGGCATGCTCAATTTTGCCATGCGGATCGTCCCTCAAGGTCGTTCCTTCATTTCACGACTCTTAGTCCACCTGTCACAGGCACAAGACCCCGATCAGATCCTCAAACTGGACGCCGCGGCCATAGCAGACCTAGCGATGTGGGAAGAGTTCCTTTCCTCGTGGAACGGGATATCCATGTTTATCCCGGCCGTCTCACCCTTCTCACCACAGGTGGTGACAGATGCCGCGGCCTCCACGGGCTTCGCAGCCATATTTGGCCTCCATTGGTTCGCTGGCCCTTGGCCCCCGCAGATACTTTCAATTATACCTGGCCGGCATACAGCACTTTTTGGCCCTTCAAGATCCTACTAGACCGTCTGTCTTCTCGTCCCACGCCGTCCGAGCCGTATTACGCGGCGTCCAGAAGCAGCAACCAGCAAACAGAACCAGACGTCGCCCCATCACTGGCGCCATCTTCCGCGAGATGTCCGCCATACTCGCTGGTTCCCCCTTTGGTGTCCTCCTCAGCCAGGTCATACAAGCCGCCATCTACCTGGCCTACTATGGGTTCTTACGTCCCAGCGAATTCACCCGTAACAGCTCGACCAGCCAAACCCTGTGCAGACGCCACCTAGTTCGCCATCAAGACCACTTCGTGCTCCACCTCAACGTCTCCAAGACTCAGCAAGCTGGCCACGGGGTGGACATCCATCTATACAGAACCGGCAATGCCTGGTGCCCAGTAACGGTTCTCAACCACCTGCTCTCACTCCTGCCAGAACAAAGGGACACCGATCCCCTTCTGCCTTTTCCAGTCAAACCCTTGAGCACCTGTCAGTTCATGACACACGTAAGAATTCTCCTCCGCAACCTACGCCTCAACCCCAGCGAGTACTCCGGTCACTCTTTTCGGATCGGGGCCGCCTCAGCCGCCTCACAGCAGGGGGTCCCAGGCCACATCATCCAGAGACTCGGCAGATGGAAGTCAGCCTGCTTCACCCGGTATATACACGACCCACAGGCGGAAATGTCACGGGCCTTCGCCCAGCTCACGCAGTAGTCAATACTAAAAGGCAATAAATATCTTCAAACCCTACCTCAGTTTTTGCCCCCTTATTTCTGGCGTACCGGCCATAGACCAAGGCACACTTCAGGTCTCCCTTTTCATGTTATAGATCTTATTGGTTAAGTTATTTCCCTTCAGATACGTGTCGGCCATAGGGCTTCAACCATAAGTGGAAGGCCAACATGGTGGCCTGAATTTATGGGAGGAGCCCGGGAGGGTATTTAACCGGCCCACTCACCTGTGGTCTTCGTCGGTTCCGGTGCGCGATACCCACCCTCCCATTCCCCCTTTTAAGGGCATTTCTCACAACATCACCCCCATCAAATACTCATTTCTAATCAGGGTATGCCCCCTTATTTCTGGCGTACCGGCCATAGACCAAGGCACACTTCAGGTCTCCCTTTTCATGTTATAGATCTTATTGGTTAAGTTATTTCCCTTCAGATACGTGTCGGCCATAGGGCTTCAACCATAAATATATATATATATATATATATATATATATATACACATATACATATATATGTATAAAATAATTATATATATATATATAGATATATATATATATATATATATATATATATATCTATATATATATATATATATATATATATATATATATATATAAATATATATATATATATATATATATATATATATATATATAAATTATATATTGCACAGTTAAAATATGGCAAAAGTGAAGATTGAAAAAATTGCGCTATGCAGCTTTATAAAAATAAATCATAAAGATAAACAAAATGATAAGTGCTCTGAGATTCAAAACAGCGAACAATAGGTCACCTTCTATCCATGCTACTTCATGTTTGTTCTCAGTAAGGATGAGCCCGGTGTTCGATTCGAACCCATGTTCGAATCGAGCACCGGGTGTTCGCTCGCTCGGCGAGCCCAGAACTATTGGGACCGCTCGCATCAAATTCGTGTGATGCGAGCGGCCCCGCAATGCATTGCGGCCCGCGCAGTGCAATGCTGGCTGATGATTGGCCAAGCATGCACTGTGACCCCGCATGCTTGGCCAATCACAGCGCCGGCAGCGAGGAGAGCCATAATTGGCTACAGGCAGGATGCCTGTAGCCAATTATAGCTCAGGGGCTTTAATACACGCCCCACGGTATAAGAGGCCGCCGCGGCGGCGGCCTCGCATATTATGTTTCACTCACAGTGTCAGCGTGTCAGTGTGCTGCTGACTGCTGACAACAATATGTTCTTTATTTCTGGGGATATGTGTGTGCATGCTGTTAGAACAGCATTGCAGTATCACATCTGGGGGGTGTCTATAGGTAGCCTGTGAAGGAGGGCAGGTTTCCTGTGCTTAGAACTTTCCCTGCAAAAAAGTGTCATTTTTGCAGGAAGAAAGCTATTTAAATCACTCGCGGCTAATGAATTGATGGCTCCTGTAACACAGAGAGCTGTCATTCATTAATAAAAAAAAACAAAAAAAAAAGCGTAGGGGTCCCCCCAAATTCAATAACCAGGCCCTTCAGGTCTGGGATGGATATTAAGGGGGATCCCAGCCAAAAAAAAAAAAAAAAAATGGCGTAGGGTCCCCCTCAAAATCCATACCAGACCCTTGAGGTCTGGTATGGATTTTAAGGGGAACCCTAGCCAAAAAAAATGGCGTGGGGTCCCCCTCAAAATCCATACCAGACCCTTATCCGAGCACGCAACCTGGCAGGCCGCAGGAAAAGAGGGGGGGACGAGAGCGGCCCCCCCTCTCGCCTGAACCGTACCAGGCCACATGCCCTCAACATTGGGAGGATGCTTTGGGGGTCTAAGACCCCTAAAGCACCTTGTCCCCATGTTGATTAGGACAAGGGCCTCTTCCCCACAACCCTGGCCGGTGGTTGTGGGGGTCTGCGGGCGGGGGGCTTATCGGAATCTGGAAGCCCCCTTTAACAAGGGGACCCCCAGATCCCGGCCCCCCCCCTGTGTGAAATGGTAAGGGGGTACTTTTGTACCCCTACCATTTCACCAAAAAAGTGGCAAAAATGGTAAAAAGGACAGGAGACAGTCTTTGACAATTCCTTTATTAAAATCTTCTTTCTTCTTTCTTCATCCTTCGGTTTCTTCATCTTCTCCTTCCTTCATCTTCTTCCATCTTCTTCTTCCATTTTCTTCTTCCTCCGATCCGCTTCTTCTTGCGCTGGTCTTCTCGTCCTTCTCGTCCGGCATCTTCTTCCGTCGGCGTCGGTGTCTCTGTCTCTTCTTGGGCCGCTCCGCGCAATGGGAGGCTCCCGCTGTGTGAGGCTCCGCTCCGTCTGACAGGTCTTTTATAATGGAGGGCACCTGGTGACCCCGCCCCCTCTGACGCACAGGGACGTCATGGGGAATTCCATGATGGCTTTCCCCATGATGTCAGAGGGGGGCGGGGTCACCAGGTGCCCTCCGTTTTAAAAGACCTGTCAGATGGAGCGGAGCCTCACACAGCGGGAGCCTCCCATTGCGCGGAGCGGCCCAAGAAGACACCGACACCGACGCCGACGCCGACGGAAGAAGATGCCGGACGAGAAGGACGAGAAGACCAGCGCAAGAAGAAGCGGATCGGAGGAAGAAGAAAATGGAAGAAGAAGATGGAAGAAGATGAAGGAAGGAGAAGATGAAGAATCCGAAGGATGAAGAAAGAAGAAAGAAGATTTTAATAAAGGAATTGTCAAAGACTGTCTCCTGTCCTTTTTACCATTTTTGCCACTTTTTTGGTGAAATGGTAGGGGTACTTTTGTACCCCCTTACCATTTCACACAGGGGGGGGGCCGGGATCTGGGGGTCCCCTTGTTAAAGGGGGCTTCCAGATTCCGATAAGCCCCCCGCCCGCAGACCCCCACAACCACCGGCCAGGGTTGTGGGGAAGAGGCCCTTGTCCTAATCAACATGGGGACAAGGTGCTTTTGGGGTCTTAGACCCCCAAAGCATCCTCCCAATGTTGAGGGCATGTGGCCTGGTACGGTTCAGGCGAGAGGGGGGCCGCTCTCGTCCCCCCCTCTTTTCCTGCGGCCTGCCAGGTTGCGTGCTCGGATAAGGGTCTGGTATGGATTTTGAGGGGGACCCCACGCCATTTTTTTTGGCTAGGGTTCCCCTTAAAATCCATACCAGACCTCAAGGGTCTGGTATGGATTTTGAGGGGGACCCTACGCCATTTTTTTTTTTTTTTTTTGGCTGGGATCCCCCTTAATATCCATCCCAGACCTGAAGGGCCTGGTTATTGAATTTGGGGGGACCCCTACGCTTTTTTTTTTTCATTTTTTTTTTTTTTTTTTATCAATGACTTTTTTTTATGAATGAGTTTCAATGAATGACTGTTCTCTGTGTTACGGGAGCCGTGAATTAACATTAGCCGCGAGTGATTTTAAATAGCTTTTTTACTTTCAAAAATGACACTTTGCGCAGAGACAGTTCTAAACACGGGAAACATGCGCCCCTTCACAGGCATACTATAGACACCCCCCAGGTACGAAATTTAAAGGAATATTACACTTTTATTGTTTCAATTTAAGCATTATTAAAATCACTGCTCCTGAAAAAACGGCCGTTTTTAAAAAAAAATTTTTGCATTGATACATGTCCCCTGGGGCAGGACCCAGGTCCCCAAACACTTTTTATGACATTAACATGCATATTAGCCTTTAAAATGAGCACTTTTAATTTCGAACGTTCGCATCCATTATAACTAATAGGGTTCTAAAGCTCGCACGGACTTTAGGTCCGTTCGCGGGTTCTGGTGCGAGCCGAACGGGGGGGTGTTCGGCTCATCCCTAGTTCTCAGCAGTGAAATCAAGGTTGTTATTGTAGTCCTTAAAAAACCCAGGGCTTGGGTACAGCTGCAAAGAAGAGAAGATTCTTAATGATTTGGGTATGTATTTCTTTATTTAATATGGTAAAGACTAAAAGCTAAAAAGAATTTAAATATTATTTTTTTCTTGAAATGTGAACATACAGTACCTACTTTCCTATGCGGAAATGCCATGCATGTGTTCAGTTAGCCAGAAACCATCAAAGTGAAAGTCAAGTGAGTGTTGGGCTTTCATATTAGAAATCACAGCATTCTCTACATTCTCTAATGCTATGTACACACGTTCGGAATTTCGGCCAGCAAAAGACCAAAGAGAGCTTTTCGTCGGAAAATGCGATCATGTGTATGCTCCATCGGACTTTTGTTGGCGGAATTTCGGCCAGCAAAAGAGTGAGAGCATGTTCTCAGTTTTTCGGTCAGAAAAAGTTCAGATCAGAAATTTCAATCGTCTGTACAAATTCCGACGCGCAAAATTCCTATGCATGCTCGGAAACAATTTGACGCATGCTCGAAAGCATTGAACTTAATTTTCTCGGCTCGACGTAGTGTTATACGTCACTGCGTTCTTGACAGTTGAAAGCTCAGCAAACTTTTGTGTAACCGTGTGTATGCAAGCCAAGCTTGAGCGGTATTCCGTCGGAAAAAACATCCAAGATTTTTCTGACGGAAAATCCGCTTGTGTGTACACGGCATTAGGCTGGGTTCACATATGTGTGAATTGGTTGTGGGTTTCCCTGCATCCAATTCGCATGGCAGGCGAGTGTGACCGGCTCTCAATGGAGCCGGTCCACACAGGTCTGGCAGGTCTGGGGTGGCTGTGGTCCACATTCAAAAAGGGTCCTGTGCATCTTTGGGTCTGATTCAGGTGCGAATTCAGGCAAAAATTCAGAAACCTGATTCGCACCTGAACCGGTGAACAGGGATGCACCGGACCCCAGGCACAAACCCACGGGCGCATACAGGTGAACCTGGCCTTAAAGTGTAGCTAAAGGCAAAACTTTTTTTTTTTTATTGGATAGAGCTGAGAGGGATTAGAACACCTGTCAGTTTTTATTTCTGTCTCTGACCTCATTAGGGAGATTTACCCTCTCTATTTCTCCTGTTTACTGTTATCATTGAAAGTGAAAGTAATAGAAAATCCCAAACTTTGGGGTGACACCAGAACAGTAATAGAGGGGAAATTTTCCAATGGGGACACTAGTTCTGTTGACTTTGGTGAAAACCAAGGATTCGGGATTTCCTCTCCATTGCTGTATCGGCTATAGGACAGGAAGTGAAGGAAAATCTCTCTAATGGGACAAAGATTATTATTATTATTATACAGGATTATACAGGATTTATATAGCGCCAATAACAAAATAAAGGCAGACATTACAATGACATTACAATTTGGTACAAGAGGAGTCAGAGGGCCCTGCTCGTTAGAGCTTACAATCTAAAAAGATGACCAAAATTAAAAAAAACTTTTGCCTATAGACTACATACACTTTAAGATACACTTAAGATACACTAGATAAACTTTAAATGTTTAATATAACTAATCATAAAATTAATAAAATATACATTTAAAAAATTGTAAACCTGAAGTTTTCATTTAAAGCTCAACTCCACTTAAAATTTTGATTAAAATTAATCCCACCCATTTAACAAAAACTGTTAGGCATGGTTATTAACCCTCTAGATACCACATCCATGACCTCCTCTGTCACTCTTTTCCTGTTCCTAAATAGTGTGATTATTTACACTGCATTACCAACTATGTTTTTTTTGGAAACCAATGAAGACAGCTGTAATTTGCTGGGAAGTAGTGTAAGCTCTGAGGAAGGCTCATCTATGTTTATGTCTGGAACTAACACTGATTCTGAAAAATAGGGATTGGCAGGTTGTCAAAATTTTAAATCATATGTTTATTTCCACATTGTATTTTCATTATTTCTAGCCTACTCCTATTAATCTGAATGATCTTGAAGTTTGTAAACTGTGTGAAGATCCGCACACATTTACATCTTTGAATTTATATTCATTATGCCCTGTGAGTAGGCACTGCAGTGTCATACATTTCACAGAGCCTGCCTTCAGAACTACAGGTATAGTATAAATCTCACAAAATAGTATATTGGTTTCTCCTGCCCTAAACAAGCAGGCGAGACCCAAGAAACATGTAGATGTATGGACTCCTAGATACTTAGACATACTACTATGATGATTATTTGAGTGCTATTTGCCTAATGATATTCTACAATATTTAATATAATTTTGTATCTGTATTTTACAGTATATACAGTTGCATATTGTTGTTATATATACATATATCTGGGACAAAATCAAATTTTATTTTTAAAACCTGTGGGGTTATTTAACCGCTTCTCGACCGCCTCCTGCACATTTACGTCGGCAGAATGGCACGGCTGGGCAAAAGCACGTACCAGTACGTCCCCTTTAATTGCCCAGCCATGGGTTGCGACCGCCCCAGTCGGGAGCTCCGTGACCGCGGCCGCGGGACCAGCGGACCCGATCGCCGCTGGTATCCCGCGATCGGGTCACAGAGCTGAAGAAGGGGGAGAGGTCTGTGTAAACAAACCTCTCCCCGCGCTTCCTACACTGCCTGTCACTGATCGGCTGTTCCCTGTCATCGGGAAAGCCGATCAGTGACGTCAGACGTAAAGACACACCCCCTACTGTAAAAAAAAACACACACGTCACAGACCTAACCCCTTCCCGCCCCCTAGTGGTTAACTCTTTCACTGCCAGTGTCATTTATACGGGAATCAATGCATTTAAATAGCATTGATTGCTGTATAAATGACAATGGTCCCAAAAATGTGTCAAAAATGTCCGATGTGTCCTCCATAATGTCGCAGTCACAATTTTACATTACTAGTAAAAAAAAATATTAATAAAAATGTTATAAAACTATCCCCATATTTTGTAAACACTATAACTTTTGCGCAAACCAATCAATAATCGCTAATTGTGATTTTTTTTACCAAAAATATGTAGAAGAATACGTATCGGCCTAAACTGAGGAAAATAAATGTTTTTTTATATATTTTTTGGGGATATTTATTATAGCAAAAAGTAAAAAAATATTGCATTTTTTTCAAAATTGTCGCTCTATTTTTGTTTATAGCGCAAAAAATAAAAACCGCAGGGGCGATAAAATACCACCAAAAAAAAAAGCTCTATTTGTGGGAAAAAAAGGACGCCAATTTTGTTTGGGAGCCACATCGCACGGCCGCGCAATTTTCAGTTAAAGCGACGCAGTGCCGAATTGCAAAAAGGGGCCTGGTCCTTTGGCTGCAAATTGGTCCGGGGCTGAAGGGGTTGTCAAGTCTCAAGGTTTTATACCTTAATCCTTAAGGTGAAGAACCTTCTGTGCTGCAGCTGCCCCCCAGAGCCCCCCCTTCTTTCTTACCTGAACTTGTTTGTTCCAGCACCAAGCATGAGCCCAGTGGCTTCAGCCTCTGTCTCTGTCCTCATTGGATTTGATTGATAGCAGCGGGAGCCATTGGCTCCCATTGCAGTCAATCAAATTCAGTGACATGAGAGCAGGGGGCGGGGTCGAGTCCTGCTGTCTGTTTCAATGGATGCAGCAGCCGGACCCGTGAGCGTGCCCGCACGGGTGCCCCCATGGAAAGTGGCTCTCCATGGGGGCACCCAAAGAAGAGGAGGGACCAGGAGCACCTCCGGGGCACCCCAGAAGACGGGGATCTGGGTTGCTCTGTGCAAAAAACACTTACAGGGCAGGTAAGTATAACATGTTTGTTATTTAAAAAAAAACAAAAAAAATACTTTTACAATCACTTTAACCTCTATTTTTTTTTTAAGATTGTGATTTTTTGTAATAAAATTATATATTTTTCTATTTCAGTATTTTTTTGTTGGTGAATTTCTTTTTGACATTGTTTGTGCTTGATAACCTCATGGTGTTAATAGGGTATCATATATGTCTATCTGGAACTGGTCAGAGTAGCAATAAATAATAGGAACCAATAAATCTGCATTTTAGGATATATCCTTTGGATTTTCTCTTTGAACTGCCAACCACTGGTACTCTTCTGTGTGCAATCAGATGGGCCATTTCATTCTCTGTCAGCCAACTGCTGAAATTACAAGGAAAGCAAGAGCACAGCTACGCCATGCAATCTCACAGATTAGCAATGACTCACAACCTAGTTTATGGGCGCTGACAATACAACACAGCTACACTCCCAACACACAACCATCACACAATAATCTATTCAGATTTGTGCATTCTTTAGAGCAGTCAAAAACCAGTTTATTCATATTTATATTCCATATCTCTAGGTGGGCAATGCATAGAAAGGGTCATATGAAGTCACAAAAAATATAAAAAGACAGAAGTTATAGTTACAGTATAAAATAAAACTTACAGAATAAATTACTTTTTCCTGTTTCCGGAATTGGAAAGAAAACATTGACCATACCCTATATCAATGGGACCCCTCAGGTGTGATAAAGATTTAACGTTCGTTTGATTTCATTGCTGTACCTTACAGATCAAAAGAGATTTACCACTCACTCTAGGAAACCGGATGGAAGGGGTTGTCTGCTGCCCATTATCTAATTAACTCAAGTAGGATTTTGGTAATACTAATCTTTAAATGTCCTTAACCACTTCAATACTGGGCATTTTCACCCCCTTCCTGCCCAGGCTAATTTTTAGCTTTCAGCGCTGTAACAGTTTTAATGACAATTGCGCGGTCATGCAACATTGTACCCAAATTTAATTTTTATAATTTTTTTCCCCACAAATAGAGCTTTCCTTTGGTGGTATTTGATCACTGCTGTGGTTTTTATTTTTTGCGCTATAAACAAAAAGCGACAGTTTTGAAAAAAACACAATATTTTTAACTTTTTGCTATAATAAATATCCACAAATTCTTTTTTAAAAAAACAAATTTTTTCCGCAGTTTAGGCCGATATGTATTCTTCTACATATTTTTGGTAAAAAAAATATCGTAATAAGCATATATTGATTGGTTTGCACAAAAGTTATAGCGCCTACAAAATAGGGGATAGATTTATGGCATTTTTATTATAAATAATTTTTTACTAGTAATGGCGGCGATCTGTGATTTTTATCGTGACTGCGACATTACGGCGGACAAATCGGACACTTTTGACACTATTATTGGACCAGTAACACTTATACAGCGATAAGTGCTAAAAATATGCACTGATTACTGTATAAATGTCACTGGCAGGGAAGGAGTTAACACTAGGGGGTGATCAAGGGGTTTACTGTGTTACCTAGGGAGTGATTCTAACTGTGGGGGGAGGGGACTGACTAGGGGAGGAGACCAATCGGTGTTCCTATATACTAAGAACACACAATCTGTCTCCTCTACCCTGACAGGACGTGGATCTATGTGTTTAACCACACAGATCCACATTCCTGTTCTGACACCAGCAATCGCGCGTGTTCGGCGGACATCGCGGCTGTGGGCACATGCATCAGCTCCCGAGTGACGCAGCGTGCGCACACCCCCTATATCGCCGGGAAGCCAAGGACGTCATATGACGCCCGCCCAGAGAGACAGAGTGTTCCTGCGGACGTCATTTGACAACGGGCGGGTAGGGAAGTTGTTAAAGCGGAACTTCAGTAATTTTTTCATATTTCCATCTCTTAAATCTTCTGCCCTTGTTGTTTTAACTTTGGATAGTAAAACATTTTTGTTCTGCCAGTAAATACCTTATACAGCCCACTTCCTGTTTCTTGTCTGGTAAAAAGCCTAGGCTTATGACATCATGCACAGGTCTCTCTCTCTCACTCTCCTGAGAGTTTGCCAGGAAGGGAGGGGGGATGAGTCATAAGAGGGCCAATGAGAGCTTCAGAGCTGGATGTGTTTCTGTGTAAATCCAGGAAGTAAACAGGCAGCAGCTCCAGCTGCCCACAGTTAAAATGATTGCAGCCAGACTCAAGTACAGAATCACAGTATATATGAAATAATAAGCAAAGTGGTTGGAGGGAAGCTTCAGAATGGCAAAGATGTTTTAATACAAATTATGTGAGCAGACCGCAGCTCCTCTTTATTTAATTGTCATTTTTATTAAAATTGGAAAGATAACAATAGTACATAAACAAAAGTATGTAAATAAACAGGCATTTGGTTTTGCATACACCTACACAACGTATTTGGAAAAAGAGTATAAGAAAAATAAAAAATAAAATTATCGAAACAGTCACAGCACTACCAATACAGCAAAGACTTGAATCGTAACTTATATTTCACTACGAAAATATAGGCAAAAGAAGGTGTGTGTCTAAAAAGAGGACAGCGGGTTAAGACATTAAAAGCAAATAAAGGGATGTTCGGCAGACCGATAGAAAGCTTTAGATATGTGATATATCATTGGAAGAGATGGTGCAGGTACCAGGATTAAGATCTGAATGGTCCCATAGGTCCCAGATTTTAGAAAATTGTGGAAGGGTATCATGTATGATCGCAGTGAGACGTTCCATTTGACATATTTGTTCCAGCGCTTGTAGGACTTGAGAGAGGGATGGTGGGGTAGAAGAGAGCCATCGCAAGGGAATAGCACTTTTGGCAGCAAGTAGAATAAAAGTAGCAAGTTTTTGGGCATGTTTGGAGAGTCCAGGGATTGGCAGGCTTAATAGAAAATGCATTGGGTCTAATGGGAGGGAAATATTGAACAGATCTTGGATAAAGGCCTGAATAGTCGACCAGAATGGGCGTATCAAAGGGCATTCCCAAAAAATGTGAAAGTGGGAGCCTATGTCTCCCTGGCATCTCCAGCACACCCTAGGGATCTTAGGATCGTATTTATGTATGATTTCAGGGGTTTTATACCAGAAGAACAATATCTTATAGGCCGTCTCTTTTTGTTCTACACACTGCGATGATCTGGAGATAGCTCCCCAAATCTTCTGCCAATGGGGAAGTGGGATGGAGCGGTTTATCAACTGGGACCATTTCCGCATATAAGAATGAGATGTGTCAGTAATAGGTGTAGTGTCGTGAAGGAATCTGTATATGTCGGTAATCATGTGGGTCTGGTATGGTCCCTGAGCACATAGAAGTTCAAATGGGGTAGGCTTGTCAAGGCTTAAAGTAGGGGATTTAGAGGCAAAATAGTGTCTAATTTGCAAATATGTATAGAATAGCTGTTTAGGGATCTGGTGTTTCTTTTGCAGTTCTTCAAATGATAGGAGCGTTCTGGTAAGGGGGTGTACAATGTTTTGAAGCTGGAATATACCTGCTTGTGTCCATGGAAGCATTCTTTCGTATGTCAAACTGTCAGGGATATCGGGGTTAAACAGTACATTTAACAGCGGAGGACATGGAGAAGCAAGGAAAAATTGTCGCAAGCATTTATTCCATAGGTCAAGGGAGAATAGCATTGGGCCTAGGCATATGCTTCTGAGTTGGCACATAGAGGAGCTTAAATCTGTCCAAATCATGGCACAAATGTGTACTGGTTTAGTGATTCTCATCTCAATCTCTGCCCAGACAGTAGGTGCCATTCTGTATGACCAAGTAACAATTGTTTTAAGGTGGGTAGCAAAGTAGTATTTAATAAGGTCTGGGGTCCCCAATCCGCCTCGCACCTTGGGGGCTAGCATTACCAAGCTCGCTATCCTATGGGTCTTGTAGTGCCAGATAAAGTTAAGAAATGTTCTTTGCATGGCTTTTAATTGTGACATGGGAATGGGAATTGGGAGTGCGTCAAAGAGATAAAGAAGTCTTGGCATTACAGACATCTTTAGAACATTGATGCGACCTAGAAGAGAGATAGGGTAAGCATCCCATTGTTTCAAAAGTCTGTCGATGTCTCTAAAGAGTGGGGGGTAGTTAGCTTGATATAGGGTTGAATATGAGGAAGTTATGTTAACACCTAAATACTTGAGAGAGTCCATGCACCAATGAAAAGAATAGTTTTGTTTGAGGTTGGTAAGGTCTGGGGGTTGGATATGTAAGGGTAGAGCTTCTGTTTTACTCGTGTTGATTTTGTATCCAGATATAGAGCTGAAGTCTTTCAACAGGGCTGTAAGATTAGGAAGGGAGATATGGGGTTTTGTCAGTGTTAGAAGGACATCGTCCGCAAATAGGGACAGCTTATACTCTCTTTGGCGTAGTGAGACTCCCCCAATATCAGGGTGCATACGAATAGCTGCCGCCAGGGGTTCCGACAGAGAATGAAAAGGAGGGGGGACAGGGGACATCCCTCTCTGGTTCCATTACTTAACGAGAAATGTGATGACAGATAAGAAGCTAGCTGAACTTGGGAAGAAGGACAAGAATAAAGGGCATTTAGCGCTGTTATGAAGGGGCCTTTGAATCCATAATTGGAGAGAGTAGCGAACATATATGGCCAACTAAGATGATCGAAGGCCTTTTGTGCGTCGAGGCTTAAGATTAGGGCCGGGCGGGATGTCTTGTTTAGTAGGTCTATGAGGTCTATTGTACGTCTTGTGTTGTCTCCTGCATGTCTGGCTTGTACAAAGCCGACCTGGTCTTTATGTATAAGTCTAGGGATTGTGTGAGTTAGTCTATTAGCCAGTATTTTTGTGAAAATCTTATAGTCCGAATTTAATAATGCAATGGGTCTGTAGTTGTCAAGTAGGGAGGGATCTTTGTCAGGTTTCGGAATGACCGAGATATGAGCATGGAGAAATTGTGGGTGTGGTATTGTCCCTTTAAGTAGTGAAGCATATAGAGAAATCATATGAGGACTTAGAATTGGTAAGAAGGTCTTGTAATAAGAGTAGGGTAGTCCGTCTGGGCCAGGGGCTTTTTGGTTGGGGAGCTGTGTAACCACCTCTTCCAACTCTTCAGGTGTGATGTCTGAATTCAAGTCTATAAGGTGTTCAGGTAAAAGTTTGGGTAGCTGTAGGTGTTTAGAGAAAAGATCGAATTTCTCTTGTGTAAAGCTATAATTCGGATCCGTTTGTAGGCAATTATATAATTGGTGATAAAATTCTCCAAAAAGTTTGGACATAGTTAGAGGGCAATAGGTGGGAGATCCGTCGGGGTGCCTAAGGAAATCAGGAAAAGATTGAAAGGGACGAGGTTTCAATTTGTTTACTAGCAGTTTGTGGGGTTTGTTTGAGTATTCATAAAACTTCTGCTTGGACCAGAGAAGGGACTTGTCTATTTTGCTCATAGTTAGGGATCTAAGCTGGTTTCGTAGAGACACTACAGTCCGGAGTCCAGCCACCGTGGGAGAGGCCAATAGTAGCTTCTCTGCTGAGCGTAGTTTAGTCATGATAGATGAGTATTGAAATGTAGCGTCTTTTTTAAGACGGGAACCTATAGCTATACATTGTCCTCGGAAGACAGCTTTGTGTGCCTCCCACAGGGTGGAGGACCCCTCGACTGTGCCCTTGTTAAGTTGGAAGTATTCCATTAGTCCATTGGATAAAAGTTCTTTAGGTTCAGGGGAGCGGAGAAATGTTTCATTTAGTCTCCAATGACAGGTTTTGGGAGAGGCAGAGGAGAGGTGAACATCAAGCTGGACGGAGGAGTGGTCCGACCATGTTATGGGATTGATTTCAGAAGAAACCGTTGATGTTAGGAGGGGTGTGGAAATAAAAAAATGGTCTAGCCTAGAATAAAGTTTGTGAGGGTGTGAAAAGAATGTATATTGTTTGTGGGTAGGGTGTTTAATCCTCCAAATATCTAAAAGGTTTTGGGCTCTTATTAGTCTACGAAATGACTTAGATAGGCGATTGGCCCTGGGGGGTGAGGCTGATGGAAATAATGTGCGTCTATCCCCCGCAGCTCCTCTTTAATATTTCCAGTTATGAGTTATGGATCTGAAAATAATTATTAATGTACTAAGTAATGTTCTCAGATGTTGTTCTGAGTCTAAACTCCAGTACTCTACACATGCCAGAACCATTTTCACCATAAAAGGACCCAAATATGAATAATCCTCCCATATTTTCTAAAAGACTAGCATGTTTGCTGTCAAACAACTCGTCTTTGAGGCACCATGCTTTACAAACTCTTTTATGATCATGTGCTGCTGGGATGCAGGTTAAAAGTTATTACCATTTTCTTTTATGTTTTTTTTGTTTACATTACATATATCTACCTCAAGCAGCCCATTTATTGATGACTTTTTTGTTGGATCAGCGTATTGAATTGAAAAAAATTATCCAATTTCCCCCTTCCACACATCCAAGGTGGGTGAGGGAATACTTCTCGATGTAGTATTGTATTCTGATGGCAGGGAGTCTTCCTCGACCATTAGAATACACTATTAAGTGTTGCTGGCTACAGCCAGTGGATATAATCATTCAGGAAAAACCCAACAGGCTGCTTGGACACAAGTTGATCGATAGATCGATTTGTGTACAGCCAGCCTGCCTGTACATGGATCGAAATTCAGCCGGTCCCCGCTGAACCGGCCAAATTTTGATCCATGTTTGGCCAGCTTTGGGCTAATTGAGAGGCAGATGAAGCATCTATGGGGTTTAGTGAGCATTTGGGATGATTGGGCTAAATGAAGATTTCACACTAGTTTCCTAATTTGAGGATACAGATGGATCAGCTGTAGTTTCCAGGGAGAACACACAAGGTCTAAGACAGTGATGGCAAACTTATGGCACGCGTGCCACAGCTGGCACACAGAGCCCTCTCTGTGGGCACACGAGCACACACTGACTGGCCATCGCTTTTACATCACCTCCCTCAAAATCCTGTATGTGAGCGAGCCTTCTCTGCGCTCTCCAGCACCCCCTGCTGAATGCTCAGCGAAAAGAGAGAAGGCCAAACAAAGCAAAAAAGCATCTTCTCCTACGTCCTGTTCCCGATCCTCCCCTGGCAGCCTCCAATTTTCAGGCGAAGACAGACCGGGAGGGAATAGTGAGTACTCTGCCAAGGCTTCCTATTGTCCTCAGGGGGGAAAACAAGGACAACAACCCATTGCCAAGAAGGTAAAGGCTAATAAATCTCCTGTGAATCGGGCACCCGAAAAGTGGCACAAAAGGGCATGGGGGAAGCTGGAGGTGCCGAAACCTGCCGCGGGAGCCCAAGATGAGCAAAGCCAAGAAGGCGACTATGAAGAAGCAGGTGAAGGATGATGTGCTGAAGCTGGGCGCCGGATCAACTTTATCTTACAGCAGAGTGTCAGCCCTAAGGAGACTTCTCAGACTTCTGCTGGACTCTTATGCCCCGTACACACGGTCAGATTTTCAGACGGAAAATGTCCTATCGGACCAAAGCTATTGGCTACTAGCCTCTGCGTAGTCCCGTCGTACGCAACGAACGTCACCACGTTCAGGATGATCGGATTTTCCGACAACTTTGTCTGACCGTGTGTATGCAACACCAGTGTCGAACAAAATCCGTCTGAAAAAATCCGACAGATTTTGTGGTCGGAATTCCGACCGTGTGTACGGGGCATTAGTGAGTATATACAGAAATATACAGAACTTGATGAGAGTGTGCTGTGATGTCTGGGGGTGAACATGGCACACATCAGAAATCATTGGGCTGTGTCATGATGAGGAGCAGTGATCTTATTACAGCTATGTATTATGACAATCCTCCAAACACCATATAAAAAGAATAGACAATGTTGTCATCCTAGAAAAAAACAGTCAAGGGCCCAGGCACCATATACATGCGTTCCACTGTCAAACACGCACAGCATAGTCAAAGATGGTTACAAAACAGTTTTCTAAACTAAAACCTCAGTATTTTGGTTCAATTGCAGTGTTGGCACTTTGAAATAAATGAGTTGGTTTTGTGTCGCAGTTTGGGCACTCAGGCTCAAAAAGGTTTGCCATCACTGGTCTAAGGAATTGCTGCTGGGCAGGTAAATACATAAAACACTTGGTCTTTCCTTCAACGCTGTATTGCTCAAATTCATTTTGGAGTCTGTCCTTGTATATTTGAATTAACCTTTCCCTGGATCACTAAAAAAAATGTTTATGGTAATAGCCCAAAAAATATTATCCAACCTTTCGTTTTCTTTTGGCAGTATCATGACAATATTCTATATCCAGCATAGTATGGTATAACCATTCCCATCCACGCTATAGAAGCCCTGCTGGAGATTAATTTCTTTGACATGGTTTAAACACATGCATGTCAGCAGACTTTCTGCAGCTACTGTGCAGCTAAAATGCCATCTATTTCCCGGAGCTACAGAGCCAATTTAAATTGAATTCTTTAGCCGTTCACACTATACGGTAAAAGTCTGTGTAGTTACTGTTTAATAATGTATTTATAAATACATCCTTCCTGTAAGTAATAGTACAGCATATGCCAAGAACCATTAACATGACCTATGTTATGAAATACTTAGCAGCAAGGTGGATTTAACTGAGGGTCAATTTTAATGAGTATTTAAAATGGAAAACATTTACTAATAGCCATCTTGTAAATAATTAATCTTCTAAAACGTGGTGGAAGGTTGGACTGAATAGCAAGTTTTCCAATTTAATAGGTCACAGGTTTCCAACTAAACTCCACCATTGGGTGTTTTCTTGAAGCTGGTGATGGTATTTGAGAGCTGTATGGAAAAACAAAATAGCAAACTGAAAATGAAAAACATATTTAAGATAGATCTAAAACCAAAACTTCATTGAACCGATGGATTGAGTACACAAGTGTTAAAACCCCTGCCAGGTTGGTGTTACCATTGGTGTCCTTGTAACCTATATTTGTTATTGTTACCATTGTAATAGTGACAAGGTTATTGGAAATCCAAAATTTTACAGTGGCCATCAGAATAGGAAAAAAGGTTCTAATAGGGACACTTGGAGTGTGAGCGCTCTGTGTGAGGGTAGCAATTTGGATCTCCAGTGCACTGACACCACAAGGCAACCCGGTATCAATCTAAAGCAATAACACATTATTATATAAAAAATATATATATATTTCTATTAAAAAACTAACAAATTATCTTCTATTTTTGCAGCCTGATTGCGTAACAATAATCATACGCAGTACGTTGTAGCAATACATGCTCATTTCTCGCTATGAGAAAAGCGCCAGGTTCAAGGTTAGCAATAAAGGACTGATAGGGGATCAAACCTGTGTCCTTTCACCAAATGTAATGTTAAAAGTGATGTATTATCTTTTTTTTTTTAAAGAAATAGGTAAATGAGATCTACAGTACTTGATATTGATAAGCTTATGTGTTATTGTTTATGTGTATTAGTTGTAAATAATTAGGAACATGTTAAGAAGCCATAATTCCCTATTCCATATGCAGGTACTGATTTCTGCGTTGTAGCGTTATTACAGTCAGATGCCTTACTGAAAACAGTCACCAGAACTAGTGTGTCCATTGGAAGATTTCCCCTCTATTACATTTCTGGGGACAACCCAAAATGTAGGGCTTTCTTTTACTTTCTTTTACCCAAGACTAACAATTGGTTTTGGGTGGACTAAACATTTATAGAAGTATTTAACAAATAGGTTCACTTTAAAACAACTTTTCGAGCCAAGCTAGCCATGCACACATCAACTTTTTATGCTGAAGACTGTTTGTTACAATCAGTTTAATTCGAACAGAGCAATCACTCACTGCAATACGATCTGTAAATCCACATGTATCATTTGACCACTTTCAATGGCAAACATTTATTGGAATCATTTCAGAATGAATTAATTGCTCCATGCGCCACACAACATGCTTGAAACCTATTGACATTTTTTAACCCATTCAATTGCATTCATATTTGACTGAGGCTGGGTTCACACCTATGCGAATTGGGTGGGGGGTACCCCCCATCCAATTCGCATGGCAGGAGATTGTGACCGGCTCTCATATGGAGCCGGTTCACATACTGTATCTATGCTGTGGCTCCGGTGCATATTTGCACAGGGGTCCTGTGCGTCTTTTGGTCTGTTTTAGGTCCGAATTCAGCCCAAGATTCAGGCTGAAATTGGACCTAAAATGGTGAATGGGGATGCTGTGAGCCGCATGTGGCAATAGTGTGAACCCAGCCTGAATTCCACAAAAATTGCAAAACATGTTCAAAATGTTAAGAAAACAAATGTAATAAATGATTTGGTAAGAAAATTTAAATAATGGTTTCATCAAATGATCAGATACATGTGGGTATGGCCAGTATTAGTCTTCTCTGAATGGCAGATAGCTTCCGGACTGCAGCTCAAAGGCTGATTTGCTAATTTTCATTCTCTTTATTCCTCCCAAGACCTCCTGCTCTCTAGCTCCCTCATCACCTCCTCCCATGCTCACCTCCAGGAATTTTCCTGAGCCTATCCTAACCTATGGAACTCCCTACCCCAATCTGTCCGACTATCACCTACTCTGCCATTAGATGATCCCCAAAAAAACCTCCTCTTCATGGAAGCCTATTCTGCCCTTACCTAGCAACTGTACTTTTATTTTCTCCATCAGCTCTTCCCCCACAGTTATTACCTGTATCACCTGACCCTCTCTTCTAGATTGTAAGTTCTAAAGTTCTAATGAGCAGGACCCTCTGATTCTTCCTGTATTGAATTGTATTGTAATTGTACTGTCTGCCCTGATGTTGTAACTCGCTGCGCAAACTGTTGGCGCTATATAAATCCTGTATAGTAATAATAATTTGAAGCAGACTCTTTCTGCTTGCAGTGTAGTTGCAGAAAAGAAGTAGGCGCTTTTTTTTATTTTGTTCATGTATATCAGGCTCCCCTTTCAGTCCTAAAGGTTATTATTGTTTTGAAGCCAGCTAAGGATTTTGTCTTGGCCAGGGATCTTTAGGGAAGACATGTTACCAGTTTGTCATTAACTTTGTGTCTCTTTAGCTGCGTTCTGAAAAAAAACCTTTCAAACAGCAAATCTGCATTTCTGTCCAGTTTCCCTAACATTCACACAACCTAAACGTTCTGTGTCAGCAGCACTGGTGCTTTTTGCTTTCATTTATTATACTACAGGGTGCAACTGTTTTACTCTGGTTGCATACCACGGTGAGTTTTCACTGCTTTTCACTTTCACTGAATAAACTGACAAGCTAAAATACAACTGTCTCAGCTAAGATACTGCTGCCTATAGTTATTGCGATAATTGCATAATAGTATGTTGAAATTACCCCACTCAGAAGCTCCTTTATTTTAAAGCGGTTGTATACCCTTTTTTTTTATTTTTACCTACAGGTACGTCTATAATAAGGCTTACCTGTAGGTAAAATGAATATCTCCTAAACATGTACGGTTTACGAGATATTCACTTAGCATGTAGCCACTGGCGTCAGCAGCGCATGCACTGTGAAGGCCCGGCTGAAGGACCAGCAGATGCTGCCGGACCTTGCCGGAAAGAAGAGTCCCGCATGCATGTGGAGCCACGAACCCAGAAGAAATACCGAGAGCAAAATGTCAGCTCCCTCTGCGTGGACCGGGCTCAGATACCGGCGCTTCGTTCTAAGGTAAGTATTTCATATTCAGCTAGTATGCGCTGCATAGTAGCTGGTTATGTCTTTGCCTTACAGGTTTTTTTGTTTAAAAAATAAAAAATTATAATTTCGTGCGGGTATACAACCGCTTTAACATGCTCCCTTTAGCTATACTCAAACAACTTACCGATCCACTGACCACAACAGACAAACTTCAGATTGTTTAGTCTTTTTCTTGCAATTTATTGGCTCATGCCCTGTACACACGATCAGAAATTCCGTCAGCAAAAGTCAGATATGAGCTTTTGGTCGGAGTGTATGCTCCATCGGACTCCGACGTGCAAAATTCCTAGCATGCTCAGAAACAATTTGCCGCATGCTCTGAAGCATTGAACTTCATTTTCTTGGCTCGTCGTAGTGTTGTATGTCACCGCGTTCTTGACGGTCGAAAGTTCAGAGAACTTTTGTGTGACCGTGTGTATGCAAGCCAAGTTTTTTATGACGGAAAATCCGCTCGTGTGTACCGGGCATCAATAGTCAGAGAGGGTTAAGGGTACATGATACCTCCAAACAGCAGCAGAAATCCCTCCGCACAATAGACTTTATAAGAATCACTTTAGGTCAAGATGAGCTTCTGTTTTTCAGTACCCTTCTGACCTCTGCCACAAGCCAGAATGGGTCTCTTCATGCCTTCAGTTTAAGACAATATAAGCCCAGATGGGTAGCTAGGAAAACAAACACACTTTCTTGGTTCTGACTTTCTCCTCCAGGCAAGGAGCCCGGAAAGAAAGAACTGGACCTCTCAGCAGCTACACCCTCCTCAGGCAGCTCGCTTGGGAGGCAAGGACTTCTGGACTTACATCCTCCCCAGGCAGCAGGCTTTGAGGGCAAAGACTGGATCCTTCACACACCCATCATCTCAAGGCAAAGCCTGAGAGAAAACGACCTACAAAACATCCTCACCAGGCAGAACCAAAGACCCTTCTTAAAGGTTTCTCCAAATATATATTCTCCTCCCCAGCCCACATCCCTGGCATGTATGATTGACTAGAGTGAAATAAATATTTATTTCCCAATATATTGTATCTTCTTACTCTAACGCCCCATACACACGGTCGGACATTCCGACCACAAAATACGTCAGATTTTTTCAGACGGATTTTGGCCAAAACTTGTCTTGCATACACACGGTTTCACAAAGTTGTCGGAAAATATGATTGTTCAGAATGCGATGACATAATACACGTACGACGGGAATACGAAGAGGCCAGTAGCCAATAGCTTTCATCTCCAAATTTATGCTGAGCATGCGTGGCACTTTGTGCGTCAGAATTCTATACACACGATCGGAAAAAGTCTGATTGGATTTTGTTGTCGGAAAATTTTAGGTCCTGCTCTCAAATTGTTTCCGTCCGAAATTCCTACGAAAAAAGTCAGATAGAGCCCACACACGATTGGATTTTCTGACAACATAATCCGATCTGACTTTTTCTGTCGGAATTTTTTCCGACTATGTGTATAAGACAGAACAATCTATGATAGCAGGCAAATGATAATAATCCAAATGTGTACGTGACCACACTACCTAACACACTTAATAAGCTAAAAGTAATAATAAATAGACAACAAAAAGGTGTGTAAATATAGAAACCAATGGTGAAGTGATCCATAGATTAGCACTCCATAATAATCCAGCCTGGGAACACTCAAGACTAAGTGTAATACCAGAGGGAAAGCTGATGGGGCTAATCACTTAAGTTGATGCAGGAAACTATGTGTGGTAAATTGGAATAGGGTGTATCCACCTACTACCATCTCACACCATCCTAAATACAATCAATACATGTGATACATATAAGTGAATTATCTATACGTGATAACAGCAATAACCATAAATTAAAATAATTGAAAAAAATACATAACATGAGCCACATAAGGGGATGTGTGAACCCCGTGGTAAAAGATATACATATGTATGTGTATATATACACATGAAAAGTCCTCCCCGGGTTGGGTGCTCCAAAAGGTATACAAAAAAGAAAAAAGGGAAAATATATATACAAATGTTCAGTGATCAGTGACTTTAGTGACTTCGCTGTTGTAGATAAGGTGACTTCGTGCTGCCCATATGGTCCCACACTCACCGGAAACTACCACCCCTGCAGGGGTAAAAGGTATAAATGGAGATCCGTCAGTGGTCCCTCTCCCAGAAATGGATCGATATCCCACTCCTTCGTATCCACGGGGGCGATCACAGGATCTAGTTACCAGCGTCAGCACTCCATTCTCCAGGAAATTCAGAAAAAATGTCCCTCCATGGCAAAAATTAAAAAGAAAGATAGGGGACTCATAGCGCAAAGTGTAAAAACAAATTATACTTTATTAAAATAAAGCAAAAAAAATATGTAAAACAAAAATAAGGTTAAAAAAGTATAACAGAGTCCCGGCGGGCTAGTATAGGGCTTTAAAGCCTGGATGCCCTCTATTAAAGATAGTGCACAGTGGCCGCTTGCGTCCCAGCAGCGTTCCAGGCCTCCTGCGCTAACCGGAAGTGAGGTCAGTGCGCTTTACGTACGTTTCGTCATGTGACTTTGTCAAAAGCGATGACGAAACGTACGTAAAGCGCACTGACCTCACTTCCGGTTAGCGCAGGAGGCCTGGAA
Organism: Lithobates sylvaticus; assembly: GCA_028564925.1. Classification (NCBI taxonomy): domain Eukaryota; kingdom Metazoa; phylum Chordata; class Amphibia; order Anura; family Ranidae; genus Lithobates; species Lithobates sylvaticus. The sequence continues at coordinate 457,656,578 of CM053030.1, read as the reverse complement.
CGCTGCTGGGACGCAAGCGGCCACTGTGCACTATCTTTAATAGAGGGCATCCAGGCTTTAAAGCCCTATACTAGCCCGCCGGGACTCTGTTATACTTTTTTAACCTTATTTTTGTTTTACATATTTTTTTTGCTTTATTTTAATAAAGTATAATTTGTTTTTACACTTTGCGCTATGAGTCCCCTATCTTTCTTTTTAATTTTTGCCATGGAGGGACATTTTTTCTGAATTTCCTGGAGAATGGAGTGCTGACGCTGGTAACTAGATCCTGTGATCGCCCCCGTGGATACGAAGGAGTGGGATATCGATCCATTTCTGGGAGAGGGACCACTGACGGATCTCCATTTATACCTTTTACCCCTGCAGGGGTGGTAGTTTCCGGTGAGTGTGGGACCATATGGGCAGCACGAAGTCACCTTATCTACAACAGCGAAGTCACTAAAGTCACTGATCACTGAACATTTGTATATATATTTTCCCTTTTTTCTTTTTTGTATACCTTTTGGAGCACCCAACCCGGGGAGGACTTTTCATGTGTATATATACACATACATATGTATATCTTTTACCACGGGGTTCACACATCCCCTTATGTGGCTCATGTTATGTATTTTTTTCAATTATTTTAATTTATGGTTATTGCTGTTATCACGTATAGATAATTCACTTATATGTATCACATGTATTGATTGTATTTAGGATGGTGTGAGATGGTAGTAGGTGGATACACCCTATTCCAATTTACCACACATAGTTTCCTGCATCAACTTAAGTGATTAGCCCCATCAGCTTTCCCTCTGGTATTACACTTAGTCTTGAGTGTTCCCAGGCTGGATTATTATGGAGTGCTAATCTATGGATCACTTCACCATTGGTTTCTATATTTACACACCTTTTTGTTGTCTATTTATTATTACTTTTAGCTTATTAAGTGTGTTAGGTAGTGTGGTCACGTACACATTTTCTTATTAGGGAGCGCCACCATCCCTTCATTACTTTTACTTTATCACTGGTTCCCTAGGGAGTCCATTCAGGGGAGGCTGCATACCTCTACTTCTATCCTAAGCGCGGACTATTTATCTTAAATGATAATAATCCCCTTGGGCTTAGGGGAACCTAATGAACTGAATTAACCCAGAACATAAACCAACAGAGCTCAGGCAGGTATGAAGCCCGTACACACCATACGAAAATCAGATGGAAAAATTTGTACAGCGAGCTGTCTGACGATTTTGGATCGTTAGTACGGTGCTTTCAACAGCCTATTTCACTTTTTCGGCATACAAACCTGGATGTGCACACTATAACATTTTTGTCGGATGTGAACTCAACGTCCTATTTCCGTTTCATTAGTACAGTTTTCGTACGAAAAAAATCGTCAGAGCAAGACTAGGCATGCTCAGAAACGAAAGAATACATACAAAACTTTTTAACACATTACGGCACTTCTGACGTTGTATTCTGTCATACAAAAATTTTCATATTTGTGAGTAACCTCTTCACTTTTGATGAGACTAGCATGCCACAAAAAACAGATGTTTGGTCGTTCGAAAATGTAAGCGTGTGTACGAGGCTTTAGGCATGACCAACACATTGCAATCTGCTGGTCTATACAATCTCCTTTAGATCTACAGTAAAACCTTGGATTGCTAGCATAATTCGTTCCGGAAACGTGCTTGTAATCCAAAGCACTCGTATATACGAAAGCAAATTTCCCCATAAGAAATAATGGAAACTCAGATGATTCGTTCCACAACCATTTATTCGTAAGTCCTTTAGTCTAAAGTCCATATAAAAAGATTATAGCAATGTGACTTCAAGGCAACTTTGAGGCACTTTGAGGGAATGCCTGGGTAATCTTCCTGTAATGTCGGATCCAAATCACATAGATTAGGATGAGGATCAGACTTAGGGCTCATGCACAATGCAGCTCAAAATAAAGCTGCTTTTACAGGCATTTGAGCTTTTATTTCAGCTTGAGTGCCGGTTCACACCAGCGCGATGCGGGAACCATTTTGATTCCAGTGCCGGTTCCCATATCGCATAGAACTTGAAGACAGTTCACACTGCCCTATGTGAACCGCTGTGGGTGTCAATCGAAAGTTAATGACACCCCCAGATCGGTTCGCTTTTAGCAAGGCGAACTGTCAAATGGTGCAGGAATCCGCTCTATGTTTGGCTGAATTTGCATCGCACAGACATCGCATGTGATCTGCACAGCAGTGCAGTGCAAATCACATGCAATGTCTAACAACGCACCAGTGTTAATCCAGCCTGAAGAAGCTTGTGCTTTTTTGTGCTTTTGTGCACCTTTTTAAGGTGCCTTTAAGGTGCCTTTGAGCTTCTTTGAGCTTTTTTGAGCATAAGCGTTTTAAAAGTCTATGGGCAGAAGTTGCCTTGTAGTAGTACAGGAAACTTTTCTTAAGTCAGTGCGGCTTCAGTAGTGCTAATTACTCATCTCATTGACTAAAATAGTACGTGGCCCTACTCGCATTGCAAGACCTTGCTCGTGTAGCAAGTAAAAATTTATAAAAAAAATCTTGCTTGTCTTGTAAAACAATCGCAGACCAAGTTACTCGCAATCCAAGGTTTTATTGTAATATAATTATGTACTGTGGGACCTACCTAAAAAAGGGGATTAATTCCAGAGATAAAACGATAATTCTCCTGCTCTACAAGACTCTGGTCTGGGCACCAGTCCTCAGGAAGGATGTACTGGAAATGGAGCGAGTACAAAGAAGGGCAACAAAGCTAATAAAGGGTCTGGAGAATATTAGTTATGAGGAAAGGTTGCGAGCACTGAACTTATTTTCTCTGGAGAAGAGACGCTTGAGAGGGGATATGATTTCAATATACAAATACCATACTGGTGACCCCACAATAGGGATAAAACTTTTTTGTGGAAGGGAGTTTAACAAGACTCGTGGCCACTCATTAAAATTAGAAGAAAAGAGGTTTAACCTTAAACCACGTAGAGGGTTCTTTACTGTAAGAGCGGCAATGATGTGGAATTTCCTTCCACAGGCGGCGGTCTTAGTGGGGGGCATCGATAGTTACAAGAAACTATTAGATAAGCACCTGAACGATTGCAACATACAGGGATATACAATGTAATACTGACATATAATCACACGTAGGCTGGACTTGATGGACTTGTGTCTTTTTTCAACCTCACCTACTATGTACTTAAACAATTCATTCGGGAAGTCCCTTGCACTATACAGTTTATTGTCCCTTGCACTATACAGATATTGTACATGTGTGGTCAGTTCTCCATAAACCAAATACAAAATGATTATTAATAATTTCTCAAAAAGATGGATATATGGATAGTCATGTAGTATATTTGGAAGCAATAGTCATTTTTCCGTATAAACACTGTTCTCTGTTTTTCAGCCCAGGATGACATGTTGTAAAAATGAAAACAGAAATAACTATTTTGGAACGACTCTGGGTGACTACATAGGAGAGCAAGAAGAAGCTAGAATATTTACCTTTTTTGGAAGTTTAGTAAATAGTATGTTAAGTCATTAACTTGGCATATCACAAGCCATATTTTCATATTCCCGAATGGCTGTCTTGATTTGCAAATGGTTTTAGAATTTACTATTTTTTATGCGTGCTTAGAGTTATAGATTATTTTCAAACCATTTCAACTCTATGAAAAGCCTACAATAAGGTAGCATACTGATCACAGTATTATCTTATCACACACCACTGTCAGTAATCAGTCACTGATTTGTATGCAATTGTTCCATTGAATACTTTCAGCTTTTTATGGGGCTATATATGTTTTCCACCTTTGATTTCAATGTATCGAGGGGTTCAAATTACAGAAGTGAAGTCCATACACTGTAAGATTTCTGTCCACAGGCAGAATAAAAGCAATCTATTGTTTCCCCAATCCATGCTAAACAGGATGGAAAAATCTCCCATGGCTGACTGTGGGAATACCTGTACAGTGCCTGCATTTGATTGGATGCAGGAGCTGTTCGCCTGACAGTTTTCCACCCTGCTCTTTTGATTTTCAGGTTGATAGATGTTGGAGATGGAGGGTGTTGCATCATCATCGGGAACTGGTGCTATTCGGTCTGTGTATGCTCTGTGTCAACGTTAGCCTTTTTTAAAAGTAGAACTGTGGCCTCCTATTTAAAAAAAATGATATGCTGCAACACTTTTAGTTTTCTTAGTCCCCTTGCAAAGTCCCACAAACACCTGTCAGTGAAGTCCACCCAATGCAGCTTTGTATGATATTGTAGCAAAAATACTGTGTTACTTCTCAATTCAGAGAAGAGTTAACACTCTCATGTAGACTATGATTGCCTCCACTATAGAAGAAACAAGACAAATGTTGCAGTAGGCATGGCTAATAGTATTGTCATTGCTGAATTTCAAGCCTGTGGCTTGTCACTCAATGCCTGGCCGCACCTCGTCCTACCGACTAATATTTGAATTCTTTTGTTGCTGAATCCCTTCCACTTTGGGCATTAGTGCTTGGAAAGTGGAGCGCATGCGACACAAATGAAGAAGGATTTTGTTCAGTCAGGGAAGGTAGAGGAAGTTTTCTGTTTACTTTATGAGGCTTGTGCATCACATTGTATCTAGAGTTGATGTTTGTTTAGACTGTCAGCTGGTAGCCCTTAGCTGTACTTTAAAGAGTAGCTTTAGGCAGCAAGTAAAATCAATCATTGCTATGGTTAGTGTTATCCAGGAAATAATACTTGTGATGGAACCCTTGGCTCCCCGCTTAGGTGCTTCCATCAAACAGTGCCTCCTGACCTCCAAACCCTTCTAGCAGACTGAGAGCTAATACCAGCCCTGTTACCCCAAGCTTCGTACAACTACAACAGGTAAATCCAAAGGAAGGATTATTTATTAAAACTCACACACATATTTTATACCCCACAGGAGGACATTCCCCTCCTGAAGATATTTGCATGACAATGCAAACTTCAAACAGCAATCCAATTACCAGCTAACAAACAGTGATCCTCAGACCTCAGACTATCCAGCAACAGTTTACAACAGTCTAGGAGACAAACTCATAAAATGTTCCAGCAGTTGGAAAAGGTGGAATTAATTTATTTTCATAGATTTCTTGAGGGATATTATTGATAAATATTTCTGTCCCAAGTGAAGGAGCCGCTCCAACTCAGTCTGTAGGAGGGCCACCATATTTCCTCTGACCATTTTCCTGTACAAGATTAATATTACACCTTTCCTTCCACTCCAGAGGGGAAGCTTTATTGTCCTTATTCAAAGAAGTAATCCAAGCCTCACTCTCAGCATTTATCACACTGTTGTCCATCACTGGAGAATGGTCTTCTCTCCCTATGGGCCATAATGAGTGGGTAGGAGGCTTGCCCCTAGTTCTCTCCAAAAGCCTGTGTCCTGGTTGGGTCTGTCACAGTACTAAAGTTTGTTCAGCTTACCTATTCTCTAATTGTGTATTATACTGTGCAACTTTATTAAGTAGGCTTTTCCAGTGCTTCTAGGTGACTCTGTAACCTCTGTAAAATAACATTGCTTAAATGTGTGTGGAAAAGAAATGGCACGTTGTCCATGGCAAATTGCAGGATAAGGAAATACACATAGCTGCATTTTACAGGCTGATATTCATGGTCATTCAACAAAAAGGATACCAGCAATAGAAGTTTATAGATACCACACACATTTAAACCTACCTATTTGGCCAAAAGTATATGGAAACCCCTCCAAATTGTTGAGCTTGGATAATTGTGAGCTTCCAACCTTGTGGTAACAGCAGGAACATACCTACAGGGGTCACAATTGCGACCTGGCCCCATGCTGCAGGGGGCCTTGCGGCCCCCCTGTATACCTGGAAAGGAGGAGTGGCAGGGGTGGAGTATAGAGGAAAGGATCTCTCAATTTTCCTCCTCCAGCCACTGAATGCCCGCTTATCCTCCTCTCCCTCCTGCCGGCATTCCCACAGGAGGAAAATAGAGAGATCATTTCCTCTATATGCAGCCCCCCGTCCCCCTCCTATCTAGATGTGCTCTCCAGCCCCCCCCCCCCCCCCCGGTGCTCTCTCCTGGCTCTCCCCCTCTCCTCGTCCCCGCAGCTCTGCTGGTTTTCCCCCTCCCTTTCTCGCTGGCTTCTGTAGGGGATCTGTCAGGATTGAGAGTGGAGAAGGGGCCGGTAAATGTGTCATTTACCAGCCCCTTCCCTGTCTGAATGAATAGAGTCAGTGAACTGTAGCGATCACTAACTCTGTCCATTCATAAATGAAACATAGTAAATCTAGTACAATTTTTTAGTTTGTGAATGAACTGGAAGCTCTGTACAGAGCTATTCCTGTCTATTCATTCAGTGCAGATGAGGCTGCAGAGATGAAGATTGAGGGCCTTGATGTCCTTGATGTCCTTAAAGGGGTTGTAAAGTCAGAAGTTTTTTTTACCTTAATGCATTCTATGCATTAAGATAAAAAGCCTTCTGTGTGCAGCAGTCCCCCTCAGCCCCCCTAATACTTACCTAAGGTCCCTCTCTGTCCAGCAATGTCCACAAGTGTCTTATCCATCTGAGATTCTCCCTCCTTGATTGGCTGAGGCACAGCAGCGGCGCCATTGACTCCTGCTTCTGTCAATCAAAGTCAGCTAGTCAATCAGGGAAAAGAGGGATGGAACCGGGTCAGGGCTCCGTGTCTGAATGGACACAGGGAGCTGTGACTCAGCTCGGGTGCCTCCCCATAGCAAACTGCTTGCTGTGGGGGCACTGAACAGATGGGAGGGGCCAGGATCGCAGAAGAAGCACCTGAGAAAAGGAGGAGCTGGGCTGCTCTGTGCAAATCTACTGCAACATGGCAGGTAAGTATAACATGTTTATTATTTTTTTAGGATAAAATAACGAGACTTTACAATCACTTTAACCACTTCCCACCCGGCCACTGTACATATACGGCCGGGTGGGAGCCGTCTACTTCTGATCGAACGTTCCGGAACGTCCTTCAGAAGTAGAGGGATCGCCCGCGCGTGCCCGCGCAGCGGCGCGACCCCGATGCGGCCGTGTCACCCGGACACGGCGCATCTCGGATCGGCAGGAGGGCTCGGTGATTGGCCCTCCTGATCACATGACGGCCGTGTCGAATCACAGCCGTCATGTGATGTAAACAAACAGCCAGTTGCTAGGCAATCGGCTTCTCCTCTCCTCACAGGGAAGTCGTCGGTGAGGAGAAGAGAGCGGATCGCTGCAGCCGGCTGGTGATCAGTGAGTATTAGCTGTTTTTTTTACTCACTGATCACCAGTAGTGTCCCCACAGTAAAACACACATGTCCCCACACATGTCCCCAAAACACACATGTCCCCAAATAATAAAAACACATGTCCCCAAATAAAAACACATGTCCCCAAATAATAAAAACACATGTCCCTCACATATGTCCCAGTAAAATAACATGTGCCAATGATTATCTGCACACATATGTCCGTGATCACCTGCACACACCTGTACATGATCATTTGCGTACATATGTCCGTGATCACGCGAACCAATTATTATACACTTAACGGAATTTTTTTTTACTAAAAACATGTAGCAGAATACATTTTGGCTTAAATTTATATAAATATTTGATTTTATTGGATTTCTTTTAAAAAAGAAAGGAGAAAATATTGTTTTTTTTTTCAAAATTTCCGCTATGTTTTCGCTTATATCGCAAAAAATAAAAAACGGAGTCGCGAATAAATACCACCAAACTAAAGCTCTATTTGTGCGAACAAAATGATAAAAAATTCATTTGGTTACAGCATTGCATGACCGCGCAATTGTCACTGAAAGTGCGAGAGCGTTGAAAGCTGAAAATTGGTCTGGGCAGGAAGGGTGTTTAAGTGCACAGTAAGCAAGTGGTTAAATAGGAGGGCCCACAAAAAAAAAAAAATTAAAGTCAGCAGCTACAACTACTGCAGCTGCTGACTTTTAATAATCGGACACCTACCTGTCCCAGGGTCCAGCGATGCGGGGGAACGAGGCCCCCCTCGTTCCCCGCTCCACTCGCGCCGCCGGCATTCTTATTGTGGGCACCCGCCTGTGGCTTCACAGCCGGGCACCCACTGCGCTTGCGCGAGCGGTGCCGTGTGCCGTGATTCGACCCTCACTTATCTAGGACACATGACAGGTCCCAGATGACTGTATGGCGCCTAGGGGAAGTGATGTCAGTGCCCGGGCACTGAAGGTGGCAGACTACGAGGGAACCCCTAGCAACAGGCATTTAGAGGTGAGTAAGAAATATTTTTTTTTCCAATTATTATTTTTTTTATGATTTTTAAGCTAATTTTTTTTTTTTGGTGGCAACACCACCTTAATCTCTTTTCTCTGTCTCAAAGGTAGAACAAAAGAGGTATTTTTAGACCCGTGACATTTCACCAAAGCCCCCAATGGGGCTCTTAAAAAATTGTAAAAAAAATAATATTGTAAAAACAATAATAAAAATAAAAAAAGGTAAAAAAATTATAAAATAACAAAAATAAAAAACTACTGACACCAGTGGTGGAACTACCAGGGTCACAAAGCTCGCACTTGCAACCGGGCTCTGGCATTCCAACACAGGGTTTAGAGGGAAGGGCCCTGGCTGGGGGTCAGGGGGGCCATTCATGGTTTCTTGCACTAGGCCCCTGAAGGTTCTAGTTACGCCACAGGGCAACAGTTTGGAGAAGGCTCTTTTCTGTTCCACATGACCGTGCCCTTGTGTACAAAAGGAACCTGGGTAACCTGCAAAAGGTCCTGACCTCCATCCTATTGAACACCTTTGGGATGAATTGGAGCCAGGACTTCTCGCCCAATATCAATTCAGTATCTCATAAATGCATTTTTTTCAAGGTGGACACCAATTCATACATACACAAGCTTAGGGAAACCCTTCCAAGAAGAATGGAGGCTGTTTGCAGTGTATGCACATTTTTCTTTGTCCGATGCTGACTTTATGAATTGACCACTGGTAAATCTTATTTGTAATTAAATTGTAACATACTGTATTTATATACATTTTTCATAATATTGAGTGCATACTTAAAGGCATTTTAAGGTATGATATTGATTAGATATTGAGTAGTCCAGAAGAGGATAGTCAGCAGTTTCACGATGATAAGGCTGATATAAACATAGTTTTGAAACTGAAAGCTAATGGGAAGAAGCATTGATAAAGATCATGGCTAAGCACAATTCACCAATATGATTGGTTGAAGGTAACATAAAGGGTGCAAGCTGCCTTACATTTAGTCTCACCGGCCCAAGCCAGGAAAATTCACATGCAACTTCCCATTGAGAACACCTGAAGAGGCCTGTTTACTGATTGATGGCTGGTCTGTACAGACCTTTTGGCCAGTGTCCTCTCTACCCAGCACATTGAGGTTTGAGCAATAGTAACTCAGCTCCCTTCTCATAGTAGCATTGTAAAAACAGACTTGAACATGGTTTCAAGGTTCATTTCCAGAGCTCCCTTCCAGGAGACAACAGTAAAGCCTACTACACATGGGCCGAATGTCCGGAGGCATCGACCGGCTCAATAGAAACCGGTCGACATTGGGCCAGTGTGTACGGCAGCCAGTCCAACAGAAGCCGTTTGGCCAGCTTCTGTTGAAGGGTCATGACCTAAAAAGATCTGCCGACCAATTCTCAGTCAGTCAGCGCTCTCAGCCATTGGCTGACAGCGCTAATCGGAGTGTTCTTGTGGGGGGGGGGTCGCCTCCCTTTCAGAACACAATATCACAGCAGGGAAGATTGTTGAACTAACATTGGATTGTTAGTCCAACAGCTCCAACCTGAGTGGTCAGTTTTTTTTAGTTCAACACAAAAAAACTAGTAGTTTGTACGAGGGTTAAGCCTATTGTTCCCAGTCAGTACGTGCCTTTCCTGGCTGATATTTTAACCATTGAATTGTGAAAAGGGATACGATTTGTAGAAGCCTTCATTTTAAACCTGGCACATATAGAAAACAAAGGGCTGTAACCTTTTTTGTTGCCCATATTTGCTAAAGAACTGCATTATATCTCATCAAACTATCTGCATTCAAACATGTGATAGTTGTTTGAACTGTCATCAGGTATATTGCCTTAACTACTATTGTGATTATTGTTTGAGACTGTTGTTGTCTTACTTACATATGCCATAGCTATCATTTGCACAGCACCATAGGGCTAGTTATGAAGTAATCGCTTGCGCATATTGGTGAAACCTATAAATGCATCATTACTTATGCAAGTGTTGGTGTATTATTAGGGGTATTTCATCAAACTTATATATTAGTTATAGTGTGGGTAGGCTAGGTGTGGCATGTCTTTGTTAGTTGTCTGTGCATTTAAACCAGTGAGAGCCTTTTGCAAGTGTATGTCTGATTGGAGGCCAAACTAAAAACTTGGTGGCCTTCTATCCTATACACTCTATTCCCACATAGAGCCATTTGTACAGATAAATCATTATCCCATTGTCTATGTGCTGTCAGGTTTGCCGATCAACATGATAATTGCTATGGTATTGGAAAGTTTTGTCAAATTAGTGTTCTGTAATAAAGCTTTGAAAAACTTTTAAAACATTTTATTGTGTCTGTTATCATGTCTGGTATGTGGTTCAGATCTAAAATAAAGGTGACATAACAACGCATTTCCATTTAAAATAGCTTCTTATGCTTTTATGCTTTTTAGTTAAAGTGGTTGTAAACCTCAGACATGACATGTGAGCAAAGCATATCCCTCTATAGTGTGTACTTGTCTCAATTCAGAGCACTAATGCCGCGTACACACGAGCGGATTTTCCGTCAAAAATCTTGGATGTTTTTTTCTGATGGAATTCCACTCAAGCTTGGCTTCCATACGCACTTTCCACCGTCAAGAACGCGGTGACGTACAACACTACATCGAGCCGAGAAAATTAAGTTCAATGCTTCCGAGCATGCGTCAAATTGTTTCCGAGCATGCGTAGGACGCACGTTGGACGTCGGAATTGCTACAGACGATCGGAATTTCCGATCAGAACTTTTTCCGACCGAAAAATTGAGAACTTGCTCTCAATCTTTTGCTGGTGGAAATTCAGCCAGCAAAAGTCCATTGGAGCATACACACGGTCACATTTTCTGACCAAAAGCTCTCATCGGTCTTTTGCTGGCCGAATTTACGATCCTGTGTACGGGACATTAGTGTAATTTCTTTCTGCTGACTCGTTCTTTTGCTATAAGCATGAGTCACTTCTGACAGGTTTTCCTGACACCAAGAGAAAACTGAAAATTTGTGACAGGGGAGGGCACAACCTGGGATTGACAGCCTCTGCTCTGTTCCTGTGTTCTGTGTGAAGGGGGTGTGTCCCATACCTTCAATTAGCTCTCAGAGCTCTCCTCACTGATGTAACTTCAGCTCCCCCACCCCCTGCTTTTCAGAGCTGATAGATCCTTTATAAATTTTGCACTTTGAATGGATGTAGGGGAAAAACAGCTGTAGATAAACAGGTACAACTTATATAGGAGGATTTGTTTCATCTCTGTGTATCCCCTGAGGCCAGTCACTTCACTGGGTATATGTAAGGGTTTACAACCACTTTAAACATAATACTGTTATAGCCACAAAGGGAGACTAAGTGCATATTAAGACTTGTGATTTTGGAATGAGATGTCCAAAAAGCTATAAGTGTGATGATCAGGTGCCCACAAACATTTTGCACAGTGTATATGATATCACATTACTCTATTCACTGGGGTTTTCACACTGTTTCAGGGTGACTCTATAACTTCTGTCAAAATATAGTTTTCTGTAAACTCCCTCTAATGCTCAACTGTGTGTGGAAGAGAGATAGCAGCTCTAGAACTGGGGAACACACATTGCTAAATTTTCAGAGCCTACAATTTATGGCTATTCAGCTAATAAGGATATATCAGCAATAGACATATAGCAAACATGGCAGCCAGGTAAGGAGGAGAAATGGCAATGAAGAATGGACTCCTGGAGATGCACATCCATGCTGTCCCTATGCTAGGTGTATGAATGGCAACCTCAGCCTGGACTCTGACCATGCCATGCCCCCAACATGTTTCACTCCACCTCTCGGAGCTTAGTCATGTCCCCATTACAAAGCTCAGAGGGGCGGAGTGAAACACGTTGGGGCGGGGCCTGGTTGGAGTCCAGGCTGAGGTTGCCATATATATACACCTAGAATAGGGACAGAACGGATGTGCGACTTCGGGAGTCCCTTCTTCATTGCCAGTGATTATAGGAGCTGGGACGAGCTCCCTCCATTGTCGGCACTCCAAGGGGCAGATGTTTGGGATTTACACCCTGTTTCAGCAATCTTTAGCGGCATACAAAGCAGTCCAGGCTCGCAGTAAGAAGGAAAAATGCCAGGATGGAAATTAGAGCCACTCAGCATATAGGCTCTGTCCTCTGAATCAGTTTAATGTTATGAGACCCCCATACACTTGCCAATTCTTTGAACATGGAGCATACAATGTATGGCTATACCTGGCTATCTCTGGTTTGGATCTCAAATCATGGTTGGACATGCAGGCATGATATGAACATCTTTAGAACGCATTGACAACTTGTTGCATAAACAGAAAATGCTTGGCAAAACGGATTATTTTTGTTCTGTATTCCAATAGAGATGGAGGCCGCACTCTGGAAATGTTAAAAGATCATCTCTATGCCATGAGGACCAATTGGAAAAAACAATATTGTGAGACATTTTACTAAAGAACATAATGCGAGATCTCTTTGCATCCAAGTAAAAGAGGGTAGATAGACCTGTTAGAGGTGGTAATATATGTTGCTACTCATCCACTTGGAATGATTTAGAACACCAAATGCATGGCATGCTTCATGTATGTGTAAATATTTTAGACTTCCCAGAGTTGCACTTTAACTGCTTCAATACAGGGCACTTTCACCCCCTTCCTGCCCAGGCCAATTTTTTTCACAACGGCATTTCCTTGTTTATATGTGATCAGCAGTGGTTAAGGCTCAGTTCACATATATACGAATTGGATGCATTTTAAACCGCATCCAATCTGCATAACTTGTGAATCGGACCGGCTTTCAATGGAACCGGTTCACACATGTGTGGGGCGGCCACGGTACGGTTTTAACCACTTCAGCCCCGGAGGATTTTACCCCTTCCTTACCAGAGCACTTTTTGCGATTCGGCACTGCTCTCTTTAACTGACAATTGCACGGTCGTGCGACGTTGCACCCAAAACAAAATTGACGTCCTTTTTTTTCCACAAATAGAGCTTTCTTTTGGTGGTATTTGATCACCTCTGCAGTTTTTATTTTTTGCGCTATAAACAAAAAAAGAGCGACAATTTAGAAAAAAAAAAAACACAATATTTTTAAATTTTTGCTATAATAAATATCCCATTAAAAAAAAAAAAATTTTTTTTTTCTCAGTTTAGGCCGATACGTATTCTTCTACATATTTTTTAGTAAAAAAAAAATCGCAGTAAGCGTTTATTGATTGGTTTGCGCAAAAGTTATAGCGTCTACAAAATAGGGGATACATTTATTGCATTTTTTCATTTTTATTTTACTAGTAATGGCGGCGATCTGCGATTTTTTTTCATGACTGTGACATTACGGCGGAAACTTTTGACACATTTTTGGGACCATTCACAGCGATCATTGCTATAAAATTGCACTGATTACTGTGTAAATGTGACTGGCAGGGAAGGGGTTAACACTAGGGGGGCGATGCAGGGGTTAATGTATGTTCCCTGCGAGTGATTCTAACTGTGGGGGGAGGGGACTCACAAGGGGAGGAGACCGATCGGTGTTTCTCTGTTTCTCTGTACTGGGAACACATCATCGGTCTCCTCTCCACTGACAGGACGTGGATCTGTGTGTTTACACACACAGCTTCATGGTCCTGCTGTTTTCCCGGGCAATCGCGGGTGCCCGACGGACATCGCGGCCGCCGGACACGCGCACCGCAGGGCCCCTAGACGGCCCGGCATAGGAGGACATCATATGACGTCCACCCAGGATGGGAGATCCACCTTGTTTATGTCATATGACAGTTGCGGGTATTGAAGTGGTTAAAAAAGGGGCCTGTGTAATTTTGGGTCTGGTTCAGGTGCGATTTCAGGAAAAAATTTCTACCTAAATCACACCTTAACCGGTGAACAGAACCACACCGGACTGCTGGACTGAAACTGCAGCTGCATATGTGTGAACCTTTAAGCCAAAAACAACCAAATCCTGTGATTACAGTTTTCCAAGAGTATTATAGACATCCAAAAACACTAACAAACCATGGTCCAGCCCAGGCATACCCTGTCATTGTTAGCAGAGCCAGGAGTAACAAATTCCAACAGCTGAAACATATACACTTTCGGATCCAAATTCCATTACAACGGAAACGTAAGTGGTGATAAATTGAGATTCATCATATCTAACATTCGTAATTGTTACGAAAAGTTAACGAACCTAAAAGTTAAAAACCCAGAAAGTCACCACAGCACAGGGATGGTTGGAGCCGCTCATAATGATACATTCATCATAACGAACATTCATAATTGTTACGAAAAGTTTACAAACCTAACATGAACTCTTATTTCGTATGAATCCGAATTTAATTTCGGACACGAATTCCGAAATACGAATTCATTTTAAATGTTAATAACAATTTAAAATGAAAAAAATATATATATATTTTTTTACTTACCAGAAATGGCTGTTGCTAGGCAGATCGTCCTAATCTGCCTCTTCCAGCTCCGCGGTGATGTTCTCTCCTCTTCTCCGAGCGCCGTCTTCTAGTGAATGGGGCGCGGTGTGTTATGGGAACTGTGTCCCACAACACATCGCGTTCCCCATTCACAAATTCGACTCGCGCATGCGCAGTAGGCTGCGCGCCGACTCGCCTCTTACTGAGGATGGCGGCGCTGGAACCGGATCGCCAAGGGACATCTCGGCCTCCACGACCAACATCGCGGGCGCCCTGGGAGGGTAAGGGTACTTATTAAAGTCAGCAGCTACTTTTTTTTTTTAGCTGCTGACTTTTAATTTTTTTTTTTTTTTAGGTGAAACACCGCTTTAATTCGAAATGGAACGGAACAAAACTAAACAAATTTATTGACGGCGCACATGTCTAATGTGTACCTTATGATGGCGTCACAAATATGTATTCAGGGTTTTCTACCTTTCGTAGAAATTTATTTAAATTCAGTAGGAAAAATATGTGCCAGAGTATCCCGGAAAATAACCACACGTAGGGAACCCCCGCTTTAATTTCACCGCAGACAGTAAATCACTTCATTGTCTGGGTGCACAAGAAGCGCGTATTTCATATTGTCATACACAATAGATGAGATGTAATTCAAATTGGCAGGAGAATAACAGGGAACTGGTAATACGGCCAGGATCTGAAAAGAAGTATTTATTTTTACGTTCTATTTTTTAAAAGCCCACAGTATGTGCGGTTATCTGAATCTTAACACAGAATTCGGGAAACAAGTTGTAACAGGAAGTATTATTGAAAAATTGCCCAGAACAGAATCTGCACTTAAAATTTACTTTTAAAATAACGTATGAAAACACTGCACAGAAAACTTACTGAAAATGCCTGTTTTCTTAACAGCTGTTAATGTAGAAAGACTTTGGTTATTATACCCAGAGGTATAAAGCATTAATGAGAACAAAAATAAAGTAAAGGCACTAATGGAGAAATGCAAATAAGTAAAAATCTCTTCTGATCTGACTGGTATTTAGTAATAGGATAAATAGCGTTATATCGCGCATAGAAAATTTCCGTTAATGCTCATCCAAATTCCAGATTTTTGTTTATTGTTTTTAGGAAGAATGATAAAGGGTTTAGACTTCTGGTCAGATTTTATTGCTGTCAATATCTCGGAAAAGCCTTCTCCCAAAATTTTAATATTACTTTAACCACTTCAATACAGGGCACTTATATACCTTCCTGCCCAGACCAATTTTCAGCTTTCATCGCTGTCGCACTTTGAATGACAATTGCAAGGTTATGCTACACTGTACCCAAACTAAATTTTTATAATTTTGTTCCCACAAATAGAGCTTTCTTTTGTTGGTATTTGATCACCTCTGAGATTTTTATTTTCTGCTAAGCAAATAAAAAAAAGACCAATAATTTTGAAAAAAAAAATGTTTTTTTTTGTTTCTGTTACAAAACTTTGTAAATAAGTAAGTTTTCTCCTTCACTGATGGGCACTGATGGGGCTGCCCTGACGGGCACTGATAAGGTGGCACGGGTGGGCACAGATGAGGTGGCAACAATGAGGTGGCACTGATGAGGTGACACTGATGGGCACTGATGATGGGCACTAACATGCAGCACTGATGGGGCACTGATAGGCGGCAATGATGGGCACTGATAGGTGGCACTGATATGCAGCATTGATGGGTGCACATAGGTGGCACTGATGGGCACTGAAAGGCGGCACGGATGGGCACTGATAGACAGCACGGATGGGCACTGATAGGTGGCACAGATGGGCACTGATAGGCGGCATAGATGGGCACTGATAGGTGGCACATATGGGCATGGATTGGCACTGATAGGTGGCATTGATGTACAGTAATTGATGGTACGGATGGATGCCAATCAGTGCCAAACAATAATGCCTGCCAATCAGTGATGCCCATTGTGGGCACTGATTGGCATCCATTGTGGGCACTGATTGCATCCCTGGTGGTCTAGGGTGGCATAACTGGTGGTGACATCCCTGGTGGTCCTAGTGGCGTCCCTGGTGGTCCTAGTGGCGTCCCCAGTGGTCCAGTGTGGGCATCCCGGGGGGGACTGCGCTGATAATCAATCATCACAGACTCCCCTGTGAGAGGTGCAGCTGATCAGCTCTCCTCTACTCCCGTCTGACAGACGCGAGTGAGGAAAAGCCGATCAACGGCTCTTCCTGTTTACAATGTGATCAGCCGTGTTTGGACATGGCTGATCACGTGGTAAAGAGTCTCCGTCAGAGACTCTTTACTGAGTTCGGTGTAGAGGTGTGTCAGATTGAAAAACAAATTTGGAACAAAACGAATTGTACATGTCTAGAAGAGTTTATTCTTTCTTTAATAAACATAGTTTTCTGTGTCTACATTTTAGTGCAATGCATACTGTGCGTAGGCTCAGACTCTCTTTAACCACCCTCCTATAAGCCTAGCCCAATATGCAGTGCAGTGCAGACACTTTTGATGTGGAATGTTGCTTGTACATAGCGCATGTTACTATTTGACATTGTGTACCCCTTTCCAAAATTCTAAAGTTGGAACTTTGCACCATGTAAGGTACAGCACAGCATGTGATTGTCCACGGCATGTAACATACAGCATAGCATATAGTGTGCAGTGGACTATAGTACAAGAAACATGAAATTGACAACATCAGTTCACAACCACATGAAGCACAAAGCACCTATCTGCCGTCAGGCTAATGAAGAACAGAGAACAGGGATACATTAGATTTATATTTTGTGCTGAGAATTGGCATGGAAACCCCAGAGTTAGGCCATTAGGGCTAATGTAAAAAATAAATTAAAAAGTTATAAGTGTTGTTCTTAGCCCTACTATAAAAAAACAGCGTGAGTAAATGTGATTTCATGTAGTTAATCAGATCAAAAATATCTCCAATCAACAAGTCACTAGCTGTATGTCTTTCTGTATTTCCTGCAGAACTGTAAGAATTACTGTATGTAATATACATTAGGCAAACAATATAATCGCGTTCTTGTACAATTTTAAATAATGCAGAATTTTTGATTGGGCATGATTAAACAAACATTTATTTTATCTTTTTTTTAAATCTCTGAAATGGAACAAAGAATCTGATCGTTGACCAAGGATAAGCTCACTTTTTTCATTTTTATTTATTTTCTTCTATTAAACTGTAATGCCAATGAAACTAAACCCTAACACTAAGTAACCTCTCTTCTGGGAATCTTTACACCAATAGCATGCAGCAAAATGAGATCCCTGTGTCTAAAGAAATTGCCCATTAATGTGGTTTTAAACCTCTAAAATTTAAAATCAACAGTGTGTAGGGGGCAGAGACGCCCAAGATGGCGGCGTAAGCCAGGAGGTCTGCACACCGCCGGCCACACAGTGACGATAGCCGTGGATTCCGTGTTCTAGGCTCCCCACAGATAACGGGGGACGGCAGGGGAGACTTTAGAGGTCCGGTACATGCCGGGCAGACAGGCCAGAAGAGCGTTGGGACACCAGTTTAAGTCCGCAGACGGCTGGGACATCCCCAAGATGGCGGCCGCCGCACAACCACAAGACCAGGCCGCAGAGGACTCCTTCATTACAGCCAGGCAACTGCTGAAACCGGCCACCCTCCCATACACCCCCCCCCCCAGCCTCTACAGTGTTCCTGATAGAGCACTCCGTAGGACCCTATGGGATGTCCCCATCTGCAGCCTCCCCTATCCACTCTGACTCCATTACAACTCAGCCTGTGCAGGCTCTTGATGTTACATTCAATGTATCAGAACTTTTCACTAAAATCTCAGAGATGCTTGACAGAGGCTTGACTCTAAATACAGACAGGATCACAGGAGAAATTAGGGCAGATTTCCTGAACATGGGCTCTAGAATTGAACATATTGAGCATAAGCTGGACATTACAGTCTCCAGAGCAAACCAAAACACAGACCATCTGCACTTTGTACAGGAGCAGCTTGAAGCAGCCCAGGCCCGGATTGACTATCTTGAGAATCGAGGAGGGACAATTTTAGGATTAGAGGGATCCCTGAAACAGTTACTGATGTCCCGTCTGCTGTGCAGGAAGTTATCAAATACCTGATCCCCTCTGTCCCATCTCACAAGCTGGAATTTGATAGAGCCCACAGATCTCTAGGCCCTCCAAGGAAAGATGGAACCCAAAGAGACATTGTGGTTAAACCACAATATTACTCCATTAAAGCGGGGTTCCACTGCCTAAATCTTTTTTTTTTGTTTTGCGATTAATAGGATTAAGTTCTTTAAAGTTATTACTCATTTGTTCTAGTTTTTAAGTCATTCGGGTGTAATTTTTCTCTTTAAAAAAGAAATTATATTTCGTCTTCTTGGCGGTTGTCATCTTGCCTGTGGGCATGTGAAGCCCACAGGCCTCCTCTTCCAGGATACAGTGTCACTGATGTACCAGCATGCACTGCACATTGTATTCCGATCTCGTGCATGCACAGTAACTAGAATTCGGAGCGCCGTCAACAGCTCAGGTTTCAAAATCATGCAATAACTCGCGCCAGGCCGCCGCACAGACTCCTGGGAACAATCACAAAAGCTCCCAGGAGACTGTGTGGATAGAGTAAAAGATGTTTTAGCCGCACTATCCCCGCCCATATCCGCAATCCCCACATCCAGGAAGTCGACAGAATGATCAGAAAAACAAAGGTACAGTAAAAAAATAAAAATGTTCCATTTTTAAATTAGAACATCTACTGTATATAATCATCATGAGCTATTGTCTTAAAATTGGGTGGAACCATCCAAAAAAGGTGATCATTGAAACTCCTTTTTGCCTCTCTCACCAAGAAAGATATCAAATACCGCTGGGCATTCCTGTTTGCTCTCAAATTCTCCTACAAGGGCAAACAGCATGCAATACACAGCTTCCCTGAGGGCGGGCGTCTACTTTTGGACCTCAAGCTCATTTCACTGGATTCGGAGATGGACACGTCAAACTCTGAACAGGGGTCTGCCAAAAGACCTACACCTCAGAGTCCCACGTCTCCATTGTGGGGAAAGGCCAAACCCAAGAGAGTCAAGGATAACCTGCCCCCCTGATATTGCTACACATAATCTTCTTGTTGGTTTTTGTTTTTCTCTAATCCCTTTTATTTTCAGGATGGAAGAATCACCTGAGAACTTTATCCGAAACTAGAGCCCCTCACCCACACCGACATTGCAATTTTCACGTTTCGTTCCAACTAGTACGTACCATCCTCCCCTGGACATGTTCCCCCAAGTTGGACATTTTAGTCTATATCACCACATAGGTAGACTGTTAGCTGTTTCTGCATTATAGCATGTTTCACAGTTATTTTAAAGCTATATGGGAACGGGGCTGATGCCTTGCGCCCCATTACATAGTTACATAGTTACATAGTTAGTAAGGTTGAATAAAGACACCAGTCCATCCAGTTCAACCTGAGTGAGTGTCTACAATTGTCCCTATCCCTTTACATTGTGTCCCATTAAGATGCTCATCTATTATGATTATTTAAGGTACCCATATAGCACCGTCAATTTATGCAGTGCTCCACACATACATCACAAACTTCCATCGCTCCCTACCCTCAAGGAGCCCACAATTCAAGGTCCCCAACTCACATTCATATACTAGGGCCAATTTTTAGGACAGAAGCCAATTAACCAACCAGCATGTCTTTGGAGTGTGGGAGGAAACCGGAGTACCCAGAGGAAACCTATGCAGGCACAGGGAGGACATGTAAACTCCAGGCAGGTAGTGTTGGGGATGCCTTGCGCCCCATTCTACTACACAGAAATTAATTTTCCATCTCTGGGTGGTGGGACTATAGCCCTGCATACGGGCTATACAAAGGTTGTTTGTTCTGATTGAGGGGAGGAAGGCCTGATCCTTCCCTTAATTCGGGCCTGTCATAGGCTTTACGCTCTTAAAGATGTTGATGACATATCTCTTTTTTCTCTTTTTTTCCCTGGCTAATCTCTTCTCTTTTTCAGCCTGCCTACTGATGTTTTCCCCCTGCAAGGTGCCTTTGGTTATCCTACAAGCTACATGTGCGACATATCTTCCCCTATCTATTGCTCAGGATATGGTAAGTGACTGTGGATTGAATGACATTCTTTTCCTTAAGCTCCATGGCTAATGACAATATAATCCGCCTCCTTCACGTATAATCTCCCACAATACTCAGGGACTTAATTCTCCAATCAAGAGACGCAAGGCCTTTCACGTATACCGATCTCGTCACATAGATGTGCTCCTCTTGCAGGAGACTCATTTTCCGGTGCGGTATGCCCCCTCTTTCCTCCATGCACACTTCCGCTTGTTTTACTTGGCCAACGCCGAAGATAAGACGAGAGGGGTGTGGCGATCTTGTTTTCCAAACACTGCAAAATCTCTGTACAGTTGGAACACAGGGACCCGGAGGGAAGATTTCTCCTAGTAAAAGGTACTGTTGACGATCACCTATATTCATTAATTTTCTATTATGCCCCCAATAGAGGTCAGACGAGGTTCTTTCAACAAATGTTCCACACCCTCGGCCCAATGTTAGAAGGTATCAATTATGGGGGGACACTCTAATATGAATAAACCTATTCACTCAATTGATTAGACCTAGTAAAGCTAGTGTCCAACTAGCATGACTGATTTTTCAGTCTCATCTAGCTGACATTTGGAGGGAATTGAACCTGTCTACCTGGGACTTCACCCACTTCTCAAATCCACACCAATCTTATTCTCGCATCAATCACATCCTACTATCCATTCGCCATATCCCGTCAGCCCTTAGGTCCAAAATCTTAGACGTGACTTGGTCAGATCACTCTATGGTCCTCCTTACGCTGCGCAGAGACGCTCCTAGACAACATTCCTCCCATTGGACCCTTAACCAGTCCATCCTGAATGACCCCATCAGGGTTTTCGAAATACAGGGGGCTCTGCATGAATATTTACGCCTCAGTGATGCAGGGGATGTTTCTGCTGAGACTCTCTGGGCAGTGCATAAGGTAACGATCAGGGGTAAACTGATACAAATTGCTGCTGAGACTCTCTGGGCAGTTCTGTGACCTGCGCAAGCAACATAAAAAAGACCCTGCTAAAGTCCCCTGGTATATGTTAGACGCAGCCCGAGTGGCCCTAAACCTGGCCCTCCCTCCAAAGGCTGAGAAAGCCATCAGATGGACTGGGGCTAAATTTTACCAGAGACGGGACCAAATAGGAACCTTGCTTGCCTCTAAACTATCCCCTAGATTTTTCTCTCACTCACTACCCAAAATCAGACAGGCGGACGGCACTCTCACCCTGAACCCACAGTGCATCATGACAGCCTTACAGGACTTTTACAAGGATCTCTATAAAGCAGATAAACACACAAACCTTAATCGAGTAGATGAGTTTCTGAAAGATCTGGACCTATCAAAACTTTCTGATGATCACAGAGCAGAGATGGAGGCTCCCTGTCATGGTTATGCAGTAATCTTTCCCTGTTTGCTTACCTCTCCTCATGTGTTCCAACTAAGAGGCCAGCCACTCTCACCTGGTGGGTTTTATAACCTCTCCTCTAAGCATGGCTCCACCCCAGGCCCTATCAGGGAACCCTATATTAACCTGTGCACTGCAAGCCAGTGGTGCTGATCAACCATTGTGTATCCGTGGTGTGTTCGGCTTCCTGGTTCCTGCTTGTCGTGTGCTCTATGTTTGTCTCTGTTACCGACCTTGGCGTGTTCTCAACTATTCCTGTCTGCTTGTGATCTTGACCCTTTGGCATGTCCCTGACCATCCCTGTCTGCCTGTGACCCTGAACCTTTGGCGTGTACTCTGTTGTTCCTGTTTACCCTGACCTCTGCCTTATCCCCTTACTATCCTTGTCGTTCCAGCCTGCTGCTTCCTTCTCCTGTAGTCTACTGTGAGCGTGAGCTGTGAGACCCTAGGGGTCGCGACCTGGAGCCAGACTGCAGCGAAGTCCATCCTCACCACTGGAGGCTCTGGCGAACACCTGCTGGCTCTTAGACTCCGCGCCCTGGGGAATCTATGCTCTAGTTCCCACTGGGATCTGTGTTAGTGATCCAGTAGACCTGTGTCCTGAATCTCCCTGGGTACAATCCGCAGCAGTCAGTCCTAAGGTCCACTACCTAGCGGTGCACTTCCAATTCCTACTGAGTGCACCTGTCACCTGGTCTCAGGTGACCTGACACTCCCGTTTCGGTCACGGAGGTTGCAGAGGTAATTAAAACTTTAAAAGGGAGGACGGCACCTTGGTCTGATGGGTTCTCAACGCCCTATTACAAAACATTCACTGACACCTTGACCCCATACCTTACTAGATTCTTTAACTTAATCATTAAAGGTACCCCTATTGGAAATCAACTCAACATGGCGTATATCTTGGCAATTCCCAAGCCTGGTAAAGACGCGAGCCTGATAGGGAACTATAGGCCTATCTCCTTGATTAACAATGACCATAACATTTTAACTAAAGTTATGGCGAATCGTCTAGCGTCGTTCATAGGTCTATATGTCCACAAAGACCAGGTTGGTTTTATTCCTGGCAGACAGGGACCCGACCAAGTGAGAAAAGCGGTGGACCTTATTTCAGTTCTACAATCAAACTGGATGGGTGGACACAAACAAGAGGGCATGCTTTTATCGTTGGACCTGCAGAAGGCCTTCGATTTTGTTTCTAGGCCATATCTCTTTGCGGTACTAAGACGATGGGGATTTGGCCCGAACTTTATAGGGGTTCTGGAGGCTCTGTACTCAAAGCCTGAGGCCAAAGTCAGACTCCAGGGACTCTATTCTGAACCGATTTCTCTAGCCAGGGGTACATGTCAAGGTTGCCCATTATCCCCCCTAATATTCGCCATGATGATTGAATCACTGGCAATCGCAATCCGCGGACACCCGGACATCAAGGGTGTTCAGTATGGCCAAACAACGCATAAATGCGCCTTATTTGACGATGATCTCCTGCTTTTTGTAACCTCCCCAGCCTCCTCTCTCTCTGTGATCTGTACGTTACTGAATGAGTTTGCAGCTTTATCGGGTCTACACGTTAATATGTGTAAGTCTCAAGCTCTTAATGTGTCTCTTCCTAGCTCGCTGGTTTCCCTCCTAAAGAACACCTACCAATTTGAATGGAGTGAAACCTCCATTAAATATTTGGGGCTTAATATCACATCGAAAATAGAAAGTCTTTATCAAGCAAATTACCCCCCAATGTATCAGAAACTGGAAGCTGATCTCAGGAGCTGGGAATCTCATGACATATCTTGTACAGGTAGAATTAACTCAGTCAAGATGACTCTATTACCCAGGTTGTTATATTTATTTTGCTCCCTCCCTATTCAGATTAGGAGGGACCATCTGAAAGCTTTTCAGGGTAAAGTCACTAAATTTATTTGGAACAAGAAAGGACCTCGTCTTTCCCACCGCACTCTTTTTAATCTTTCCTCTCAAGGAGGGCTGGGTCTCCAAAATTTTCCATGGTACCATCAAGCTGCACGGTTAGCTCAATTGTCTACCATTTACTTAAAGGTTGAAAAACCTGACTGGATAGCCATTGAACGTCAGGAAGTGCCTAGGCTCACCCTAGATATTCTGCTATGGTGCCCCTCCAAAAGCAGACCTCCCATTCTAGCACCGACCCTATCACACTCACTCTCCTTGTGGGATACGCTAAAGAAGCTTGCCTCCCTGGTCTCTGGGTTTCAACCTTTAGCTCATTTATTCCATAACCCTCTATTCCAACCTGGTATGGATATCAGAGCCTTCAAATGGTGGCTGGATAATGGGGTCTACCGCATCAGACATTTTTTCACTAGCACAGGCCCCCTACCTCTTAAACATTTTGAAAAGGAGCTTGAGCTCCCCACTACTGATAAGTTTAGGTTCCACCAAATCTCCCCCGTTTTATTCACTCCCTATGGTCGAACAAACCTAATCCCCTGGGGTTCACAAAATACGAATGTTGGTGCGGTCAAGCCATGGAGTAGAGGGGAGGCATTTCTGTAATCTATGAGTCACTTGCTACAAATCCTAACAAATTACCATATATGATTTCCTGGGAAAAGGATCTCCAGACCACCTGGGAAGTGGAGGATTGGTATGATTCCTACTCTAGAGCTCTCAAAGGCATCTACAACACCTCTCTCCTAGAGGCCAACATCAAACTTTTGACGAGATGGTACCTAGTCCCGACCAGATTGGCCCATATGTATCCTTCCTCATCTCCTCTGTGTTTCAGAGGATGGTACCATGCTCCACATATGGTGGGAATGGCCCAGAATCAGGGGGTTCTGGAACAAAGTTTTTCACCTTATCCGTAAGGTTACAGGTTTCACTATTTCCCAGACACCTTCAATAGCCTTACTTAATGGTCTACCATTGAGCATCCCTAAACTCACTCACAGACTAATATTGTTTATATTAACAGGGGCTAAATGAACTTTTGCCAAGGCATGGAAACTACCCACGGTCTCTCTATTATCCATTAAAAGAAAGATTTCATGGATAATGGCACAAGAAAAACTTTTAGATATGACTGAGCGATTCACAGTGATATGGGAACCCTGGGCTCAGTATCTTGGAATCTCCCTAATACCTGGCATTGTCAACAAGGAGTAACTCTGATCTTGGGGACTTACACCGGGCAGAAAGGCACCTTACCTTACCTTACTCTTCTCTACCTTTTCTCCTCTCTTTTCCTTGCTCCTCTCTACTTTTTCCTATCCCCTTTTATTTTTTTGCTTGTTCAATAGTTTTACAGACGAGTCCTCATAATACGACTCTGGATTAGTTAATTCGGTTTCAGATCCGGAGCTATATCTCGAACCAATGGTATTTCGGCTTCAAGCCCATGACATTCTCCTTCAGGATCTCTGGTAGACAGCAGAATTCATAGTTCCTTTTATCACGGCAAGTCTTCCAGGTCCTGAAGCAGCAAAACAGCCCCAGACCATCACACTACCACCACCATATTTTACTGTTGGTATAATGTTCTTTTTCTGAAATGCAGTGTTCCTTCTACGCCAGATATACTTGGACACACACCTTCCAAAGAGTTCCACTTTTGTCTCATCGGTCCACAGAATGTTGTCCCAAAAGTCTTGGGGATCATCAAGATGTGTTGTGGAGAAATTGAGACGAGCTTTGATGTTCTTTTTGCTCAGCAGTGGTTTTCTCCTTGGAACTCTGCCATGCAGACCATTTTTGCCCAGTCTTTTCCTGATGGTGGAGGCATGAACGCTGACCTTAACTGAGGCAAGTGAGGCCTGCAGTTCCTTGGACGTTGTTGTGGGGTCTTTTGTGACCTCTTGGATGAGTCGTCGCTGCGCTCTTGGGGTAATTTTGGGGGCGGCCGGCCACTCCTGGGAAGGTTCTCCACTGTTCCATGTCTTCGCCATTTGTGGATAATGGCTCTCACTGTGGTTCGCTGGATTCCCAAAGCTTTGGAAATGGCTTTATAACCCTTTCCAGACTGATAGATCTTAATTACTTTCTTTCTCAATTGTTCCTGAATTTCTTTGGGTCTCGGCATGATGTGTAGCTTTTAAGGATCTTCTGGTGGACCTTACTGTGTCAAGCAGCTCCTATTTAAGTGATGCCTTGATTGTGAACAGGTGTGGCAATAATCAGGCCTGGGTGTGGCTAGAGAAATTGAACTCAGGTGTGGACAACCACAGTTATAGTATGTTTTAACAAGGGGGGCAATACTTTTTCACACAGGGCCATGATAGTTTGGATTTTTTTTTACCTTTAATAATAATCACCTTCATTTACAAATTGCATTTTGTGTTTACTTGTGTTGTCCTTGACATTGTTTAAATTGGTTTGATGTTCGAAACACTTAAGTGTGACAAACATGCAAAGGAACTGAGGAAGGGGGCAAACACTTTTTCACACCACTGTATACCTAACCTAATATAGGGTGGCACAGTGGTGTAGTCGATCGCATTTTGTCTAGCAGCAGAAAGGGTCACTGGTTCAAATCCCAACCAAATCACAACACTACCTGCCTGGAGTTTGCATGTTCTCCCTGTGCCTGCATGGGTTTCCTTGGGGTACTCTGGCTTCCACCCACACTCCAAAGACATGCAGGTAGATTAATTTAGATCCTGTCTAAATTGTATGTATGAATGTCAGTTAGGGACCTTAGATTGTAAGGTAGGGTAGGGACTGATGTGAATGTACAATGTATATGTAAAGCGCTGCGTAAATTGACAGTGCTATATATAGTTACCCTAAATAAATAGAAAAATAAAAATATGCAGTGCAATGCAGAAACTTTTGCTGTGGAATGTTGCATGTACATACCACATGTTACTATTTGACATTGTGTACCCCTTTCTGAAATTGGAACTTTGCACCATGTAAGGTACAGCACAGCATGTGGTTGTTCACGGCATGTAACATACATATAGTGTGTGGTGGACCATAGTACAAGAAACATGAAATTGACAACATCAGTTCACAACCACATGAAGCACAAAGCACCTATCTGCCATCAGGCTAATGAAGAACAGAGCACAGAGATACATTAGATTTATATCTTGTGCGGATAATCGGTATTGGAACACCAGAGTTAGGCTATTAGGGCTGATATAAAAATAAATTAAAAAGGTGTAAATGTTGCTCTTAGCCCTATTATGAAAACAGCGTGAATAAATGTGATTTGATGTAGGTAATCATATCAAATATACCTCCAATCAACACATTTGTAACTCCGCTGTCTCATTCTGTATTTCCCGCAGAACTGTAAGAACTGTGTAACATACATTGGGCAAACAATATATTCACAGTAGAAATAAATAATTCAGGATTTTTTGATTGGACATAATTGGATTTTTGAAGTGAACACCTTCACTTTATTCACAATGCTAAACAAACATTTATTTTTTAATTTTTATAGTCCCTAAATTGAAACAAAGAATCTGTGTCCAGGGATAACCTCACTTTTTAATTTTTATTTATTTTCTTCTATTAACCTGTAATACCAACTAAACTAATCAAACCCCTAACATTAATTCACCTCTCTTCTGTATACACACCTCATCCTGCTCTGGGAGTCTCTACAGCAGTGATTCTCAAACTGTGTGCTGCGTGAGATTTGCAGGTGTGTTGTGGGAGTTTTGAAAAACATAAAAAATTGCTAGCATTTTGAAACCTTGAACATATTAAAAAATGAAATGGTAAATGAATGTTGCAAAAGTTAACCCCCTTAATGACCAGGCAATTTTTTGCGATGCGGCACTGCGTCGATTTAACTGACAATTGCGCAGTTGTGTGACGTGGTACCCAAACAAAATTGGCATCCTTTTTTTCCCACAAATAGAGCTTTCTTTTGGTGGCATTTGATCACCTGCAGTTTTTATTTTTTGTGCTAAACAAAATAAAACCGTCAATTTTGAAAAAAAAAAAACAATATTTTTAAGTTTTTGCTATAATAATTATTCCAATTTAAAAAATAAATAAAAGATGTCTTCAACAGTTTAGGCCGATATATATTCTTCTACATATTTTTGGTTTAAAAAAAAACACAATAAGCGTATATTGATTGGTTTGCGCAAAAGTTTATAGCGTCTACAAAATAGGGGATAGATTTATGGCATTTTTATTATTATTTTTTTTTACTAGTCATTTTTATCTGGACTGCTATAAAAATGCACTGACTACTGTGTAAATTTCACTGGTAGGGAAGGGGTTAACACTAGGGGACGATCAAGGGGTTAAATGTGTTCCATCATGTGTGTTTCTTACTGTGGAGGGATGTGACTGACTAGAGGAGAAGCCAGATCATTGTTCCTAGCTAGTAGGAACAGACGATCTATCTCTCCTATCCTGACAGAATGGGGATTTGTGTGTTTACACACACAAATTCCTGTTCTGTCTCCCGTGTCCGCGATCGTGCGTGGTCTGCGGTCATCGCTACCGCCAGCCACACGCATCGGCTTCCCTGCCATGGAGCGAGCATGCCTGCTCTACCTGTTTAAAGGGCCGACATACAGCTACAGCGATTTACAGGAGAGAGCGGACCTGCCACAGTAGAATGACGGCGGCTGGTTGGCTAGTAGTTAAAAAAGTAACATATTTAAAAATGCAATCTCTGTCAGTCTGTCATTCATTGGTTCCTTTCGGAACGTGAGACTTGTGTGAGATCTCGGGAGAACTCGATTGCTCTAATTATATTATAATAATAGAGACCATTCCATTCCAACTTTGATGCTTTTAAATAAAGTTAGTTCATTGTTTAGCGATGGAGAAATACTTAATCAAGTCTGGAACTCTGAAAGAGAAACTGTTAAATGAAAAGCAAGGAAGCAAGCGAAAGTACAAAGAAGGTTACAAAGAGTAAAGTTTCATCGCATCGGTTGACATTCTGTCTGATCTGCAATGCAGTTTTGTCAAACGAGATGCTTGTTCCCAGCACATCCTTCACATTAAATTTAAAATTAAATATATATGTAAAAATAAATAATTCTCACCATATATTGTTAAATGTTATATCTTCTCAAATCTGAAATGTTTTTAATCTTTTTGGTGCGCCTCAAGACAAAAAAGTTTGAGAAACACTGCTCTACAGAAACAGTATGCAGCAAAATGAGATCCCATTCACAGAAGAAATTGACCTTTAAAGTGGCTTAGGACCCCTTTCACACTGGGCTCGTTTTGCAAGCGCTATATCGTTAAAAATAGCGCCTGCAAATCGCCCCAAAACAGCTGCTCCATGCACTTCAGTGTGAAAGCCCGAGGGCTTTCACACTGGAATGGTGCGCTGGCAGGGCGTCAGAAAAACTCCAGCTTCTTTGGAGCGGTAAAGGAGTGGTGAACTCACCGCTCCTCCACCGCTGCTCCCCATTGAAGGCTGCATTGATGGGTATTTAAATGTAAGTTTTTTCCTTAACCGCTTCAGCCCCGGACCAATTGGCAGCCAAAGGACCAGGCCCCTTTTTGCGATTCGGCACTGCGTCGCTTTAACTGACAATTGCGCGGTTGTGCGACGTGACTCCCAAACAAAATTGGTGTCCTTTTTTTCCCACCAATAGAGCTTTCTTTTGGTGGTATTTTATCGCCCCTGCGGTTTTTATTTTTTGCGCTATAAACAAAAATAGAGCGACATTTTTTAAAAAATTCAATATTTTTTGCTTTTTGCTAAAAATATATAAAAAAAACATTTTTTTCCTCAGTTTAGGCCGATACATATTCTTCTACATATTTTTGGTAAAAAAAATCGCAATTAGTGATTATTGATTGGTTTGCGCAAAAGTTATAGCGTTTTACAAAATAGGGGATAGTTTTATAGCATTTTTATTAATATTTTTTTTTTTTACTAGTAATCTTGGCGATCAGCGATTTTTATTGTGACTGCGACATTATGGCGGACACATCGGACATTTTTGACACATTTTTAGGGACCATTGTCATTTATACAGCAATCATTGCTATTTAAATGCATTGATTCCTATATAAATGACACATGCAGTGAAAGAGTTAACCACTGGGGGGAGGGGAGGGGTTATGGGCTGTGACGTGTGTGTGTTTTTTTACATTAGGGGGCGGGGCTGACGTCTGACGTCATTGATCGGCTTTCCTGATGACAGGGGAGAGTCGATCAATGACAGGCAGAGTAGGAAGCGCGGGGAGAGGTTTGTTTACACAGACCTCTCCCCGTTCTTCAGCTCTGTGACCCAATTGCGGGACACCAGCGGCGATCGGGTCCGCTGGTCCCGCGGCCAGGGTAACGGAGCTCCCGACCGGGTCGCGAGCGCGCCGCTGTGGTCGCGCGCGCGACCCACGGCCAGACAATTAAAGGGCCACGTACCTGTACGTGGTTTTGCCTGGCCGTGCCATTCTGCTGACGTATATATGCAGTGGGCGGTCGGGAAGCAGTTAAACTT
Source organism: Lithobates sylvaticus (assembly GCA_028564925.1). Lineage (NCBI taxonomy): Eukaryota > Metazoa > Chordata > Amphibia > Anura > Ranidae > Lithobates > Lithobates sylvaticus. The sequence goes on along the minus strand of CM053030.1, from coordinate 457,626,017 downwards.
CCCTCCTAAAAGTTTTTTTCCTTAAAATTCTCTCCTAAACTTGGGGTGCGTGTTATACTATGGCACGTATTATATGCCGATAAATACGGTAATGTATAGAAGGTAGGGCCCGAAAGTGACTCAAGCCCAGGGGTCCCCACCACCCTAAGTCCTGCCCTATATATATATATATAAATATATATATATAATATATATATATATATATATACTGTGTGTATATATATATATATATATATATATATACACATACAGTATCTCACAAAAATGAGTACACCCCTCACATTTTTGTAAATATTTTATTATATCTGAACACTGAAGAAATTACACTTTACTACAAAGTAAAGTAGTGAAGTAGTGAGTGTATAGCTTGTATAACATTTATTATAACATAATATTTGTGTATTTTTGCTGTCCCGTCAAAATCACTTAACACACAGCTATTAATATCTAAACCGGTGGCAACAAGTGAGTTCGCCCCTAAGTGAAAATGTCCAAATTGGGCCCAATTAGCCATTTTCCCGCCCCGGTATCACGGGACTCGTTAGTGTTACAAGGTCTCAGGTGTGAATGGGTAGCAGGTGTGTTAAATTTGGTGTTATCGCTCTCACTCTCTCATACTAGTCACTGGAAGTTCAACATGGTACCTCATGACAACAAACTCTCTGAGGATCTGAAAAAAAAAAATTGTTGCTCCACATAAAGATGGCCTAGGCTATAAGAAGAATGCCAAGACCCTGAAACTGAGCTGCAGCACAGTGGCCAAGACCCTACAGCAGTTTAACAGGACAGGTTCCACTCAGAACCGGCCTCGCCATGGTTGACCAAAGAAGTTGAGTGCACGTGCTCAGCATCATATCCAGAGGTTGTCTTTGGAAAATAGACGTATGAGTGCTAATAGCATTGCTGCAGAGGTTGAAGGGGTGGGGGGCAGCCTGTCAATGCTCAGACCATACGCCGCACACTGCATCAAATTGGTCTGCATGGCTGTCGTCCCAGAAGGAAGCCTCTTCTAAAGATGATGCACAAGAAAGCCTGCACACAGTTTGCTGAAGACAAGCAGACTAAGGACATGGATTACTGGAACCATGTCCTGTGGTCTGATGAGACCAAGATAAACATATTTGGTTTAGATGGTGTCAAGCATGTGTGGGGGAAACTAGGTGAGGAGTACAAAGACAAGTGTGTCTTGCCTACAGTCAAACATGGTGGTGGGAGTGTCATGGTCTGGGGCTGCATGAGTGCTGCCGGCACTGGGGAGCTACAGTTCATTGAGGGAACCATAAATGCCAACATGTACTGTGACATACTGAATCAGAGCATGATCCCCTCCCTTCAGAGACTGGGCCGCAGGGCAGTATTCCAACATGATAACGGCCCCAAACACACCTCCAAGATGACCGCTGCCTTGCTAAAGAAGCTGAGGGTTAAATGGAAGGTGGAGGAACACAGGGTCTCTAACATCCACCAGCTCCGTGATGTCGTCATGGAGGAGTGGAAGAGGACTCCAGTGGCAACCTGTGAAGCTCTGGTGAACTCCATGCCCAAGAGGGTTAAAGCAGTGCTGGAAAATAATGGTGGTCACACAAAATATTGACACTTTGGGCCCAATTTAGACATTTTCACTTAGGGGTGTACTCACTTTTGTTGCCATCGGTTTAGACATTATCAGCTGTGCGTTGAGTTATTTTGAGTGTTCAGCAAATTTACACTGTTATACAAGCTGTACACTCACTACTTTACATTGTAGCAAAGTGTAATTTTTTTTAGTGTTGTCACATTAAAAGATGTAATAAAATATTTACAAATATGTTAGGGGTGTACTCACTTTTGTGAGATACTGTATGTAGAGCTCAAAATTTCAAGTCCTGAGATACTAGCCAGGTCTCAAGGGTTACTCGCCACCAATTGCCCCACCCGAACCCTTACCCTGCCCCGCCCCTATTCACGCCATCAAAAATGATCTCATGAAATTACACTTAATGTTTTATGCAGAATTAAGTTACAAAAATAAATATTAACAACAACTTTATCAATTACCCTCAGCAGTGCCTCACCAGTGCCCATCAGTGCAGGCTCACCTGTGCCCATTATTGCAGCGTGACCTGTGCCCATCATTGCAGCCTCACCGTGCATTGCAGCCTCACCGTGTCCAACATTGCAGCCTCACTGTGCTCCCTTTGCAGCCTCACCGTGCCCCACATTGCAGGCTCACCGTGCCCAACATTGCAGCCCCACCGTGCTCCCATTGCAGCCTCACCATGCCCCATTGCAGCCTCACAGTGCCCCACATTGCAGCCTCACCATGCCCCACATTGCAGCCTCACCGTGCCCCAAATTGCAGCCTCACTTTGCCCCCATTTGCAGGATCACTGTGCCCCAAATAGCAGGATCACTGTGCCCCAAATAGCAGCATCACTGTACCCCAAATTGCAGCCTCACTGTGCCCCCATTGCAGGATCACTGTGCCCCAATAGCAGCATCACAGTGCCCCAAATAGCAGCCTCACTGTGCACTCATTGCAGCCTTGCCAAGGCGGAGGAAGTGAGAGGGCGGCCGGATCATGACGAGTTAGAGGAGAGCCGTAACAGCTGACATTGAAACTGTCTCCGATTAGTCTCACACAGCCCCGCCTCCTCCTAACCCGCGCCTGTGATAGACAGAATGCATCGCCACATTGGACCCACGTTCTGTCTATTACAGGCGCTGGGTTAGGAGGAGGCGGGGCTGTGTAAGAGTGAGCGGAGACAGTTTCGATGTCAGCTGTTACGGCGTGTATTACCGTTCGGTGATCCCGTGGCTCTCCTCTAACTCCATGGCACTCTTTCACCGGGAGAACAGCTCCCAGTCAACTCCACCCGCCGGCGGTGCTCACCCCCCCAATCCCAGGCAGCCCAGCTCCTCGCCAGCCCTCATTTTCTGCTTGCAAAATGCGAGTAGGCGAGCAAAAAAATTTGAGGGCTGCTGTATGTATGTATATATATATATATATATATATATATATATATATATACACACACAGTATATATATATATATATATATATATATATATATATATGTAGCACTAACCCCCGAATGAGCTGCTGGTTTCATTTGGGCTTACCATTACCTTCTTGGCCTCGTATGCGTCTAGGGGTTTTCCGAGGTAGATGGCCCAAAGAACTGTAAAAACTGACACTGGATCCACTTTGGGATTTTTATTTGCAAAAAATGATAGACAAAACACAGTCTCTCAATAAAGGATAGAGGGTATAGGTAGGACGTTCAGGTACTCATGGAACTGCTTGAAATTGAATATCTCTCACTATACAATCCAGAGAATAGCCATTCACAACTGGCTATTAAATCCTCTCTCACCAGATTTAGCAGCCGACAACTTATTCAGATAGAGCAAAGTCTCTGCCACAGACTTAGTTGTAGAACTTGTAAATGAAAAGTCTCTGCCACAGACTTGGTTGTAACTGAAGTATAGATGAACTTAGAGAAGCCTCATACGGTACCAGTATCCTGCAGCCGGTCCGGCGATACCGTACAAGTATGGATTCACCTGGTGTCTTTTAACTTAGCTTCCAGGCTCTTGCTGAGGCACCAGCCTTTTGCATGGCCCTCTTCTGAAGAGTCCTCCCCTGGTCGCGTTCTCAGTTGCGGGCCTCTCCAAAGACGAGATGGCACCGGACCACCTTAGAATCCTCCTTCCAGTTACTGTGCCTTGGGCTAGCCAGCCCAGAGACTTGGAAATGGATGGATCCGCACCCCAGGCCATGAGGGCCCCTGAGGGCTGGTCAGGAGGACCAGGACCAAGCAGACAGAAAGATCTTCTGTACCGGAACCCTGAAGCACGTGATCTCAGTACCTTAAGTACCCTCTCCCAGAATTCACAGCGAGACGACACACTCACTGGTTGGTTCTGAGAGAGATTGGCACCCAATGCGTCCAACTGGACTGCGTTCTGATGCTTGCCAGAGATGACACCGACACCCATGGCCAAGCAGAACACAGTGCAATCCAGCCAAACTGGTACTGAAACCATAATTTAGAACAATTAACCCTAAAACCCAACTGTGGTTTTAGGAACATTAAATTTACAAAACACATAGCGCATGCTCATCAGGAGCCCGGCGCTACATATATATATATATATATATATAATGTATTTTTTTTCCTTTTCCAATAGTAATAAACATAGAAGAGATTGACGTTACACATAGCATCATACAACATTTATTTTCCGTAACAAAGTGAGATACAACAAGAATAGCAATTATGACATTCCCTAAGTACAATACAATAAATTTGATTATTTTTTTTTTCATGTGCTGTGTTTTACAGATATATTGCTTTTATACTTTATGATGACATTTTCTGCATCTTTGCTGCAGTCTAACATGTATTACTAACTAGTTCAGAATGGTTACTTACTATTTCTATTATACAAATGTATTAACCATAATTCAGAACTCCACATAATCAATCCATGGCACTGCTGTAAGCTGTCCATAATAAATACATAAGCATCATGTGAAATAAAGGTCAGGCAATGTGAAAAAAAACCTGTGTCAGTATAAAAAAAAAAAAATACCAATTTTTCTTTGACCTTTGCCATGCAGATTCCCAGCAAAGCAAATGGAACTCCAACTGGAACTTCATTTAAAATGAATAAACAAAGAAAAGAAAACCTTCAGTCAGTATTCTGTTGCCATGGAGACAGGATGGCTCTTTCTACATTGTGTCACTCAAAATATGAGCTTCAGAGCTCTGCACATTTTCACCTAGATCCTCATGGCAACTCAAATTCCCTGAATTTACGATGAGCAAAATTGCTGTACAATGCATGAGCGGTGGATTTTTCCCACCCCCTAAAACAACATACAAGTACAATATTAATGTTTATTATATGTACAAGGGCATCTCAGATTTTGTAAAAATACACAGAAATGCTAATAATAACAATAATAATATTATAAATAATAATAATAATAATACAGTAGGAGAATGGTTATATTTGCAGCATTGATCCTTAAAGCCTATTTTCAAATGTATTTTTTGGAAAACTATGCTACACTAGTAGGATTTAATCCAACCCACCCATTAGCATTCTTGCATTGCCGCAGTTCTGGGTATTAATTTCACCAGCAACACCAATAATTCCAGCACGTTTTCTGACCTAAGTGACACAACACTGTTTATAAATTTACATGACTGTGTTAGGGACTATAAGCCTGAGCAGATACTAACGGGATGTGTTCTATGTACCCTGTAAGGCTCATTTTTGATTTGCGGGACCATGTGCAATATAGCGCGCTTTTCCGCAGCACACAAATACATGAAGCCCTTTTGCAGACACCCAGCGATGCCAATAATTCTATGTGGCACCCCCATGTAATTCCTAATGGCACCCCCATGCATCTTGATAACGTGTTGGTGCTGCACGGTTTTTCAAAAGGGTCATGCACTTCTTTAGTTCCGCGTAGCCCATGTAAATGAAGGTGCTGCCCTAAACATGACATGCGGAAATCCGCAATTAAATGCACATGCTCATCTGCAGTAGGTGTGAACATTCCCATAGATGCCTCAAATTTCATCCAGCTTCTGTAGAATCAACAGACATTTGAACTGTGGATGGCTCTTCAAACACCACAATTTTTTTTTCGTTCAACCCAGCGTGTTAAATGAAAAAGCTGCTGTACTAACAATCTGATGTTAGTACAGCAATTTCCTCTGCTGTTCTATTGTGTTCTGATAGGGGGACGACCCCCCTGCCAGAACACTGACCAGAAGCCGGTTGGCAGACCTTTTTCGGTCATGACCTTTCAACAAAATCCGGCCAAAAAGCTGGCTTCTTTCAGACCGGCTGCCATACACAGGGGTTTCTATTGAATCGGCTGATTCCACCCAACAATTGGCCCATGTGTACTAGGCTTTAGCCAAGAGGAAAAATGATCAGAAGAACAGTGACTTCATCCTATCAAATTAACCACTAGAGATCCACGCTATAGCCGAATGACGGCTACAGTGCGAACCTGCATTGCCGGGACAACGTCTATTAAAGTCGTCCCATGCACGAGCGGCCTGTGCGCCCCCTGAAGGGCGTGCGCTCTGTAATCAGCTAGTCGATCCCAACCCCTTACCACGTGATCAGCTCTCAGCCAAAAAAAAAAAAGCTGATCACCGGTGGCAGTGAGAGGGACATCAGTCCTGATCACTGCGATGTGCCCCAGCTCCTCAGTGCCCACCTGTGCCCCCTACAAGTTCCGCCTACCAGTGCCCACCAGCGCCACCTGGCAGTGCCCACCAGTGCCACCTGTCAGTGCCCACAGTGCCATCTGTCAGTGCCCACAGTGCCACCTATCAGTGCCCACAATCAGTGCCTGAACAGTGCTGCACATCAGTGCCACCTATCAGTGCCCATCAGTGTCACCTACCAGTGCTCATCAGTGTCACTTATCAGTGCCACCTACCAGTGACCATCAGTGCCACCTATCAGTTCCATCTATCAGTGCCCATCAGTGCCATCTATCAGTGGTACATATTAGTGCCCATCCGTGCCACCCATCCATGCCACCCATCTGTGCCACCCATCGGGGCCCATCAGTGCCATCTTATCTATGCCCATCAGTACCGATTTATCGGTCCCAATCAGTGCCACCTTATCTTTGCCTATCAGTGCCACCTTAACTGTGCCTATTAGTGCCCATCAGTGCAGCCTATTAGTGCTCACCAATGCAGCCTATCAGTGCCCACCAGTGCTGCCTCATCAGCGCATATCAATGGAGCAGAAAAATTACCTGTTTGCAAAATTTTATAACAAACTATTAAACATGATTTTTTTTTTTTCAAAATTTTCCATCTTTTTTTGTTTGTTTAGCAATAAATAAAAACCCCAGCTGTGATTAAATACCACCAAAAGAAAGCTCTATTTGTGTGAAAAAAATGATAAAAATGTAATTAGGGTACAGTGTTGTATGACCGCGCAATTGTCATTCAAAGTGCGTCAGCGCCGAAAGCTGAAAATTGGTCTGGACAGGAGGGGGGTTTAAGTGCACAGTAAGCAAGTGGTTAGGTTACTGTTCTGCAGCATTAATGTATTCAGGTAGCCTCAGGCCCTGTGGCTCTATCTCATTACCTGTTGCTGTTTCTTGTGAAAATTCTCCCTTCAATGCCTCCTTCAGAGCTGCCAGATATAGTGCCCTGAGCAGCTGTTTTCTGGCACTGCGAGAGTTGTAAGTTGCCACTGCTAGTCTTAAAATTGCACCACTCGCCCACCGCTTCTACTTTCTCTGCCATTCATAGAACTTGCATTACTATTCTCTCACAATGCATCGCATTCTGTGAATGGAGGAGGACCAGTTGAATGACAGGATCTCCACCGCCTATTCACAGAAGCGTGTGTAGTGCCTACCCCAATTTTTCAGGAAACCTGGTGGTGACTCCCAGAGGTAAGGATGGTGGACATACTTCCGCAGGGTGCCGGTTGCTAGGCTTGGTGGGTGATGAACAAGATAGGAATTGGGCACCAGACTTTTGGATGAGTTCTCTCTTGAAGCTCTCACAGTCCCCTTATGGATCCTCGATCCGTGAAGAGTCACCTCTCTTGCTTCTCTTGAACTCCATCCCTCTCAGAATTGTTTCCGGATATTGAGCAGGCTTTTCTCAGCATAATCTTGAACACCCAGATAGGCCTTGGCTAGGCCTAGCAGCCAGGAAGACCCCTGGATAGGCCTCAGGCTTCAGGCTGGGCAGGAAAGACCCTGATCACCTGACTCTCTCCAAATACATACCTCATCCCAGCATTCATAGCATCAAATATGATTGGCTGAGAAAGGTATGTTTATTCATAATCTGAATTCACTGTAGCACGTCATATTATTGTCAAAGGCAACAGCGCCACCTACTGACAATAAAGGAGAAACCACAGCTAAAACCAGGATTTGGAAGGAAGCCATATGACAACTAAAACTACAAATTAGCCAGGCTGGCTACCATCCAGCACAACTAAATTTACCTGAATGCCTGCTTTGGGACAAGGGTGTTACACATGTATTGTGGGAGAATAGTAGGAAGAGTTCTGTGAATGGTAGAGAGGGCAGGCAGGTGGCACAACTTTTCAGACTAGCAGCAACGGTCGTTATATCGATAGGAGACAGCTGCTCAGGGCAATATCTGGCGGCTGTAAAGAAGACACTGAAGTGAAGATTTTATCAAGAAGCAGCTGCCTACAGGTAATGAGATATACAATGTATATACAGAAAAAAATATATAAATACCTGCCCTGGGACACAATTTAAAAAGGTATAAAATATGAAAACTATATAAAATGAACAGAAGCTAACACAATTTGCAGGTGGCAGACATATGCATGACTGAGGTATTGCTGATGCTTCGGCTGCCGTGACCTTACATCTCTAGTCTATACCACCTACTACCCCAGTAAAAACACAACCACTTACTTTGAATTTAAATGGTCAAAGCAGCCTTTTTATTAACAAAACCATATATAACAAAATAACATATTAAACCATACTGCATAAACCAACATATTTTTTAACCATAATGTACCTAACTGACTATTACCTGTGTCTTAGGTTAATGAAGGCATGTTTTCCTCTATTGCATCAGCTTTATCAACCACCACATTCCTATCCCGGCCCCCAGCTGCAATTACACTGCTTCGGGGCCAATTTAATACCAATTTCCCACCTGATGCAGCCCAATGACCCTTATTGACGCCTATGAGTAGAGAAGGTACACCCATACCAAGATGGGCCCAACCCATTACACTCCACCTACTGTTTTTTGATCCTGTCCACCTTCAAAAACCTAAGACCCCTGCCTGCTGCTATGACTGAACCAAACCCAAAAAACCCTGTGCAATGAACACCCCCAAGCTATAGCCCTCTAGGGTCCCTATCAGGAACTAAAGTACTCACCGAGGCCAAGATGCCGAGAACGGTTGCCCTTGCGACTCAGCGCCCACTGCCCCTGAAGGTGGTACAGGGGGCAGTTGGCACCAAGAGGCACAAGCCACCTGTAGGGTAGTGGCTAGGCGTGGATCCAGGTATCACGGAGTAGAAGCTGGAAGACTGGCGGAGACTCCAACACTGATAGGTGGACAGGCAGCAGGCTGAGGATCAAGCACAAGGTAAGTTAGGTACAGGTTTAGAGGATCAAACACTGATGGGCAAGTCCAGGTAGAATGGTCAGGCGTAAGCAGAGGGGTCAAGGCAGGCTGAGGGTCAAACACTGAAGAGGCAGAAGCGGAAGTCCAGTAAACAGGCCGAGGGTCAAACACAGGAGAAGGGAGATACGGAAATCCGGGTACACAAGCCAAGGGTCAAGTCTGGAGAAGGCAGAGAGGTCCAATACAGTCCGGGTCGGCTACAGGTACAAGGGAACAGCTGAGAGACGAACCAGCGTTTTCTCTTTTATAGGCCGGCTGGAGGTCACATGGGACGTGCACTAGTGCGCATGTGCGCGCGCCGTTCAGCTGGGCCGCGAACGTTCGTGCGCCGCCACATCGTCCCTCTGACTCTTACTGTGCGCCGCAGCGCCGGACCTATGCGCCTGCGCACTGGGGCCCGCGGCGGACCAGGTCCCTGATAGTGCCCCCCCCCTGAGGGGCGGACTCCGGACGCTCCTGCTGGAAAATCTTAATTAGCCTTGGTGCATGGAAATTTCCCGATGGTTCCCAGGAATTATCCTCCGGCGGGTACCCCTTCCATTTCACTAGGTATTGTAGCTGACGACCCACCTTTCTGCACCCTAGAAGTGATTCCACCTCGAATTCTTCCATACCATCGATTGTGACGGGTGGTGGAGGGGGTTCCTCCCTGTTTGGGAAGGGACTTGGAACCAAAGGTCTCAGTAGCGATGCATGAAAAACAGGATGTATCTTGTACGCCTTAGGTAGCGAAAGCTCAAAAGCCACTGGGTTTACTGCCTTCTTGACCTCAAATGGCCCAATGAATTTGGGACCCAGTTTCCGTGAAGGGCAAGAGAGCCTGAGATGAGCCGTTGACAACCACACCTCTTCTCCGATTCTGAAATGGGGGTTCTCCCTCCTTCCCCTGTTGTGATACTTCTCGTACCCTTCTTGGGCCTGTTGCATGGTCTCCTGGAGTTTTTTAAAATTGGTTTGGATGGCCTCTAGACGTTCTTGTACCGCAGGAACTGGTGATTCAGGAAACGAGTTTGGGAGGAAAGATGGGTGGAAGCCCGAATTTGCCCAGAAGGGAGTTTGGTTGGTGGCTGAGTGGGAGGAATTGTTGTACGCGAATTCCGCGTATGCCAGCAGGGAGGACCAGTCATCTTGTGCAGAGGAACAAAAACAACGTAAATATTGCTCGAGCGTTTGGTTGGTACGCTCCGTTTGACCATTGCTCTGTGGGTGGTATGCCGAGGAAAGACAGGCCTTAATTCCTAAGGTTTTGCAGAGTTCCTTCCAGAACTTTGAGGTGAATTGAGAGCCTCTGTCAGAGACAATGCACCTGGGGACCCCATGGAGCCTGACGACCTCTTTAATAAAAATGTTGGCAGTTTCGAGAGCAGAGGGAGTGCCCATTTTAGACAGTCGATCAACCTCTACCAGTATGGTGGAAAAGCCTTCTGAGGGGGGTAGTTCCATAAAGTCCATTGAAATGTCCGTCCATGGACGTTCCGGAATGGGTAATGGCTTCAAGAATCCCCAGGGCTTGGATTTAGAACCCTTGTTTCGTTGGCACGGAACACAGGAAGAGATGTATGTTGCGGCAGTCCTGCCTCCAGCCTGGCCACCAGAAGGTGCGTGAGATGAGTTCAGCCGTCTTTCGGTTTCCGATGTGACCTGCCAGTTTGTGGTCATGGAGCGTCTTCAAGACTAAAGGTCTTACTTCTAGGGGTACAAAGATCTTATCTCGAGACCAGAATAGGTCTTCACGTTTCTCCAGGGTAGACACAATGGGATCCTGGCAATGGGCTGAAGCAGCGAGGAGAGAAGAAGATAGATCTGCTGGCGAAAGGAGCAGAAGATTTTGGGGGGCCAAAATGGTACTTGGTTCCGGCACTTGAGAAGATTCCGGGGAGATTCGGGAGAGAGCATCTGCTTTACCATTTTTGGACCCCGGCCAGTAGGAAATGTGAAACGTGAATCTTGAAAAAAAAAGTGCCCAGCGGGCTTGACGAGGCCTCAACCGTTTGGCGGTACGTAAATATTCAAGGTTTTTATGATCCGTAAAAATAGTAATTGGGTGGGTTGTCCCCTCGAGAAGGTACCTCCATTCTTCTAAAGCGGCCTTAATGGCTAATAACTCACGATCACCGACGTCATAATTTCTTTCGGACGGGCTCAATCTCCGAGAGGCAAAGGCCACTGGGTGAAGGAGGGCTTTTGGCCCGTGACGTTGTGACAGAATGGCACCTGTGGCTGATTCCGAGGCATCTACTTCTAGCACGAAGGGAAGTAACGGATCCGGATGTCGAAGAATAGGAGCAGTGGTGAAGAGGCTCTTTAATTTGGAGAAGGCATCCTGGGCTTCCTGGGACCACTGGAAACGGCCATGTTGTTGGGTTATGCGGGTGATGGGTGCAACAATAGTAGAGAACCCGACGATGAACCTCCGATAAAAATTAGCAAACCCGATGAAACGTTGGACGGCCTTTTTGTCCTTGGGAGCTGACCACTCTATTACTGCCTTGACCTTTTGGGGATCCATTGCAGTGCCTTTAGTAGAAATGATAAATCCTAGGAACTGTACCGTAGTTTTCTCAAATTCACACTTCTCGGCTTTAAGGTAAAGTTTATGGGTTCTAAGGATGGAAAGTACTCTCCTAACGTGTTTCCGATGCAGATCCAAGGTGGCGGAAAAAATGAGGATATCATCCAGGTATACGACCAAAAAGTCGTCCAGGTGTTCCCTAAAGATGTCATTCACCAGATGTTGGAAGGTAGCTGGAGCATTGCACAGGCCAAAAGGCATCACTAAATATTCATAATGGCTCCAAACCTTTTAGTATTCATAGGGGCACTCGCCAGGGGTGCCCATTATCGCCGCTGTTATTTGCGCTCGCGATAGAACCCCTAGCTAGATTAGTGAGGTCCTCCCAGAAGATCCAAGGTATGAAAATAGGCTCCCTGGAGGAACGCATATCCCTATACGCAGATGACATGCTGCTGTATCTAACAAATCCCCAAAGCACGGTCCCGATTATGCTCAGCCTGATAGAAGAATTTGGTAAATTCTCGGGTCTCAGGATAAATTGGACAAAATCCAACATTTTTAGAGTAGACAGTGACCTCCCGTTTGATCTCCCAACAGACTGCCCACTCCAATTAACTGACAAATTTAAATACTTAGGGATCACGATACAACTCCCTATATCCTCTTATATTGCAAATAATTTGATACCATGTATAGATTCTTTTAAGCACAAAATGACCAGCTGGACAAGTCTGCCATTAACACTGATGGGTAGGGTTAACCTATTCAAAATGGTATTCTTGCCCAAGTTCTTATATATCCTCGCAAATAGCCCGGTATATATCGCCAAGAAGACATTCCAAGAAATAGACTCTTTGTTAACAACATTCCTATGGTCTCCTAAGAACCCTAGAATAGCACTAAAAACACTGCAGTTGCCAACGAATCAGGGGGGACTGGCACTTCCAAACCTCAGGCACTACTACTTGGCATCACAACTTGTCTATGTACATTGGTGGCTGTTCCCGCAAATTGCCAACGCTGCGACAGCAGCAGAGGCAGCGACACTCTCATCGCAGGAGACCCTTAGTAACCTGATATATTGTAAAATTGTCAAGGAAAGGAGGGGCACGAACATAATACGGGTGTCTATGGATATTTATAGACGGTGTCTCCACTTAGTTCCAGAGGACACACCGTCTGTATCTCCCAATCAACCGGTATGGAATAACCCCACGTTTACACACTTCCTAAGCCTCCCTGGCGCTTCTGCCTGGGAGGCAAAGGGTCTGAAACTTGTACACCAACTATACGATCAAGGGACATTTAAACCGTTTAATATACTACAACAGGAACTTGGGGTGCCAGAGATATGGCGCTTCAGGTATCTGCAACTGAAACATGCAGCAGCGGCCCAATTGGGTCTAAGAAATGTCAGGTTTCAAAACTCTACGATAGAAGAAACACTATTACAACCCGAGCACTCGGGATTGATCTCAGAATACTACAAACTGTTGTCGCAAGGAGGTACGGGGCAATTACAGAATGTAAAAAGGTACTGGCTCATGGATATACCAGATATGACAGAGGAAAACTGGGAGGAATTTATGGATACGTACTTTACCACCACTATTTCAGCCAGGGATAAAATGATACAGCTGCGTATCTTTCATAGAGTTTACTACACACCCCTACGCTTATTTCGTATGAAGAAAATAAACAGCTCTATCTGCCATAAATGTAACAAACTTACAGGTGACTTGCTCCACATGCTCTGGAGCTGTGAAAAGGTGCGCCCATTCTGGTCACAAGTAACCCACTTCATAGCGACTAATTTTGAACTACCAAATATATGCAGCCCAAAGTGGTGCGTACTGGCAGTCTTCGAGGATGTGGACATGAGCACATACCAAAAGCAATTTTTACGTCTTTTATTATTCTATGCTAGGAAGACGGTGGTTATGCAATGGATACATTCCACACCGATTTCTTTGAATTTATGGAAGAATATAATCAATCAGGTCTTGCCTGTTTACAAATTGACTTATGAAGCCAGAGGGTGTGCAGCTAAATTCGAGAAGATATGGGGCAGGTGGACAGATCTTATAGACGCATGTGAATACCCTGAGGGGGTCTAGAACCCTGAGAGTGTTAAATAAATGAGTATACAGGATACCTTATGCTGACTGAGACTGGTGCTCATAGTGAAATTTTTATAGAAGGCAAATTTAAATTTAATAGCAATAGGTGACAGACTGCAGTCCTTGCCATGCAAAGACACTGAGGATGTACACAAGGTGCGACTGTGACTTTTGATAGTTGAGGTTCAATGTAAAAGATGCAATGACACGCTTATTGACACTTGATGGTGTAGTGACATGAATATGTACAAATTTCTCTTCATTACATGGTTAATGTGTTAGAATGTTTTACTTTATCTTAGATGGCATTATTGACAAAGGATATGGTATGGATAAGAGTACTTGTTTGATAGAGCGGATGATCCGACCGTAATGTACAAGATTGGTTATGTAATACGATTGTAAATGTATTCTGTATGTAATGAAGATTAATAAAAACAGTTTAAAAAAAAAAATATTCATAATGGCCAAACCTGGACCTGAAGGCTGTCTTCCACTCGTCACCTGCGCGGATCCTGACAAGATTATAGGCGCCTCTTAAGTCAAGCTTGGAGAAAATCTTAGCTGATCGAAAACGTTGGAGAAGCTCAGGAATTAAAGGTAATGGGTACCGGTTCTTTACAGTGATTTTATTAAGCTCCCTATAGTCGATGCAGGGTCGGAGTGACCCATCCTTCTTCCCTACAAAAAAAATGCCAGCCCCAGCCGGCGAGGTAGAGGGCCGAATGAAGCCCTTTTCAAGGTTTTCGTCAATGTAGATTTTCAACGCTTTTAATTCGGTCTCAGATAACGGGAATATGCGCCCGAAAGGGATCACAGAGCCAGTCAATAACTCAATGGGGCAGTCATAAGCCCGGTGAGGTGGTAGATGGTCGGCCTTCTTTTTATCGAACACATCCTTGAAATCCTGGTAGACTGGCGGAATGTGCTGGAGGTTCTCTGGTGCCGAGATGACTGCCAGGTGGCAGCTCGGAGCCGGGGAGATGCAATGCTGGTGACAGTAGGGAGAAGAGAAGGAGACCTCCTTCCGGTCCCAATGGATTTGGGGATCATGGGCCTGTAACCAGGGGAGTCCAAGTATGATGGGAAACATCGGGGAGGAGATCAGGTCAAATCGTAACAGTTCCTGGTGGCCGGAGTCTGTGGTGGTAAGAATAGGTGGGGTCTCCTGGACTACTGGTCCTGAGTGTGGAAGGGACCCGTCAGCTAAGTGAACCAGTAAGGGTCTTTCTTTATTCAAGCAAGGAATATGCCATTCGTTGGCGAGGGAAATGTCCAGAAAACAACTGCAGGCGCCCAAATCAATTACGGCCGGTAGCCGAATCTTCTTTCCCGCCAGCTGTAGGGAGACAGAAAGAGTCACATAAGCCTGGACAATGTTAATGGACTGACAGTTGATAGTGGGTTGAGGTGGCAACTTACTGGGCTGGATGGGACAATTCAGTAGGTAGTGTCCGGAACCCCCGCAGTAAAGGCACAAATTAGATCTGCGTCTGCGTTGTCTTTCTTCCTGGGAAAGCCGGGGGCGCACTAGGCCAAGTTGCATGGGCTCCCCCTCTGGAGCCGGCATATCTGGAGGAAAGGAGGAGGCAGGGTATGTAGGCGGAGGCCTAGGAGGTACCCACACTGGTCGGGGATTTTGTAGGCGCTCGGAACGCCGCTCCCGCATGCGTCGGTCCAGTTTGGTGGCTAGTTGTATTAACTCCTCTAGAGTTGTGGGGGTCTCCACACGAGCTAACTCATCCTTCAGGGTTTCGTTCAGCCCCAGCCGATATTGATAACGGAGGGCAGCCTCATTCCAGGTGGTGTCAGCTGACCACTTGCGGAACTCTGCCGTATAGTCCTCCACTAGCCTTTTACCCTGGGAGAGGGTATGTAGTGTGGCTTCGGCTGTGGCAGAACGCTGGGGATCATCATAAAGTTGGCCCATTGCTTCGAAGAAGGAGTCTACCGTGTTTAACAGGGGGTTCCTCTGCTCCATGAGGCCGTGGGCCCAGGTCTGGGGTTCCTCGGATAGCAGTGACATGATAAATCCTACTTTTACGATTTCTGAAGAGAAGGTGCGGGGCTGTAAGGCAAGGTATAAGGTGCAGGCGTTTTTGAAGGACCTGAACTTCCTGCGATCGCCTGAAAATCGCTCAGGTACTGGTACCTTGGGTTCGGGTACAGCCATCATCATGGCTGGTGGGCCTTGGGCTGGTGGTGCAGAACCTCCACTGGTTGGTCCAGGAGCTGGGCTTGCCGGAAGGGAGGCTGCTGCCAATTGTTGGAGGCGACTGTCCACTTGTACATAGCCTTCTTGTAGTTTTTGTACAGCTTCCATGAGGGCGGATACCTGTTGGCATAACATCTCCAGAGGAGATCCCGCTCTGTTGGCCTCTGTCATGGCTGGTTCTTACTATCAGGAACTAAAGTACTCACCGAGGCCAAGATGCCGAGAACGGTTGCCCTTGCGACTCAGCGCCCACTGCCCCTGAAGGTGGTACAGGGGGCAGTTGGCACCAAGAGGCACAAGCCACCTGTAGGGTAGTGGCTAGGCGTGGATCCAGGTATCACGGAGTAGAAGCTGGAAGACTGGCGGAGACTCCAACACTGATAGGTGGACAGGCAGCAGGCTGAGGATCAAGCACAAGGTAAGTTAGGTACAGGTTTAGAGGATCAAACACTGATGGGCAAGTCCAGATAGAATGGTCAGGCGTAAGCAGAGGGGTCAAGGCAGGCTGAGGGTCAAACACTGAAGAGGCAGAAGCGGAAGTCCAGTAAACAGGCCGAGGGTCAAACACAGGAGAAGGGAGATACGGAAATCCGGGTACACAAGCCAAGGGTCAAGTCTGGAGAAGGCAGAGAGGTCCAATACAGTCCGGGTCGGCAACGGGTAGGCGAGTAGATACAGCAGGCACGGGTACAGGTACAAGGGAACAGCTGAGAGACGAACCAGCGTCTGTTTGGGTCCAGGGGCCTCTCTTTTATAGGCCGGCTGGAGGTCACATGGGACGTGCACTAGTGCGCATGTGCGCGCGCCGTTCAGCTGGGCCGCGAACGTTCGTGCGCCGCCACATCGTCCCTCTGACTCTTACTGTGCGCCGCAGCGCCGGACCTATACGCCTGCGCACTGGGGCGCGCGGCGGACCAGGTCCCTGATAGTCCCATTGCCCCTGTAAGAAACAACCTAGGTTCCCAGAGGACCCAATCCAACAGCATACACCATAAGCACCAGGTTTCAAGACAACCGAATCACACAAGGCAGTGAATCACCAAAGCATGTAAATCAAAGGAAGAAGCATAGTTTAGTACTTTTGTCAGTTCAGTTTACTAAATAGAATTACAATCACATCAATCAGCATAAAAACAGCGTTGTAGATCAAAGTTTTATGGCTGCGCTCCGCCCCGGTATGTGATGTCGTCACAAGCCAATGCGCTACAATGCTCTTTTGGGTAGAGTTAATGTTATAAAATGAAAGAGTATGCTGTGACCATAGAACTCCTTTAAATTATTTTAGCTATGGGTAAAGCTTCCGGAAGACCATGGGGTTAATAAACAGTAGAGGCTATTCACTTACCAAGGTAAAATTTCACTCTGCACAGTGTATATTCACTTTGTTTTGTACTGTAAATGGTGAATTTGTGTTCACTTTGAATGTTTAATCCTGTGCAAGGTATGCTAAAACAAAACTGTCATTTTGCTTCTATTCAGTGGTTGACGTGAACACAGATTCACCTTATTTACTAATCAAAATAACCATTCACTTTGCAAAATGGAAATATACTTTGCAAAAAAAATTTTTTTCTGTAGTAAAGCAACATAGATGTATTTTATGAAGATAGACAGCTTATTTTGCATTTAAAAGAGATAGATCTGTTTATATTAATGTGTTTAATGTGTAATAAAATTACATATTGAATTTTAATAGATGTATTTTATGAAGATAGACAGCTTATTTTGCATTTAAAAGAGATAGATCTGTTTATATTAATGTGTTTAATGTTTAATAAAATACATATTGCATTTTAAAGTAGAAGTGTCCGAAATTTAAAAAAAAAAAAAAACATCTATAATCACCTCTATGACTGCAGCTGATACCCGCTGGCTCTAAGCCTGAGAACTGAGCAATCACATGACCGCTGATTGCTCAGTTCTCTGGTCTGCTCTAAGCAGAGAGCAGTGACTGTCTGTCACCACCCTGTGCTGTGCCCCTCCAGTGATCACTGGAGCACTGGGCTGGAGAGCAGGTGGGAGCAGCTGGCTCAGGCTCTCAGCAGCTCCCTGAGAGGCTAAGCCAGCTTCCAGTCAGGCATTTGGGTATATTTTCCGACATTATTGTCGAAATACATACAGAGACTCGAGCAGCTCTGTGATGTCAGCTAACAGTGGGCTTTAGCTTGCTGTTGGCTGATTCAGGGTCACAGGAGTGCAAAAGAAAGTGTACTCCTCTGATCCACATGAGAAGTATAACCAAACAAGCTTTGGCCATACTTCCCTTTGACATACTAAAACAGATTTGTTATTTTATTTTAAAATATACAAGCCGCTTTTAAAAAACAGATTAATTGGTTACATTATTAAAATGAAGACATGTATATATCTTGCCAAGTACCCCAGCAGTACATAAATATGGTTTTATAGTTCAAATTCTGAATTCTATAATTTAAATAAATGAATACATGAATATAAATGAATGTTACTGTTGACTGATGTAGTGAGGCAGTCAACAGTAAATTGCTTCAAACATACTTGGGATAAACATGGATCTATAGTCAGACAACAAAGTTAACAAAAAAAAACAATAAAAAGAAAATAACAATAAAAAAAAAAAAAAACTACCCCCCCCCCCCAAAAAAATACAAATAAAATGCGCAGACTCGATGGACTACTTTTTCTGCCGTCACTTATCTGTTTCTAATTCTCTTTGGTTAACTTGAACATTGGCATTCTTGCACCTTATTGATGCAATCAGGAATGCGGGGTGGCTTTAGGATCTATTTTACAGGCAGGAACACATATTCCATAAACACCACAAAACCTATTTTTATGCAATTCCTGGATGGAACTAAATAAGAATGGAAACAAAATGATATGAACCTGAAATGATTCCATCTAGCAGACATTTTTATTCATTATTTTAAAAAGGATAACATTCAAACAATAAGCCAGTTTCCTACAACATGCTGCTAATTCATAAATAAACTTGGTTGAAGATCTCAGCATTTTAGCAGGATATTTGCACTTAAAAGAACTAAATAACTAAAGTTGATTTATAAGTATCCTCTTTAGTACAAAGAATGAAAAGAAACAGACGTATGAGAAGAAAAAATGGTAATAATAAATTTTTTAAAAAGCAAGTAAGTACAAAAAGAATTTGAATTCAAAATAGAATAAAGAATAAATGGGGTGTGTGAAGGATAAAACGAGGGAGTGGGAAAAGGCAATGAGAGGTAATTTGAAGGACACAAAGGGTCGTAGCCTTGATACTTTTTCCCATGCTAATAGAAAAGAAAGAAAACAAATACTCATCCATGGAAAGTCAAAAGAATAAGAGAGGCTCTAGAATATGAAATCCCATTCTCACAGTTCACACAGCTGATCCATCCAGTGCTCAAAGCTTGTGTAAATGTATAGGGTGCCAGGACGCTAAAAGCCTATTTCAAGCAGAACTCAAAAATGCTGTAAAGAATTACATAACAGTTAGCAGCTTATTTATTTATTTTTTTTATCATGTTTTTTTTTTTTTTTTATCATGTTTTTTTGTATCATGTTTTTGTTATGTTTGTTTTTTCTCTGTTTAATGAAAATATGTAATCTGTATTGTAACATGTGCGAAATTTTAGGAGGTGTCTCCCTGAAATATAACAAACCTGCCATACTGATGCTGATATATTAAAGTAAATGTATTTGCTTATGTATTTATTTATTACAAGTATTTATATAGCGCCAACAATTTTACTCAGTGCTTTACATAGTCCCTGCCCTCAAGGAGCTTACAATCTAAGAATGATCATGAACAGAAAAGATGTATTATGGTATCCTTACAGCTTTGTTTTTAAAAAAAAGGGGCCAGGTCAGACCCGAAATGCTGCAATACTGTAGTTTGAAGAGTAATTTTTGTCATAACCCACCATGAATGACAATTGTTTTTCACACAAATAGAGCTTTCTTTTAGTGGTATTTAATCGCCGCTGGGTTTTTATTTATTTTTTTGCTAAATAAACGAATAAAGACCAAACATTTTGAAAAAAACTAAAACTTGTTTTTCTCTGTTTCTGTTATAAAATTTTCATAAATTTAGGACAAAATGTATTCTGCTACATTTCTTTGGTGAAAATAACCCAAATCAGTGTATATAATTTAGTCTGTAGGAAAGTTATACCGTCCACAATCTGTGGTATATATATATATATATATATATATATATGAAAATCAATCAATCCTGATGTACTGACAGCCTATCTCATTTCTTGAGACCCAAAAATGCCAGGACAGTACAAATACCCCCCAAAGGACCTTTTTGGAAAGTAGATAGTCCACGGCTAGGGTGGAACGAATTTAGATGGAGGGGGGGGGGGGGCAATTTTAGTCTTGCCTAGGGCAGCACATAAGCAAAATACACTACCGAATGGGCCTGTAGAGAAGAAGTCAAGAATTACATACAGTAGAACCTGAGTTGCTTATATACCTGAATCCAAGGCTGGCCCAAGACATTGTGCTGCCTGTGTCCAAAAAAAATCACGCCCACCAAAAGGCCCCAACATTCATTATTTTATATCATTATAATTAAAACTAACATTTAATTTATCAGGAAGTCAGATTTACATGCAACAGCACCTTATCTATATGCAAAATGACATGACATATCATGTTCAATTCCAAGGGGTGGGCAAGGACAGTATATAGACAGGCTAGGGTAGTAAATGGGCACGCTAAGAAAGTATATGGACAGGCTAAGGTAGTATATGGACAGGCTAGAGTAGTATTTAGACAGGCTAGGGTAGTATATAGACAGGATAGAGTTGTATATAGGCAGGCTAGGGTAGTATATAAACAGGCTTGGATAGTATTTAGACAGGCTAGGGTATTATATGGACAGGTTTGGGTAGTATATAGACATGCTAGAGTGGTATATAGACAGGCTAGGGTAGTATATAGACAGGCTACAGTGGTATATAGACAGGTTAGGGTACTATATAGACAGGCTAGAGTCATATATAGACAGGCTAGGGTAGTATATAGACTGGATAGGGCAGTATAGGGGTGGGAAAGGGTAGTATAGGGTCCGATGGAGCAGCCCAGTGGGACAGTTGTCATTATGATACACAAAACTGCTGGAAAAAAATTCTTGGTTGTCAATTTGCTGGGTAAATAAAAGAGGAGGAGAGGCGGTTGTGGTTCATTTTTCTGCCCCTCTCAAAGTGCTGCCAGATCCAATGGACCCACTGGGACTCATTGTAGGGCCAGCCCTGCCTGTATCTATTGATGATGTGTTCATTGTTTCGAAGAAGCTTACCTCTGTTTCTGCATTTTGTGCATTATATGTTGAGATAGAATTGTCCAGATTTATGACAGGTTTTGCTTAAAACAAAAGGGAAAAAGACATTAAAGTGAACATGTTGCTTTGCTCTGTATGGGCAAAGCACAGGTTTGCTTTAAGCAACCATAGGTTTGCTGACTAAGTTGTACTAAATTAATCTATCCTGCCTTTGGTAAGCCATTCAAAGCGCTGCCAACTCATCCATTTAATTACTGATATTTAAGATTTACACAGTGCCTGATTAGATGTGGATTAGCCAATGCCATAATATAACTGTATTCCTAGCTATGCCAATAATTAAAGAGTTACATTGTTGTGATCACTATTTTAAAATGGCCATATACAGGCAGAACCTGCACATGTTATGATCACCAAAAGGCTAGCATACAAACTGGTATTCCTACTGTACCTGTCTTAGTAAAAGCTGTGGAACTTTGTGTGAAGTTCATAATATTAGTACATGTACGAACTGTCCCTGATATTTATATGTTGGTGAAAGGAGCTCTGTTGTGTAGGTGTGCAGCGACATTGAAAAATACAGAGCACTTTAGTGAACTAAAAGTTTCTGTGTTAGAGAAGGCATTCTAATGATATGCAGGTCATAATTGAAACAGTTCTGATTCCGGTGTCTGATTGGTTGTTGTGAGTTACTACGATCAAGGTAGCACAGGCACTTAGTGGTTGGCACTTATGCCTTGCAGCTAAGGGGTCCTTGGTCGAAATCTTGGTCAGGTCCTTATCGGCATGGAGTTTTCTTGTTTTTCTTCTGCTGATAGGTTAATTGGCTCCTGTTCAAATTGGCCTTAGTATGTTTGTGCAAATTGGCTATGCACATGTGTTATCACGGTGCATGCTGGTCCCAAGTAGTGATGAGCTGACAGTTTTGTCCAAACCTAGGTTCAAACTAAAATGTGTCCATTTTGCTTGTTTGCCAGAGATGAAAATCATTAACAGAAGCGATATTCATACCAATTATATACAGTATATGACAGTTTCCTGCTGTCAGTAGTTCCTAAGGAAGCTGCAAGTGCTATTACCTGCCATTTTCCTAGGAACCACTAATGTCACTAATGGTACACTTCTCTCACCTAGAGGGGTGAAGTATCCTGATGCCCCCTTATTATTAAACGGGACTTCCAGATTCTGATAAGCCCCCTGCTGACAGATCTCCAGAATCACTGGCCAGGGTTGTGGGGAAGGGTGTTAAGGGCATGTGGCCTGGTATGGTTCAAGGAAGGAGGGGTGTCTGTTCACACCCCCCCCCCCCTTTTCTAGCCAGCCAAGCTACATAATCAGATTAAAGCGGAGGTCCGCCCACCGCTGCAATAATTAAAAGCCAGCATCTACACATACTGCAGCTTCTGGCTTTTAATAATAGGACACTTACCTGTCCTGGAGTCCAGCGATGTCGGCACCACAGCTGATGTTTCCATCAGCTGTCGGGTGCTGCCGCCTTACGGCTTTACGCCGGGAACCCTACTGCTCATGCACGAGTCTCCACTCCTCTCTCCTACTGGCCTGGCAACAGGGGGAGAAGGATGAGACCGAGCGGTGATGTCAATAGCCGCGGCTCCAGAAAGTGGGAACAGGATATGTCCCCCCTCCCCCCCTAAAGGTGCCAAATGTGGCACCGGGGGGGGGGGGACAAATGAGCAGAACTCTGCTTTAAGGGTCTGGTATGGCTATTTACAGGGACTTCAAACTTTTTTTTTCCATGGGGTCACCCTTAAATTTGGACCAGACCCCAAGGGTCTGTTATGCATTTCTTGGGGAACCCCACACTTTTTTGCATGAGGTACCTCCTTAAAATTCATACCCAGACACAAAAGATCTAGTGTACATTTTAGGGGGAAATTTCACTCTTGCTGTACGTTTTTTTTTTTTTTGTTAAGAGCTGGCAAAGAAATGTCTTTTGCTGGCAATTTTAAACACTGTTTTCCCTTTGTAAATGTCTGTAAATCACAGAGATTCGTCCCTTCACAGACAGGATTATGACGCTACATAGGCATGTTATTCAAAGTAACTGAGCATTTTTTTTTTAAATGTTCTTTGCATTGGTTCATGTTCACCAGAGTCTACCCCACTCAACTCCCATGTTTTTGTTTTTTACTCCCCCTTGCCTATTGACCCAGTTGATTGCAGTGGGGTTTCTTTGAGGTTCAACAAATCCTGCTCAAACAAAACCCAGGGCAGGATGGGTCATCCCTAGTCCTAAGCCTGAGCAATTGGAAAGGGCTGAGTGAAGGCCCAACCATCTAAAAATTCCCCGGAAAAATGGTTCTCAAGTGTGTCGGACGTGAGCTGGCCCATAGAACCAACAAAAAATCAGGTAAGACTGAATACATATAATGGCTTAGTGGTTAGCACGTATGCCTTGCAGAACTAGGGTCCCCGGTTTCAATTCCAACTGGGACACTACCTGTAGGAAGTTTGCATGTTCTCCTAGAGCAGTGATGGCGAACCTTGGCACCCCAGATGTTTTGGAACTAAATTTCCCATGATGCTCATGCACTCTGCAGTGTAGTTGAGCATCATGGGAAATGTAGTTCCAAAACATCTGGGGTGCCAAGATCACTGTCCTAGGGTCAGGGCTGGTGAAAGGGTTTTTGACACCCTAGGCGAAACCTCCTTTTGGCACCCCCCCCATTAGCTGTGCCCCTGACTCCACCCCTTTTCCCTGCCCATGTATATGGTGGAGGTGGTGGGGGGAGATTTTTGCAGCACCTCTCCACCTTTTCTTCAGCTGTGAAGCACAGGCCCACACCTGTGCCTCTGGACCCGACCTGAAGACAAATAGTGGTGGCATCGGCTCGATTTCTTGCACCAGCCATGGTACGCAGGTATATAGACAGGCTAGGGTAGTATACAGACAGGCTAACTGTGTAGCTGCCTGTCCGTACGAGCAGACAGATACACTGACAATGCCTAAAATAAAAATAAATGCAATTTATTTTTTTTACCTTTTTGCAAAAAGATCTGCATTTTTTTTTTTACAAAGGTGAACTTGAACCTCCACACCACAAATCACCCCGATTCCTGTATTTTCAGCACCTCAGATCACCCCAATTGCTTCATCAATCCCCTGAACGCCTGTTCCCGCGGCACCCCACCTCGCAACTCTGTTTATCTTTGTACTCTCCGGCACCTCTGTATACTTCCCGCACCTCTGTACCCTCCCGCACCTCTGTTTATCTCTGTAACCCCCCCCCCCTTTCCCCACACTTCTGTTTATCTTTGTAACCCCCTGCACCTCCGTTCCCCTCTGTACCCCCCACCTCTGTTTCCCTCTGTAACCCCCTCCCCACCTCTGTTTCCCTCCCCCACACACATCTGTTCCCCTCTGTAACCTCCTCCCCCACACACATATGTTCCCCTCTGCCCCCCCCCCCCCACACATCTGTTCCACTTTGTACCCCCC
Organism: Lithobates sylvaticus; assembly: GCA_028564925.1. Lineage (NCBI taxonomy): Eukaryota > Metazoa > Chordata > Amphibia > Anura > Ranidae > Lithobates > Lithobates sylvaticus. Next base: position 457,601,265 of record CM053030.1, on the reverse strand, counting down.
CCCACACATCGGTCCCCCTCTGTAGCCTCCTCCCCCACACACATCTGTTCCCCTCTGTAACCCCCCCCACACACATGTTCCCCTCTGCCCCCCCCCCCCCCCCCACACACATCTGTTCCACTTTGTACCCCCCCCCCCCCCACACACATCTGTTCCCCTCTGTAACCTCCCCCACACACACATATGTTCCCCTCTGCCCCCCCATCTCTGTAACCCCCTCCCCCACATATCTTTTCTCCTCTGCCCCCCCAAGCACATTGGTTACTCTCTGTGCCCACTACCACCCCCACCCCCACCCCACACACACGCCTCTGTCCCCCTCTGTACATTATGCAATATAAAGTTGACAGCAGAAAAAGTTATTTTTTTAATTCCGGTTACTGGGTGCAGTGGGTGTTTTACCACTACCTGTGCGAACGCCGTGGTGACCTCACTCCGAGCAGAGCGGCGCTGCTGCCTGTCCTCACAAACAATTCCGATGGTCCAGGAGTAGGAGGGCGGGGAAATCGCGCCAATCCCAAACTTACATGCAGCCAGGCTTCCATCTCATCCGCCCCGGCCGGTTCCATGTATCCTGCAGGCAAGCACTTTAGGGCCGGCCGGCGCTGCTCTTTGTCCAGGCTCTCTCCCCTCCTCTTCTCACTGACGCTGCTAGGGAACATCAGATACGGTGACGACGTGACAGCGTGGTACAGAGACAGGTCACACTCACTGGCAGTGTCACTGTGATGATCAGGGGTGCGCAGCGGCGCAGGGATGTTTCCTTTCCTTCCTTTATAATGGATACAGTACCCCACCGCTGCTGCACTGGCGCCTCTGACACTGTATGGAGGGACTCGGGAGCAGAGCGGCTGCTTATTAAGTTTACTTGCTGAGGGAGAGAGGGAGTAGTGTCACCAGCGGCTGGGCGCCCTAGGCGCCCTAGTTCGCCTAGTGGTAGCACCGGCCCTGCCTAGGGTATATGTAGGCTTCCTCCCATACAGACATGCTGGTAGGTTAAATAACCCCTGGTATACGAGGTTGTTTGTAAGGTTCTTGAGGGCAGGGGCTGATGTGAATGTCCAAGTATGTAAAGTGCTCTTTAAATTGCTTGCACTAATTTAGAAATACCTATAATCATACATACTGTGTAAACTACAACCTATTGCATTGTTATGCAAGTCTTTTTGTGTGATTCAAGTAATAACATCTTCCCAGTTACAACATGACAGTTGACAAGTAAAGAGAGATTAACCAGAAAGTGATACAATTCTGCAGTTATTTTATTTTGGGGAGTCGCTGTCTCATCACTCTGCATCTGCTTTGACGGCTTCATCATAGTCTTCCACAGAATTTAAGAAGAAGAATGCAGTTGCAACACCTACACAAACTGCTTTAGGGCAGTGAGCGTTATAAATACTACTGTTATACATTTTTTTATTCTATGAATTTAGTCTTTGCCAGTAAAAGTTTAACACTGAAATCCAGGCAGATATAAAAGACATGTTACTATAGCCTTGTATTCTGTAATATAAATCAATATATGTATTTTTTTAGATGCAAACAGTATAAGTACCTGACTTAGATTTGGCACCAGTCTCTTGCAGTCCATTGTACAGAATAGCTCAATATGAAGAAGGGAGAAACAGTAGACTGAGCATGCTGATGGGAGAAGAGAGCAGAGTGAGAGAAAGATGAGCTCATCGGTCTTCTGTTTTTTTTTTTCTTTTTCAGTTTCCAATAACAGAGCTGGAGGTTGGGGGGGGGGGGGGGGTGTAAATGTTACTGAACCGTAGCAGTTTCCTGCCCTGGGCAGTGCAGTTTGCCACAGCTGTTTAAATCTCATGACCGGATAAAGCAAAATGCAAATCCTTTGGCAAGAAAAACAGTCCCCATATGTGTATTTTATTCTGCGCTGGATGTTTTAACTATTGTTTCTGCAAGATTGCAGTGGCACTGTGGTTGTATGATATGCATAAGAATGCACTTATACTGTATATGAGCCTACATTTTATATGTTCTCTACAATATAATTAGTAGGGTACAGAGGGACACTGAGCATATGAAATCAGGGGGCCTACACATGGTTGCTGTTTTCATTTTTTTGTCAGTTGTGTTCTTTCATTTTGTTATGAATAAAGCATCATTGTGATCGTCAACTTCATCTAGTGGCCATAATGCAGTACTTTCCTGATTCATTCTTTTCTGCATGAGAAATAACATTCAACCTGAAAAAAAAAAAAGGCCTAATAACATTTGTTTTTGCCCCTATTCGCACAGAAGTTTCATAGGACGAATAGCTCTGCAAAATTTTTGTATAAATGCACCTTAACTGTTATCTAAGGCTTGATTCATTGAATTTGATTAGTCAGTCTCCTAGACTTCTATGGAGACAACTACTTCAGTTTAAACAACGTTTTTTAAGACCAAAAGCAGGAGACAGTGGCTGAATTGGGAGGTAAATGTAGGTTTCTCTATAGAGTTTTCAGCAAGAAAGAAAGAAATGTAAGTGACAAAATCCCATGTTTTTTTTCCGACGGATGTTGGTTCAAACTTGTCTTGCATACACACGGTCACACAAAGTTGGTCGGAAAATCCGAACGCCAAGAACGCAGTGACGTACAACACATACGACAAGCCGAGAAAAGTTCAATAGCCAGTGCTGCTCTTCTGCTTGATTCCGAGTATGCGTGGCACTTTGTGCGTCATAATTGTGTACACACGATCGGAATTTGCATGAACGGATTTTGTTGTCGAAACATTTGAGAACCAGATCTCAAATTTTGTGCAACGGAAATTCCGATGGAAACTGTCCAGTGGAGCCTACACACGGTCAGAATTTCCGACAACAAGCTCCGATCGCACATTTTCCGTCGTAAAGTCCGACCGTGTGTACGGGGCATTACAGATTACATATACATCCCCAAATGTTGCAGGGAAGAATTTTGTGCAGTTATCCTTTAAATAAACCATGCAGCTCAAGGCAAAAAATATTTTGTGGCTTCCTAATCTTAATAGGTTTTATCATTCTCCTGCGTTTTTTAAATGCAAATTTAATTAGATTTAAGCAAATGCTGGTCTGCCATACTGTCCCCCCATCGGATAGTGTCCGCCCCGTACTGCGCAGGAGCGGCGCTTGCACAGTCTGGAGGAGAAGGAGACTCCGAAAGTCTTCGAAGATGAACGGCGTCTGTGCACTGAGTCCAGGTTCAAGCCCCACCATCCATGTGGACATACGGTAGCACTTAGTAACAGGGCCCTTCGCTCGCCACGCTTCGGCCACGGCCTCGCTTCGCTCAGCAATTTTTTATTCAAACTCTATGTCCACTTGGATGGTGGGGCTTGAACCTGGACTCAGTGCGCAGGCGCCGTTCATCTTCGGAGACCTTTGGCGTCTCCTTGTCCTCCGTACTGCGCAAGTGCAGTACAGGGCAGACACTACCTTACGGGGGACAGTATTCGACACAACACCGGCTTAAAATTATTGGTTTCATGCACAATTAAATGTGGTGCTGGCCACAGTGCTGATTTAGTGTTTTTATAATATTGCATCAGAGAGTTCCATTTTTATTTTTTTTACCTTAAAAACAAACAAGCAAACATCTTCTACCTGATGCAATGGGCTGGAGAGAGGGAATAGGGAGGATATAGACCCTCGCCATGCTAAAAAAAAATGCATCCCTGTCAAACCAAAAATGATCAATGGTGATGGGATCAACACTCTTCAGCACAATCACTCAGTTGGGGTGCTGGCAACTGTGTTAAAAACTTTTTGTTTTCCTTCAAGGGAACATGTCCAAGTAAGCCAAAGCAATAGCTTGACTTAAAGTGACAATAAAAGATATCCTTATTGTTTAAAGATAATCCATACACATCCATCAGTTAATGGTCCTGTAATCCATTTTTCATGTTTCTTATTGTGTTTTCCTTTTGACTTTTGTTTTTGTGAAACGAGCAGTAAATGTTTATTGTGATCATGTGCACTGCTCTTTGTACACTACACAATCCAAAGTCCCTAGTCCATCTCGGATATGAGTGAGAAAGAGAGTGCCTACATTCCTACATACAGTGGGACCATGGAGAACAAACATACCCACCCTCAAACAGAAAGTTGGATCACAGCAGCAAAAACAAAAAAAAAGGAGTTTGGAGATTTGGAAACGGCGGAGTGCAATAGAGGGGACTTTTTGAAGTTAAGAATACCTACTGAATAGAATGCATTTTTTTTAACCAGAGTTTAATGTCACATTAACTCTTATCTTCTGGAGCTGCATATACTCTTCCCTTTGTTCCCCCACCGCTATGTGCAAAGAGAACATCTGGAACATCTGGGTATATCCCCCTTCCTCCCACATAACAGCACTTCCATTGTATTGGCAAAGCTCAGGTTCATTTTCATTTAAAGTTCACCTATAACATAAACTGGCCCATGCAAACAGAAGGCCTCAGTAGTTTAAAATACACTTTTTCACAAATGAAGCCTGGCCAAAATGCTCCCAATCTTTACATTCCTACATCCTAGCTTATTTACAGAAAATGGTCGCTGAGCCTCTTTCTTTGAAGACAACTAGAGTGATAATCTCTTTAGCTATCCTCAAAGAAGGAGGTGTATGGCCATTTTTTTGTAGCACAGAATATGAGATGGTAGGGGCTACAGCAGTGTGAAAATCCTGGTGGGGATATGCAACTGGAGAGTTTTAGCTGAGATGAGAGCGAGCACAATGTGCATAGTTCTGCTTTTTATTTAGGAAGTTTGCTTGTTCCTTTGCTGGGAGTGAGCGTTCCATGACTTTCATGTCCTGGAAATAAAAAAAAGGATTTAGGAATATAAACATTGGGAGTATTTTGAACAAGCTTTATTTTAGCAGAAAAGGTCTACAGGTATGGCAATTGTACGGGCAGCACAGTGGTGTAGTGGGTAGCACTCTCGCCTAGCAGTAAAAAGGGTCGCTGGTTTGAATCCCAACCACGACACTACCTGCCTGGAGTTTGCATGTTCTCCCTGTGCCTGCGTGAGTTTTCTCCGGGTACTCCGGTTTCCTCCCACACTCCAAAGACATGCTGGTAGGTTATTTGGCCCTAGTATATGAATGGGGACCTTGGATTAGGGTAGGGACTGATGTGAGTGTGCGATGTGCAGGGTTAGGGACAATTGTAGACACGCACCCACACTCACTCAGGTTGGACTGGTGTCTTTATTCAACCTTACTAACTATGTAATATTATTACAGAAGGCACAATTTACTTTAAGGCCCCATTAACACTTGCAAATGGGGTTGTTAGTGATTAAGAGGGGGAAGCCCCATTAAAAGCAACAAGAAGCTGACAGGTCCTACAGGCCACTTGCATGTAATCATACATGGAGCGATTACCTGCAAATAATCAGCCCTGGAAGCAGTCTGCCACAGATTATTTGCAGGAGCTGTCAGTCGCCTATTGCTCTCCCACATTTAATTGTCGGAATCCTCTACTGGGTCACCCACATGTAATCACTATTGGTTCCATTCGCAAATGTGAACCAATGGGGCCCCTTGTCTGCATGAGACAGTTTATGTTAAAGGTGAACTTAGCCTTTATTATTTTTTTTTAATGAAGTATCATCCTGGTTCTATGCTGAGTCTCATTTCTTTGTAAGCAGAAAAGAGGTGCGCAGGCTCATTTTGTCCACACTGCTTAGCCTATAGAACATGTTCACCACCACAGGTTCACTTTTAAATAAGTATTCTGAAGAACAGGCTATATACTTAACTATCTGGTTTAAAAATGCCACTGCTTTGCTGCATCGCTAAGGCTGCAGTTTTTCAAAACTTGCATGGGTGTTGAATACCCGCTCCCTTGCCTCATGCTCTGCACTTCTTCCCAGTGGCTCAAACACAATGTAGTGCCATAAAAGCCAGTATAGAGAAGAACATCATGAGGTGGGAAGGGGCTGGCATTTGACACATCTGAAGGTGTCAAATACCTGAACTGGGCTCCAATATATGTGTTACTACAACTTAAAAGTGTAATCATGGCTTACAATTTTCATAACTGAGAAAAAACAAGGCAGTGCTTATCATAACCTTGAATCCCATTACAGTTTATTGTTTTTTATTGTTTTGCCCAACTCCACAGGTGCTCTTTAAGTTGTCAGGTCTGTAAATAGTTTCATTGAATAGATTGCATACCTTTTCATAATTTTTCTAAAAGTCACATTATGGAGTAGCTGTAAATAAACAGAAGAAAGGTTATAGAACGGAGGTTTGGTGGTGCCATTTTGTGACAATAAATTCTGGCGGTTTACAGTGAGCTCAGCTATTTATGGTGCATCATAAAGATCGCAGGTATTTTGCTCTTTGACATAATGCTGAAATCTTGCTTTGTGAGGGCGTTGTCACATAGCAGAACAAATTGCTTGGCTTATCAGTGTGTAAATACAAGCTTCTCCCACCCACAAAGTCAATTGATTACTTATTTGTGACTTGGTACTGCTCACTGATCTTTGTCAAAGTTTCTTGCAAAATTATGATATGACTGTGTGCTACAATACAGAGCCATATTTACAAAATATATGCAATATTCCACATTAAGACTTGCCCAACCATTAATATATATATATAAAAACCCCTTTAGTAAACATGCCAAGTATATGATCTAGCTCATTTGAGTCTTCCAGCTTACAAATAAATTTTTCCTTGGCCTAGTTGGCAAACCTAGGGCTTGATATACTAAAGTGTAACATTAGGAGAGGTGAAATGAGCCTACTTTACAAAAGTATTGTTAGGTGGAGTGCATCTGTGTTTTTCCAACTTCCCAACCCATAATCGGATATTTTGGACTGAATACAGGAACACTTTACTTCACCTCCTTTAGCAAATCATGGCCTTTATCTGCATTCCCAGTGCATATTGAGATCTTTTGCCTAATTATATATAAATGCTTTTTAGTAGAGTTGAACCCCTGTCAGCTCTTTATTGCTCCAATGAAGGAAAAAGCATCCAAGAGGTTCTGGGACTTTAATATGAGTTCATGCAAAGTAGTGAGAGGACAAAAACATTCAGGAGCTCACTGGCTCAGGTTAGGTTGCTCACAATAGACTGGATAAGCAGGTTACCTGAAGAAACCCCCCCCCCCTTTCAACAGGGCTTCCGTTAAAATAAGACCTTTGATTGCTCACACAGACGCTGCTGGATAGTAACGCTAAAGCCTCGTACACACGATCTGATTGGCCTAAAGAGCATCTGATTTTTGTCCAAACGGCATGTGCCAGGAACTTGTCTTGCATACTAACGGTACACAATTGTCGGCCAACAAACATGAACATAGTGACATACTAGATGTACTACGAGACTTTAAAGAGGAAGTTAATTTCGCAAGCGCCACCCTTTGGGCTCCTTCTGCTAATTTTGTGTTAGTAGAAGTTTGGTGAGTGTTGATTCACGCTTTTCAGTTTGTGCTTTTCAGTTTGTTTCTGAATGGCCGTTCGTCAACCAACCATGTTGCAGAATCGGAGGACAGAATGTGCTATTATTGGGCTTGGAGTTATTGCTTTGACCCAAGTCCAGTCCAGGAACAGGAGGAGGAGGAGTTGTTGGACCAAAAATTGGTTGCTTAATCGTGACCAATTATGTCATATGCCATTGCTGCGGGAGCGCCAGGAGAATAATCCAGATGATTTTCGGAATTATCTCAGGATGACGGACCCCTGCTTTCACCAACTCTTGGCATTGGTGACCCCCTATATTAAGAAGCAGGACACATACATGAGGCTTGCCAATGACTCCAGAGAAAAGGCTTATAGTCATCTTGCGATACTTGACGGTGGGGAGAAGTCTCCAGGACCTCAAGTTTACCACTGGGATCTCCCCCAAGGCTCTGGGACTCATTATTCCAGTGACGTGCTCAGCCATTATTCAAGTCCTGCAGAAGGACTATATTAGTGTAAGTTTTTACTTTTAAGATCACATTCTATGTATTAATGTTTGCTAATGTATTGTATTAATTACATAATTATCAATATTGTAATATGCTGTGAATGTCCTCTTTGTCCTCATGCATGCTGTAAGCTTTTTCTGCTCCTTTTTTAGCCTACATGCATATTTTTCATAACTAACCTCAGCATGCTATCCTGGGCCCATACACACCTAGCCTAGTAACTTAACAATGTTTTTTGTCAGCTACATTTTGGGGCTTACCCTAAACAACCCCTAAAATGTGTACAAATGTTATTGTTGTCCTCAAATTCAGGCAGGGTGCAAGATCCCCCCCTCCCTCCCAAAAATGCTAAGTCAACAGATACAAATACTCTATCTGCTGACTTTGCAAAACCCATACACACCATCCCTCTTTTGTGTTCATATGTCTGTATAAATTCACCAAACCATGTAGTGCAAGGGCCTGCCTGATTAACTACAAATTGTAACATAGAAAGTGGTTGTCTCTATTATATTGATATTTTTTCAGAATGTCAAAATGTGCTGCAATTTGGACAGTGTGTATCCAGATTTTTAGATGATGACACTTCTTACCTGTCCACTGGGCTGTCAATAGTATAAGTAAGGCCGCGTACACACGAAGGGACAATCCCGCGGGATTATCCTCTGGACTGAAGTCCAGAGGATAATCCCCTCGTGTGTGGGCGCCGGCGGACTTTTTGGCGCCAAAGTACGGCGGACTAAAGTTTCAGGTTTTGTTCTCAAATTATCCGCTGGACTTGGAAGTCCAGCGGACAATCCCGCCGTTAGTGGGCAAGTCCGCGGGACTTTTGAAATGAACGGACTTGCCGCTCATCGGCAAGTCCGTTCATTTAGCACGTGACTTCAGGTTACGTAGCTAGCGTAGGCAGTTACTGCCGCCGCGCTAGCTCCGTGACCTGGCATGGATTTAAAGGGAATCCCCACGCCGAAAAAACGGCGTGAGGGTTCCCCCCAAATCCATGTCAGACCCTCATCCGAGCACGCAGCCTGGCAGGCCAGGAAAGGGGTGGGGACGAACGAGCGCCCCCCCCCTCCTGAGCCGTACCAGGCCGCGTGCCCTCAACATGGGGGGGTGCCCTGGGGAAAGGGGGGCCGTGCGGCCCCCCCACCCCAAAGCACCTTGTCCCCATGTTGATGAGGACAAGGGCCTCTTCCCGACAACCCTGGCCGTTGGTTGTCGGGGTCTGCGGGCGGGGGCTTATCGGAATCTGGGAACCCCCTTTAATAAGGGGGCCCCCAGATACCGGCCCCCCACCCTATGTGAATGAATATGGGGTACGATGTACCCCTACCCATTCACCTAAGGTGTAAAATGTAAAGTAAAAAAAAACACCCACACTTTTGAAAAAATAGTTTATTGCACTGCTCCGGGGGTCTTCTTCCGTCTTGGGGGTCTTCTCGCCGGACTCCCCCGCCATTTACCAAGCTCTTTTACCGAGCGAGGGAGTCCGGCTACCTTCTTCGTCGTCGCCGCCGTCTGGGGGTCTCGATCCGCCTTCGGGGGTCTTCTTCCGTCTTGGGGGTCTTCTCGCCGGACTCCTCCCCTCTCTTCTGCTCTTTTACCTAGCTCTTTCACGAGGGAGGTGTCCGGCTACCTTCTTCGTCGTCGCCGCCGTCGTCTGGGGTCTCGATCCGCCTTCGGGGGTCTTCCGGGGGTCTCTTCTGTTCTTGCGGCGGTCGTCGTCTTCCGCGCCGCCGGCGCCTTCTTCTTCTTCTTCTTCTTGTCCTCCTTCTTGTCCTTCTTGTTCTTCTTCTTCTTCCGATGTTGACCCGACGCTCTCTCTGCCCGGAATGCCTGTGCCGCTCTGAGCTCGGACTTATATAGGGACATGGGCGACAGGGTCACATGTTCATGTCACATGGTGACCCCGCCCCCTTGCGATGTCACAGTCCCAGCATCCTCCGGGACTGTGACAACACAAGGGGGCGGGGTCACCATGTGACATGTGCATGTGACCCTGTCGCCCATGTCCCTATATAAGTCCGAGCTCAGAGCGGCACAGGCATTCCGGGCAGAGAGAGCGTCGGGTCAACATCGGAAGAAGAAGAAGAACAAGAAGGACAAGAAGGAGGACAAGAAGAAGAAGAAGGCGCCGGCGGCGCGGAAGACGACGACCGCCGCAAGAACAGAAGAGACCCCCGGAAGACCCCCGAAGGCGGATCGAGACCCTCAGACGACGGCGGCGACGACGAAGAAGGTAGCCGGACACCTCCCCTCGTGAAAGAGCTAGGTAAAAGAGCAGAAGAGAGGGGAGGAGTCCGGCGAGAAGACCCCCAAGACGGAAGAAGACCCCCGGAGCAGTGCAATAAACTATTTTTTCAAAAGTGTGGGTGTTTTTTTTTTTACTTTACATTTTACACCTTAGGTGAATGGGTAGGGGTACATCGTACCCCATATTCATTCACATAGGGTGGGGGGCCGGTATCTGGGGGCCCCCTTATTAAAGGGGGTTCCCAGATTCCGATAAGCCCCCGCCCGCAGACCCCGACAACCAACGGCCAGGGTTGTCGGGAAGAGGCCCTTGTCCTCATCAACATGGGGACAAGGTGCTTTTGGGGTGGGGGGGCCGCACGGCCCCCCTTTCCCCAGGGCACCCCCCATGTTGAGGGCACGCGGCCTGGTACGGCTCAGGAGGGGGGGGGGCGCTCGTTCGTCCCCACCCCTTTCCTGGCCTGCCAGGCTGCGTGCTCGGATGAGGGTCTGACATGGATTTGGGGGGAACCCCCACGCCGTTTTTTTTCGGCGTGGGGATTCCCTTTAAATCCATGCCGGGTCACGGAGCTAGCGCGGCGGCATTTACTGCCTACGCTAGCTACGTAACCTGAAGTTACGTTCGAAATGAACGGACTGCTCCGTGTGTGGGCAAGTCCGTTCATTTTCAAAAGTCCCACGGACTTTTGGCCGGCGGATTATCCGCTGGACAAGTCCGTGCGTGTGTGGGCAAGTCCACACCCTCGGAAAGTCCAGCGGACCTAGCCGGAAAGTCCAGCGGATTGTCCGCTGGACTTAGGTCCGCCGGCAAAAGTCCGTACGTGTGTACGAGGCATAAGGAGGGGCTGGCTAAAGTATCACAGATTATTTATGCAAACAGCTCTCATGGAAGTGGAGAGGGTTTTTTTAATCCACAGTTTCCTTCCAACCCAGAGAAATGGCAGGATGTTGCAGGCCAGTTACACCATCAGTGGGATTTTCCCAAGTGTGGTGGTGCTATTGATGGCAAGCATGTCGAAATTGTCCCACCACCTAACTCTGGCTCATATTATTTTAATTATAACGGCTTTTGCAGCATAGTCATGCTAGCTGTGTCTGCAAACTATGAGTTTTTGTATCTGGATGTAGAGAAGAATGGCCACAACTCTGATGGAGGAGTGATTACGCAGAAAAAGTTCTACAAATGGCTCCAGAATGGCACCTTAAACTTGCCACCTGCTTAGGAGAATGTTGAGGGCCTCAATTTTGTTTTTGTTGCAGATGAGGCATTTGCTCTGGGGGAACATCTGATGAAGCCGTTTCCTATGAGTAACCTCACCACAGAGAAAAAGAACATTCAATTACAGGCTCTCTTGTGCCAGAAGGGTGGTCGAAAATGCGTTTAGCATCCTATCGAGTAGTTTCAGGCTGTTTTTGACTCCAATCAACCTGGCACTCTACACGATCAACCATGTGGCCCTGTGCTGTTGTATGTTACATAATTTTTTTAAGGAGAAATGCTACCAGCTACCTTGCCTCACTGCCAAATGACATGGACCCTGCATTGGCAGGCCCAGCTGAAGAGGCTGCAGCTCGGCTGTCTGTGGGCTTGCTGACGCCTATTGAAAATGCCCGTGCTGGATTGCCCTCACAAATTGCCAGAGATTTACGGCAGAAATACCTTGATTATTTTGTGGGTAGAGGGGCAGTGGCTTGGCAGCAAATTGTAGCTGATCATGCCTAATATAATTTTGAGAACATAGACAGATAAGAAACACAGACAGTAGTTCAAATGAAATATGAGTTTAATATGTTCACAAATGGGCTTTATGTCAGGTCACCTGAGAACAGGTGACAGGTGCACTCAGTAGGAGTCAGAAGTGCACCGCTAGGTAGTGGACCCTGGGACTGACTGCTGCGGATTGTACCCAGGGAGATTCAGGACACAGGTCTACTGGATCACTAACAAAGATCCCAGTGGGAGCTAGAGCATAGATTCCCCAGGGCGCGGAGTCTAAGAGCCAGCAGGTGTTCGCCAGAGCCTCTAGTGGTGAGGATGGACTTCGCTGCAGTCTGGCTCCAGGTCGCGGCCCCCAGGGTCTCACAGCTCACGCTCACAGTAGACTACAGGAGAAGGAAGCAGCAGGCTGGAACGACAAGGATAGTAAGGGGATAAGGCAGAGGTCAGGGCAACTAGCAGACAGGAACAACAGAGTACACGCCAAAGGTTCAGGGTCACAGGCAGACAGGGATGGTCGGGGACATGCCAAAGGGTCAAGGTCACAAGCAGACAGGAATCGCTGAGAACACGCCAAGGTCGGTAACAGAGACAAACATACAGCACACGGCAAGCAGGAACCAGGAAGCTGAACACACCATGGATACACAATGGTTGATCAGCACCACTGGCTTGCAGTGCACAGGTTAATATAGGCTTCCCTGATAGGGCCTGGGGTGGAGCCATGCCCAGAGGAGAGGTCATAAAAACCACCAGGTGAGAGTGGCTGGCCTCTTAGTCTGAACACATGGAGAAGTAAGCAAACAGGGGAAGATTACTGCATAACCATGACACTTTATTTTTGCCACTTGCTCCAATGGTGCAAATGTACCTTATTTGCTACATGAGGTGACAATATCTTCTTCAGCTAACTATTGAGTGAGTTATGGTCAAGTTACTAGTCAAATTCAGGAAATACTTACCTACCCAGTCTATTGTTGCTTGCAACCTGCTTGCCCTTCAGACTCCTACACTACTAGGAATGTGCACACTGCAACTACTCAGTAATCTTGGCCCTGGTGCCTGGGTCTCCAAAACTTGGGTACCTAGCAACACTGCCAGATCCTTCCACCTCTTCCTTCTCCATGCTAATGTTAATGCATTACATACTTTGCTAATGTGTGAAGTGGGTGTTTTGCTTGGACATCTAAACACTCGACATGTATACACATTTGAAGCCAGATTCCAAGAATACTTACTTGGCACTATGGCACCAAACAAACATACTGTCTGAGCTTACCACACTCACTTCCCTCTAAAAAGAAACAATACACCATTCATTAAGCCACCCCAAGTCCCATCTGTTTCTAGCATCCATTTTGCTACATTAGTTGACCAATCTTGCTCTTGCTCTGGTGTCAATGTTTGCTCATGACTAGTGGACTCCACCATGCTGCACTCTGGTTGTTTTTCTGTGAAAAATGCATAGAAAAGGGAAGGTGATGTCATTTTACAGAGGGCAAACACTGGACAAATGACAACATTTAAAAAGTCCAGCAGTTCTCCCCCACCCCTCTTGTCTACTATGGGATAGGGGATATATGCTGATCATCCTAGCAGGCGTGACTCTGTGTGACTGTTATCCCTGGGGCCTCTCCTCTACCCATGTCTACACTGGCAAGGCTGCATCAATGGGCACTGATAAACCAGGAAGCAAACAGAAAGTGTTCTTTACCCCTTAAGTTCTGCCCTAAGCCCATGGCCTTTGGTCCAACTAAAAACACCCCTGTTGGTGGTTAAATGAGTGTGTTTGAAGTTGTCACTTACGTTGTTGGTCGGAAGATGGCCTTGTTGCCTCCCCTGTTGGGGCCCGAGCGAGGGTAGCCTCCCTTCGTCCCTTGTGGTGGCTTGGCTGGAGCCTCCTTTTTTGGTGCCTCCCTGTTGAAAGAAGATAAAAAAATGTGTTCCAAAAATAAAGAAATGTCCAAAAACATGACCAAATAAGAATGTTCATATCTGCTTTATATTTACATTTATCTTTAGAATACCAAGTCATACAAAGATTTTAGAAAATCTTATATATAATTCTCTAGAGCTACTTCTTCCCTATGCCCTCCTGCTAAAAGGGCCAGGAAGAGCAGGAATCTGGAGGAGGCCACAGCTGCCTTCCTCAGCCAGGCCACTACTGCCCTCCGGACAGACCCAGATTAGGGGTTAGGGATTTGCTGTGGTGATGGCCAATAAATTAAGGGAGATGTCCGGTGAGCAAAGGAGCAGGTGTTAGGAACTCATCCTGCAGCTCCTCAACAAGGGGATGAGGGGCCAAATTTTAGAAAACAAACACCTGTGTGATTTTGTGGCCCCACATCCACCACCTCCACAGCCACCACGGCAGCATGGCGGTCAGTGCCAATACCAGCCACAAGACCCCCAACAAGCCCGCTGGTCTGGGGATTTTCACCCCTACCCCACTTACTCATTTCCTTTTCTTTTCTTTTTTTTTTTTTTTTGGAATAATGATTTTATTTGTTATATTTTCTATATTTTTGTATGTATAGAATGCACTTTTTGGTTAAGTTCTTTGTATTTGGATGCCAGATAGCATCTCTAATTTAATTTGCTTTATTTTTTTATGCACAATAAAAAAATTGTGTAGAATAATACTTGGCTATGTGTTTTACTTCAAACGACAGTTTGGGAGTGGGCAGTTACAATAAATACAAGGGAAAATTAACATGGGACACCAACATAGTTGTATCTTTGATATTAAAAACTATGGGATACTGGTGTTGTGGTAAATTACCCAAAAAATAAAACAACAAGCATAATAAGATTATTCTTGATATCACTAGAAAACAAATGCCTTTTAAAATATGTTTGCCATAACTTGATCAGTATCACCTGCAAAGCAGCTTTGTTATTATCCCATTAAAGAAGAAGAGAATGTGCGCTGCATTTCCACATTTCATAATTTGCCGCGTCACTAATATTATTTCTCCAATTACGAACTCTAGTTTACAAGACCTCGTTCCTTGCTTCTGATCATGCGTGTTTGTACTTTCCACTTTTGTGTGACGGACTTGTGTACTGACGATACAAAAATCAGACAACAGACCGTCGAAAATTTACAGGCCTGCCATCCAACATTTGTTGGCCGGAAGTTGGACAACAATTGTCTGAAGGAGCGTACTAACAGTCTGTCAACAGACAATACCCTGCCAACAATCGGATTGTGTGTACTAGGCTTTAGTTCAGTAATTATCTTCCCTACATAGATTCACACAGGAAAGCCCTATTTTGAGTCCATTCAAAGGTCTTATAAGTCCTGATGAAGGGTGAATTTCTTCTGGCCCCTGAAAGGTGTGTGTCGTTTGTTAGTGTAAACCAAAAAATGAATTGGGACAATTTTACCATTTGATCTGGCACTCCCTCCAATGGTGCAGCTTTTTATTGCTGTCAGGGTGCCTGTTACCGTTGTTTCCATTACTTTCTGTCTGGGGAAATCATTGAGAAGAGGACAGGTAGTGAGGGTAAAATTCTCTAATGGAACCCAAGATAGCAATAAAAAGCTGACAAGGTTTTTAGTCCTGCCTATTAAAAAGTTTTGTCTGAACATACAAGGTACCAGCTACAGACAGTAGATGGTAGTGGGCCAAACATGCACAAGTAAACCACTAAATGGTATTTTTGTAATCAATTGTACAGACAGGCAAGTTATCATCTTGCCTGTCTGTGCCTATCCAAAAGGTGGGGGAGTCGCTGCAGGCACTGGCTTGGATCAGTAAAATCTTAAAATTATGAGGTGGAAGTAAACATCATTAGTATGTAATCAGTGGTGATTATGTCGCTGGCTGCACATTGCTGATATTTATATGGTGGTTCAGAGCATCGGCCAATAGCCAGTAGGGTGCATGTACACTGTACGCATGTAAACGATAGTATAAAAGCTACATGTGTGCATCTTATGGACAACTTTCTGCACAGGTTCTTGCTATAGGAAAAATATTAAAAAGTACTTTTGAGTTGAATCAATCAATTTTTGGGTATTCCATTTTCTGGGGATGTTGCAGGTATGTCCCTCTTTCTTATTTTATAAAGTTGGGAGGTATAACTAACATCTGTAGGTACCAAGACCAGGACAAGAAAACTAGTGATTGCACCTTGAAAACAGAACTTTCTTTCATGGTTCAGTTCACTCAGCTGGTTTTAACATGATGAGGATGAAGGCACAGCGACAGAGGCCTTAGGGGCTTATAGGGACAGTCGCAGTTGCAGGCAGGCAGGCGAGTGCTGCCAGCGGCAGGCTTCTGCTGCACGCTGCAGGAGCGTGCCCACGGGTCGGGTGGACTCAATGTCCGCACTGCGACACGCGATCACCTAGTACAGAGGCAGAACGGGGATCCGCCAGTGTAAACAAGGCGAAGCCCATTCTGACAGGGGACATGTCAGAGATCTTCTGTTCCCAGTGATTGGGAACAGTGATCTCTGTCATATCCCTGGTGGTCCATCCCCCCTACAGTTAGAACATACCCAGGGAACACACTTAACCCCTTAAACGCCCCCTAGTGTTAACCCCTACCCTGCCAGTGTAATTTTTACATTGATCAGTGCATTTTTTTTTAGCACTGATCAATGTAATAATGTCACTGGTCCCCAAAAAGTGTCATTTGGGGTCAGATTTGTCCACCATAATGTTGTAGTCCCGCTAAAAATCGCAGATCGCCGCCATTACTAGTAAAAACAATAAAAAATAAATGAAAGTCAATAAATCTATCCCATAGTTTGTAGACACAATAACTTTTGCGCAAATCAATCAATATACACCTATTGGATTTTTTTTTACTAAAAATATGTAGAAGAATATATATCGACCTAACATGAGTAATAAATGTGTTTTATATATCTATACATATATATCTATATTTATATCTCTATATATACCGCAACGGAACTCTATCGCCACTAGGTAAGAAACTGGGCACTCCTACTCTGTTAGTACAACTATTTGGCCCACTTGGAACCAGCCAAATTTATTTAACTATCTCACGCTTTGCTATGTTCCTCTAATAGGACCTCTGTGGACAAGTTGGCTGAACCCCCCTCCACCTTCCCATACAAGTGGTGGCCAGTTGGATGCCCTATAGGCTGACGTGTTCCGCAGTACCTGTCCCACTTTACTTACCTTTCAAAATTGACCCCAGTGTATGGGCTCATAATAATAACTAACAGGCCAATTCCTTATTACAGGGTAAGTAGAAACTCCCAATATTTTCCCTTTTTCCTTATATTATAAATGATCTCCTTCTTATGCTGCCATCAATGTGCGCATTGTTGCATTAACAACCAAAAAAACTATTTTTCCCTCCTACGTGGATGGATGGTTGCGGAGGTGCACTTGCACCCCTATCTAATTGTCAGTCTTATATGTGTATATAAGATGATATACAACTTTACCTATCTATTCCCTTATACATATAGTGCACATATAATTGTGCATCACTCAATATCTATTTTAAGCACATGCACACATTGATGGACAAGCAGAGACTATTGGCATACTTTATACAAACATCATTAATATTTTTTATTTATATAAAAAATGAATAAATATAAAAAACAATAAAAAATAAAAAATAACCTACTAATAAAATATTAATACAGAATACCTCGGCCTATTGACATATATATATGTCCAAAGTACCGCTGCAGAGAAACGTACCCTGGTTCCCCGTTCCATTAAACTCCTTCCCTCTATAGGGATTGTAAGTAAACACCGAATACCACACCTATTATGCAATTGACTATGTTGCACCCGTTCCCATGATGCACACCTTTTCACTCCACTTATCTTTCTTCTTTCCCTTCTCTATCCTGTTCCCAATCACACTCTCACTCCTTATCCAGTCACCTACACTTATTCTTTCACCCCCCCTTTTCTGTTATTTCTCCCCCCCCCTTTTTGCTTTGCTCTTCTTTCCCCCTTTTTCTCTTTTTCTTTGATGGCGGCTGACGCCCCTACGCCCCTGGTTGCCTTCGATCCAATGTCACATATGATTATGTCATATTATCTATATTGTTTTCTTACTGTACATTTGTTTTCTCTTTTTTATTCCTAATATAGAAAGCTCCTGAGGAAGCGTCTTAGGACGCGTAACATGTAGAGCAACTGCAAACAAGCTGTTTTTCTGTATGACTGTACTGCTCATCTATGGTTTCGTGTTTTTGTTTATTTTAATGTCACAATTCTCCAAGAAAATTTGAATGTTTGCATTTAAATATAGTGACCTCATTGGAACCACATTGTTACTATCTGAGCGCACTTATACATCAGCTTGTTAAATACTTCTATAGTTTGCCAGATTGTTTTTTCAAACACTCTGTTTTAGATTTACAATATATTTCTTTCATTTATATGTTTTTAATAAAAAACTTTTTACATTTATTTTACGCCTAAAAAGTCCATCATTCTCCAACATTAATTTGTTGACAAAATACCTTAATATTCAGACTATCTCTATATATAGATATATATCTATATCTATATGTATATCTATCTATCTATCTATCTATCTATCTATCTATCTATCTATCTATCTATCTATCTATCTATCTATCTATCTATCTATCTCTATATATATATATATATATATGTATATATATATATATATATATATATATATTTATAGAGAGAGAGAGATATATTATATATTTTTTTATGTATTATAGCAGAAAGTAAAACAATTATTATTTTTTTTTCAAAATTGTCGCATTTTGTTTGTTTATAGTGCAAAAAAAAAACGCAGAGGTGATCAAATACCACAAAAGAAAGCTCTATTTGTGGGGAAAAAATAAATTTGGGTTTGGGTACAACGTTGCACACTCGCGCAATTATCAGTTAAAGCGACGCAGTGCCGTATGGCAAAAAATGGCCTGGTCAGCAAGGGGGCAAATCCTTTCCAGGGCTGAAGTGGTTAAAGTCTCATTTCTCCCCATATACAACATATTTTTTTTTTTTACATGAATGGATTCAGAAAAAGAGAGGCTCTGTACAGAACCATAATAAAAAAAAAACTTTCAAAAGGGGAAAAAAAAAGTAAAAAAGATAAGGTTGAAGAGCTGTACAGGCATGAATGAGATGTTTTGTACACAAAACTACCTCTCCAAAGCAATATGCCTTATCAAAAATCAACAGCCTAACCAGGCACAACATTTACTGAGCTCGCTAATCTCCAGCATGACTGTTTGCTAAGAAGTGGTAAGCAATGTGCAATACTGACAGAGTCAATATTTACTGCTAAATGGAACTTTGCATTAGCAGCCATGGATGAGAAGTAGTGTGAGGCCTGCTGCAGAATCTCTCCCCCTCCTCCTCACCCTGCACTTGTAAACAGACACGAAATAGATCACTTTGGCCTTATATGGTATGGTAAAGTCCTGAGCATGGCCGAGTCACGTGGCCTCAGACACAATTGTGAATGGCGGTATCAGGAAATATCCTAGCAGTTTGCAACACACAAATATTTCCCACATGAGGTCATCTGGAACTCTTGAATAATGAGCCTGTGCTGCTGTCACCATTCTTAACCCTTCCCAAGCAGGCCTTTGTTTACAAAAAGGTGACTGGAGCAAAGGGAACGCTGGGCTCTTTATTAAAGTCCCTCTGGTGAACTCTCGCAGTCACTGTCAAGTTCAGAATGTGAGAACAAAAAAAGGGTTTAAAGAGACTGAAGAGTTTCAGCGTGGTATACTTCTATGAGGACGGCGCGTCGGGTTTTCTGCCACTCAGCAGATTTCACAGAGCTGCGTTTTATGGGAGTTGATGTCACTTTGCAAGCTTCCAGTACTATATGAATAAAATAGGAGGAAAAAAAGGGCAATGTCGCTCCAGTATGCTGTTCTATATAACTAAAGACAAAACTTTTTTTAGTTTTGGATAGTGTAGGGAGAAATTAGAGCACCCGTCCGGCTGATATTGCTGTTTATGTCCCTTGTTATGGTGACCACACACTTTAATTTATTTATCCAATCGATGTGCAAACTGATCACACCTACAAACAATAGCCATAACCTCCCTTCTAGTCAATCTAGCCTCAATTTAAAGGCTGAATAATAATAAATATACATTTTTTGCATGTTAAAAAAATGTGCATTTATTATTTTTATTAAATAGGAGCCTAGAAAGCATTGCACCCTCTTGTAGGTTAGGTGCAGCGTTGTGCCACGTCCAGAAAACACACAAAGTCCGCATTCGGCAGTTATGCCCTGTACACACGATCGGACATTCCGACAACAAAATCCATGGATTTTTTCCCACGGATGTTGGCTCAAACCTGTCTTGCATACACACGGTCACACAAATCTTGGGAATTCTGAACGTCCAGAATGCGGTGATGTACAACACATACGACGAAAAATTAAGTTCAATAGCCAGTGCGGATCTTCTGCTTGATTCCGAGCATGCTTGGAACATTGAGCATCAGAATTGTGTACACACAATCGGAATTTACGAGAATGGATTTTGTTGTCAGAAAATTTGATCCAGATCTCAAATTTTGTGTGACGGAAATTCCGATGGAAAATGTCCGATGGAGCCTACACACGGTCGGAATTTCCGACAACAAGCTCCCATGGAACATTTTCTCTCAGAAAATCCGACCGTGTGTACGGGGCATAACAGTATATTATAGAAAAGTTCAGTAAGTACAACAGGCCCAGCAGGGAAGTACAGCATCTGCCACAAGTTTCGGAATGCAGCCTGGCCAGTCCATACCCAAAAGGGAAGGCTTCCTGGAAAGCAGATGTAGTCACTGCACTGTCCTTACTCCTCTGGAAACTTTCCCTATCTCTAGTACTGTCCCTGACAGGTGGGGAGTTAATTTCCCTATGCTGGCCACTCACAAAAAGCATGCCAAGCCTTGGAGCTGTAGTCTTAAATAGACTCGGTCTGACCCAAGATGGCTGCCAACTCCACATGGGGTGGCAGCATACAATTAGATACCTGCCCCCCTGTGACTGAGGAAATCATAGAGAAACCATGTTTCCCTTGACTTCCTCCCCACCTGCATTGCTGCCGCGGTCGAGTGCCACCTGGAGTAGAGAATACAGACTGCACCTGCCACAAGGATGTCTTTAATATTGATTGGACCCTGGGCAAACATTTTCTTTAACCCCCCCCCCCCCCCCCATTCATCCTATTACTAGGACGTTGCTATGGAACTCCAGCCATTGATGCTAGCCGTCACCATCACATGAACGCACTGGGATTCATGCCACACATGTACAGTGTACCATGCACAACATGAGCACAATGAGCTCAGCACCCTGCCCAGCTCAAAGCCATAATAACACTATAGATAGTGCACCACGTACCTGCAAAATCTGAATCCCAGAGAGATGCTGCTGTGGTGCTGCTGTAGTGATGCCCACCGTGATCTCGGATTCAAATGCCACACAAGTGCTGTGCACCATCTACCCCATTGCCATAATGCTGAGCTCATCACCAAGAAGAAAGTGCATGTGCATTGCTTGAATCTGAGGGAGCAGACATTGTGTGATTGCAGAGGTGAGCAACAATGACTAGTGCCCGCCCTCTCTTCCACACTATTCCCTGCAATATCCAGATTTTTGCAGCGCGCACTTCGGCACCCTCCAGTGGCTGTGCCCCTCTTAATGCCCTGCTGGTAGTTCCACCTCTGGCGCGGGCTCAAGGGGCACCTGCTTTGGGCCCAACAACAATGACTGGGCCCGGGGCAGCTGCCCCTTGTGCCCCATGTTAAAGACGGTCCTGACATGCCTACATGTGATCAGCAGATTGCGGGTGCAGTGTCAGGCTCCTGCACATCACCGTGCCCACAGTTCAAGTATGTATGCTGCAGGGAACTGTGAATGCATGATGTGGCTGTGTGGGCAGAGCCCCACACTGCCGCACTACTTTTAAAAAATGAAAGCACTTGCGGAGAGAGGAACCCAGCTTGCTGTCACAGGGAGGGGGGTATCAGGGGGAGAAGGTACAAGAGCTGGGACATATTACATGTTCCCTCTTTAAAAAAGAATGGAAAATGTAATATGTTCCAAAAGTGAAGTTATCCTTTATATCAGTTTTTTTAAAACTCAGTCAGTCATTCTGTCATACGTGTGCGCAGGGGGTGTTCCAGGTGTGCCTGGGCACACCCTAATAACCCAGTGCGGCAAAAATTCCCCCTGCTGATATTTCACCAAAGCCCCCCCCCAGCGGTTTGGTGACAAGTTCACGGCTCTATTGACACCATCCACTGTCCTACTAACACCGTCCATGTTTTAATACATTTGGGGTGCACACCCTAATTCAATAGGCTGTGCACACCTATGCATTCTGGGTTAAAATTATTGATAGTTTGACATCGATTGGCAGCACTTAGGTACTTTGTTCATGAATACATCATATTTTAATCAATCAGATTAGGAAATTACATAGTGGAAACTGAGACGCAATCGATAACTTACAATTTCAAGATGCGGTGGTATCTGCACTATCAATCTAAATTCACTTCCCCAGGCATTCCATATTAATTGAATGGGTTGTTGACTATAGACCGATTATCCTATCAGACAAGGTCATTTGGAAATTAAATGGACCATTTATTGAAGCGTGTATGGCCACCATTAGGGAGATGCATCCCCTGTTTACTATTATCACTGAGAGTGAAATGAGAGAAAATCCAAAATTTCGAGATGTCACCAGAACAGGAAAAGAGGGGAATTTTCCAATGGGGACACTAGCTCTGGTGACAGCCTGGGATTCCCTCACTTTGGAAGTATTTTCCCATATTTTCATTTCCTGTTTTGGCAATAGAACAGGAAAAAAAAAGAAAAAAATGGAACACAGGTGGCAAAAAAGTTGACAGAGGCTATAACCGTCTCTTACTCTAAAAATGAAAAAAAAATAAAGTTTTGTCTTTAGTTCTATATTAACCACTTGACCACTGGAAGATTTACCCCCCTTCATGACCAGGCCATTTTTTGCGATATGGCACTGCGTTATTTTAACTGACAACTGCGTGCAGGGCCGCTGATAAGGCAGTACAGCCAGCCCTCCTGTACTGGGTCTGGGCCTCATCAATTCAAAAGGGGGGCCCAGGCACCTTCCAAGCAGGAGGGCAAACTGAACGGCCTTAATGCTGACACCGATCCTCTTCTGGCTCCCCCTACAGCACTCCACTCTCTCCCTATGGCTACACTTATAGTATCTGCACCCCCCACATTCCTTTGACCGCTCTGATCACCCCCACCCCCCTGCTGTCCGGGTTCCCCTGTGTACCTTTTCTGAAAACACACAGGGGGGTCATTTCAGGATGGAGAGCAAGGGGCCGGTAAACATTATATATTTACTGACCCCTACCTTTACTGAAAGAACACAGTGAGTGATCAGTCCTGATCCCTCCTGTGTTCATTCATCACTGAGGCATAGAAAACTGTCTTTACTATGCTTCAGTTTGTGAATGAGCAGAAAGCCTCTGAGCGCTTCCTTTTCATTCATTTGTGCAGCTGAGGCTTTAGAGAAGGGAAATCCATGTCCTCATTCAATTTCTCTCTCTTAAAAGTGGACCCCTGATATTTCATCAAAGCTCTCCAAAAGGACAGTTAGAAAAATCGTTCACATATGCTTGCTATCTGAGGAGCAATCCAAATGCTGACCGCATTTGACAGGTGGTGAGGAGGCATATTGACTCCCCATCCCCCGCATCAACGCGTATTGGGCTCTGTCAATTAGGATGTACAGGGCCCCATGATTTCTAACAGCAGCCCTGATTGCGTGGTCGTGTGACACTGCACCGAAATAAAATTTGATCACCTCTACGGTTTTTATTGTTTGCGCTATTGACAAAAAAAGTTAATTTTGAAAAAATATATATAATTTTTACTTTTTTGCTGCAAAACATACCCCAAAAAAATTTAAAGATTCAAATTTCTTCATAAATTTAGGCCAATATGTATTTTGCTTTATTTATTTAATTGACACTTTTTGGAGACCAGTGACACTAATACAGTGATCAGTGCTAAAAAATATGCACAGCCACTGTACTAATGACACTGGCTGGGAAGAGGTTAACATCAGGGGCGCTCAAAGGGTTAAATATGAGCCTAGCCTGTGCTTACTCACTGTGTGGGAAGTGATTTCACTAGGGGAGGGGCTTTGCAGGAACACAGGATCAATAGCTTTGCTTCTGACAGAATGGAAATCTGCCTTGTTTACATTTTTAGATTTTTTTTGATTTTTTGATACGTTTTTGATTCATTCCTTTTTTTTTTTTTTTGGGTCATTCATTATGATTACAATTTGTAAATGGTAAATTTTGTAAATTCGTAATTTTGAAAATACGAAAATCAAAAATAAGAAAGAAAATTCTAAAATTCTAAAGAACGAAAATCCAAAATTCTAAATAATAACTAACTAACTAATAATAATAATTAAATTATAGGTATTGGAATTTCCTTTTAAATTTGGCTGTTAGTGAATGTAACGAATACAAACGTATCCGAAGTTACTAATTATCGGAAATAACGAATGCCGCATCTAAACAAATAGAACGGATCAAATTAATAATAAGTAATAATAATAATAGAAAGTTTTTATTATTATTGTTATTTATTATTATTAATTCACATTACGTTCCATTCATTTAGATACGGCTTTCGTTATTTCAGATAATTCAAAATTTCGGATAAATTCCTATTCATTATGTTCACTAACAGCCAAATTTGAAAGGAAATTCCAATACCTATAATTTAATAGTTAGTTTATATTTCAGATTTTCGTGTTTTTTAGGATTTTTTTATTTTGAATTTCCGAATTTTCGAATTTACAAATTTACGAATTTTCAAATATTAGAATTTACAAATATTCGGAAAAGTTTGTTAAGCGGGTTTTCGTTAATTCAAATAATTCCGAATTAACGAATTTGTTCAAATTCGTTAAAAAAACGAATTCAGAGCAGAATAAATTGCAGATGTCTAGTGGGCAGCCCGCGGCGTGCACGTGATTCCACAGATCCGGGAGTGTCAGATTACATACTAGGTACATGATCTGGCACAGAGCTGATGCAGTAAATGTACGGTGGGTGGTCCATACATGGTTAAAAGGGAACTTCACCCCGTCTGTGTAAAATGAAATGCTGTCTCTGTAGAACAGGGAGGTCAAACTCAATTTCATTGCAGGCAGCATCAGCATTATGGTTGCCCTGAAAGGGCTGGTTGTATCTGTCATACCTCCCAAGTCCCAACTTTTTGAGATGGGAAAGAGGAACACGTACTAGCAAAAGCATGTAGGCATAGGACACACCTCGTCATACGCAACGAACGTCACCACGTTCAGAATGATCGAATTTTCCGACAACTTTGTCCGACCGTGTGTATGCAACACCAGTGTCGGACAAAAATTTTGTGGTCGAAATTTTCGACCGCGTGTACGGGGGCTTAGACTAGATGTCCACCCCACTCCCACTTACATCAAATGTCAAGAACCCCCCACCATCAATAGCCAAGAGTCCCCCACCATCCCGTACATCACAGTGCACCCCCACCCCCTTGCCTTGTGCTGCTGCTGGAGGCAGATTTGGGAAGCAGAAAGTGCAGGGTCTGGAGGAGGACTGGAGGAGGACAGGAGTCAGCTGCCGGAGTCTGCTGGATGCTGAGACCAGGTGAGACAGAGACGGGGTGCTGCAGCTGTAGGGAAAGGCGCAGGATTTGGTGGAGAAGTTGGGTCATCCTCTTTGTTGCAGACTACTGAGACAAGGATGGGGCAGAGACAAGGGGGGTGCCACAGCTGCATGAGAAGTGTGAGGGCCACATGAAATGGCCTAGCAGGCCAGATTCGGCCCCTGGGCCTTGTGTTTGACACACGTGCTCTAGAATATGTTTCTGTGTGTTAAAAAATGCTTACTAGTCCACAGAGTCTAGTGTTGTGTTCCTTCTGTTGCTGTTGCTTCCTGGCTCCTGGGTCTGTGTCCTTGCTTTGTGTCTGATAAAACCATTGTCAGTGGGACAAGATTTTTTTTTTTTTCAAGGAGCTTCTTTTTTAATGTAAAGCTGAAATCCAAACACAATGAATTTTAGTTAAATATTTTTATCAATAGCTACAAAGAATAAAAATCAACTTTGGGTGTTCCAAATGCAGATATTACCTTGTAAATGTAACAGTAACATCATAACTGTGGGGCCCAGCAGGGATATTCAATTAGTGGACCTCCAGCTGTTGCAAAACTACAAGTCCCATCATGCCTCTGCCTCTGGGTGTCATGCTTGTGGTTGTCAGAGTCTTGCCATGCCTCATGGGACTTGTAGTTCTGTAACAGCTGCAGGTCCGCTAATTGCATATCCCTGCACTACGGGCTGCCTGCAGACAACTACAGTGTGGGGAGAGACGAGACCGGTCACCCTGAACAAGGAAAGAGACCAGCAGTGAGCGGTCTTTATTACAGGAAACTACTGCACAGAGCTAAAGTTTCACACTGGATTACTGCACAGATCTGGAAGAAATACACAAAGCTCACCAAGATTCAAGGAATAATATGACCCTTGTATTTAGATGATATTTCCGTCTCCTGGAATTCAGCTTTAAGATATATAAATCCCAAATAATAATTATTAGAAGAATGAATAATATTAATAAATAAGAATTATTAATATTTATTAATTAAAAAAACGTTCTTAACCGCTGGCCGTCCAGCCGCAGTCATTTTACGGCGGCAGGTCGGCACGATCCTGCGAGCCGTCGTAGTTATACCTCGGCTCGCGGGATAAGGTTAGCAGGCACGCCCACTGAACAGCAGGGGTGCCGGTGCTGGTGGCCGACGATCGCGATGACCGCTGGCCACTAGTGATCCTGGACACGAGACACAGAACAGGGGCGAGTGTGTGTGAACACACAAATCCCTGTTCTGTTCTGAGGGGCGTGACAGATCGTGACTTCCTATTAACTAGGAACCACGATCTGTCACTTCCTCTAGGTCAGTCCCCTCCCCCTACAGTTAGAAACACAAACAGGGAACACAGTTAACCCCTTGATCGCCCTCTACTGGTTAACTCCTTCCATACCAGTGACATTTTTACAGTAATCAGTGCCCTTTTATAGCACTGAGTGATCTCTGTATAAATGCCAATGGTCCCAAAAATGTGTCAAAAGTGTCCGATGTGTCCGCCATAATGTCGCAGGCCCGATAAAAATCGCAGGTCGCCGCCATTACTAGTAAAAAATAATAATAATAAAAATGCCATAAAACTATCCCCTATTTTGTAGATGCTATAACTTTTGTGCAAACCAATTAATATATGCTTATTCTGATTTATTTTTACCAAAAATATGTAGAAGAATACGTATCGGCCTAAACTGAGGGGAAAAAAATGTATAAAAAATGTTTTTTTATATATTTTTGGGGGACATTTATTATAGCAAAAAGTAAACAATATTGTGTTTTTTTCACTATTGTCGCTATTTTTTTGTTTATAGCGCAAAAAATAAAAACCGCAGAGGCGATCAAATGCCACCAAAAGAAAGCTCTATTTGTGGGAAAAAAAGGACGTCAATTTTGTTTGGGTACAACGTCACGCGACCGCGCAATTGTCAGTTAAAGTAACACAGTGCCGTATTGCAAAAAATGGCCTGGTCATTCAGCAGCCAAATATTCTGGGGCTGAAGTGGTTAAATAGTTATTTAATAATACATTATTATTAATAATTCGTTATTATTATTAGAAATTCAGGTAATGTTGAAAGGTTGACCTTATTAACTATTATATACTTTGTTATTTGAACAGCCTCTGCTCCTTTAGTAAATGAAACCAGTGGAGTTCTAAATGTTACTGTGGGGAAGTAGGATGAGAGATTTGATTTTTATAGATTAAACTGTAAAGTGGGGCTATTTCAGTTCCCAGTTTTAAACTTGTCCTTACTGTATTATCTTGCCTGTAGGCCATGCAAATAGTTTCTGTTCCTGGCAAAAACTCTTGATGATGACTTATAAATGCTTTACCACTGAGGATTTCCCAAACATACCAGCACTTCTTTTCACATATGGGAACTGTTAGTTTTTATACACACCAATTCCTCTATTAAGAAGAGTGAGAAAATTTAGTATTGTTTGGAAAGATAACATTGCAAATTCTGAATGGTATTGACTCGTATTAAATGGAGTCGAGCTTAGCATGTACTAAACCTATTAGTCTCATTATGCAATAAATCAGGGGCACTAGGGTCGTTTAAGGTCAATGGCCCCCTGTGCAGAGGTCCATTAAATCACTGACAAGGATTTTCTATCCACTTAATCTGTTTTTTGTGAGAGGTATACATAATATATTATACATAGCTTATTTGGTACTGCAGTTGCCAAAACAAAAGGAATTCAAAGCAGATCTTGCACAAGGTCCACTTATGTTGCAGTCCCTGCCCCTAAATAAAAATGCTCAGTAAAGGCTATAAAAAATAAATAAATAACATTGAAAGAAAAGTGTAAAAAAATACCCATCTTATACCCCAGCTTCTGGTGGGTTATCTAGGCAAGGGTGACATCACTGGGTCTTATTTTAGTTTTTGGTTTGGGGTCTTCCTGCCTTTCTGGAGCCCTCCTCAGCAGTATTTTATATTTTGTAAGCTATTTTCCAGCTGGCTTCAGGTTGGCCACGTGACACATTGGGTTCTCTTTCATCCTCTGGTTCGAGTCCTTGTGGTGGGCAGTCCTTAAAGCAGTAGTAAAGTCCTTTTTGTGATTTTTACATACAGGCAATCCTATAATAAGGCTTACCTGTAGGCAACATGAATATCTCCTAAATATGCACCGGTTAGGAGATTTTTACCCAGGATGCAGCCGCTGACATCACCGGTGCATCCGATCTGAAGGTCCGACATACCGTGCTGGTCCTTCAGAGCTTCTAGTCAAAACCGAGATAAGAGTATGAAAACCGCTCTAGTCTGCTGACTCACAAACAGGATAGTGTTCACCCTAATGAGGTGCAGCTGGTGCTGGCTCTGCTCACGATAGAGAGAAAAAGAAAATCTGGATGGCCGCACTTCAGCAAGGCTTCTTTATTGAACGATGAATAAAATCCAAAAACAGTTACATCTTAGAGGATACAGCAAACAGCATAAATGGCTTACGCGTTTCACGCCTCAAAGGCGCTTAATCATAGCTGACCTGGTCAAAACCGAGGGTATGCACGCAAAAGTCACAGCTTCGGCCATTCGCAATGCCGAAGCCTGTCAACCTGGAAAAAAGCTAAGTGGTGACAGAGTTTTTGGTGTTTTTTTGGTGTTTTTGGTTTGTCCTGATCAGATGCAATGTAGTTCTACTTGAAAACAAGTCCCATTTCCACCACTGTGAGGTAGATATTGTCAGGTGGCTTGTTTTAAAGCAGTTGTATAGTCTTTTTTTTCACTTTGACCTACAGGTAAGTCTAAAATAAGGCTTACCTGTAGGTACAAAGAATATCTCCCAAACCTATACGGTTTGGTTTAGGAGATATTCCCCTTGCATGCAGCCGCTGACTTCAGCGACGCATTCGCTCTGAGTTTCCCGGCTGAAAGGTCCGGCAGACGCCGGACCTTTCCGGAAAGAAGTCTCCCGCGCGCATGCATGGAAGTGACGACATTGTGGCTCCGGCCACTCACAGCGCCGGAAGCCGCGATACCCAGAAGACACGCCGAGGGAAAATGTCAGCTCCCTTGGCGTGGACCGAGACCACCTGCCGACGCCTCGTTCTAAGGTAAGTATTTAATAATGAGCTAGTATGTGGTGCATACTAGCTCATTATGCCTTTTGTCTTACAGGTCTAAAAATAAAATAAAAATATCTGCAGGTTTACTACCGCTTTAAAGAGAAAACAAAGGTACCGTGTCAGGACCCCACAGGGCAAGGACCGCACTATACCACAGATGGACACCAGTGGCAAAAAGCGCCCTGAGGCGATTCAGTTCGCATAGGTTTCGCTATACAAGTCATTCATTCATTCATACCTCCAGCAGCTTTCTTCCTAGCAGTTAACTCGCAGATCATCTGTCCTCTTCAGTTCAGGGCTGACCATTCCACTCAGGTCACAGAGGGGAGCCCCTATTCCAAGACTTCACTGTGACCTAGACAATCTCAGCTGGTGCTCCAAAGTCACCCGACACAGCGACCCAGAGTCCCAAGTCACTGAACCAGTGAGTGGGGAATCTCACATAATTTCTGCCACAGACACAGGGAGGCAATCAGTCTGGCTGAACTGGAGTAGATCACAACACCACCAGAGCCTATATTCTTTTCTAGCATCTGCCCCATTTCTTCCATAGATGGGTTCTTCTATCAAGATCATTTCCAAGGCAAAGAAACAAATGCCCAGACATGATTGTAATTATTCTTATAGGAAGGTGATTCTTTACTTGCATTAGAAAAATAAATTTAAAATTCCAAAGGCAGAACAAGACCGCTGTTCCATTACAGCCATTCAATTCCCCATTCTTTCAAAAACTAAAATCCATAAGAAGAAATTCAATGCTTACACAGTGTTGGTAAGACATGACATAAGATCCTTCTACCAATAAAGGGGCTCATGCTATCCCAATATGCAATCGCCACTAAGGAGCGGCTCAAACGCTTCCTACCAATGGAAGCACCCATACTCAACACCCACAACACTCTATTTACAGTGTGTGCCTGAAGTTCCTCTCCAACACCTCCTCATTGTCCTTATATATCCAGACCCAATACTGAAAATTGAGAGTGACATTACCCAGCAACCACCAGGATGGGGCCACCAATTAAAGCATCCTACAAGTTTGTTAAATATTCAAATTCAAGTGCAGGTTGAAGACTCTAGAAATGCTTTAATCTTGAAATATTTCTGTATCATATAACTTTGCTTGCATTATCCAGTCTACTTTATATGGCACCATGGGGGGTTTGGTCCTTATCTTCTAATGTTTACATTTTAGATCTATGTCTTATTGTCAGTACAGTAACAAAAACCAAACTTAGCCAAGACAAATTGGGAGAACATGTTTCTTCTAGTCTTTGCTGTTGGCAAGGGCACAAGTGACTCATTTTGTGTAGACTCATGTCTGGTGTACAATTAAAGACAGACTTGTTTAGTTATGTAACATGAAACAATAGAATTATGTAATAATTAATACTTCAGTAGGTTTTTGAACGGAAACTCAGCAAAATATTATTCAATAGGGGGGCGGTGAGTTCAGAAATCTGTAGAAATTATGCTAACCTCTGTGACTCCAGTTATCTGATCTGCAGGGTTAAAGCTAAACTCCAGGTATGCAGCTAAATATGCAACTGAAATAAACATATGTATGTGAGCTGCCAAAGGTTTCACTGAAAACAGCAGTGTCAGGAAAACAAACTCCGCCAAAAAGCTCTCCCGGCAAAGTAAGAGTAAATACTTCTCTAGTTGCTCGAGCCACTGAATGTCACTTCACTGAAATCTTCCACAGAAGTCTGCTGAGAAACAACATTCCCAGGAGTGGTGGCCTACTGGAGCCCTGCTGCTCTCATTGGTTTCTCCCGCCAACCTTCATATCACTGATGCCACAGATGTTTCTAACAGGTTGATAAAAACTTCCTGTTTGAGGTGACCAAAGATGGGTAGGATTCTGACAAAGAATGAAAGACATCAGGACTATATTCTAGGCTCAGACAAAAAGATGATGTAGGACACAAAAGGGGAAAGCTTGGTTCCACTTTCAAAAATGAAAAGAGAACCACTGGTGACCTGCAGAGCTGGATTTATACATTCTGTCCCCTTAGCAGGGCTGGATTTATAGGGGGTTAAAAGGGGCTAATATCCCAGGCCCCCTGACAAAAATATAATAAATATAAAAATGAGTTCCTTGATTCAAATTTATCTTGGTAAGCAATATTTTGTCTGCACTCATCTATAAAAGATTTTACTCTGATATGTTGCATGAGTTTTAAAGTAATTTTGGTGGCTCAAGCTCTTAAGGAAGGTAGCTTACGATTCTCAGAGCACACCTCCAACCTCATAATGATGTGTCAAGTATTTTAAAATATGCTGATAAATGAGGGAATTTTGTTTAGACCAGGCTAGACCAACCTCTATATTCTGTTTTATATATTTATGTGGACAGTGGTACATATGGTCCAAAAGAAAGAGCGGCACTCACAGGTGTTAAAAGGTGAACGACCAGTGAAGATGTATTTCAACGTTTCAACGAGGCACAAGCTTGTCTTCCTCAAGACATGTGGACAGTGGTAATACATCTATTGGGAGTTGTTATGGATTGTATTTACTTCAGATATATAACTCATTTAACCTTTCTATGTATTTATGTATGGTAAATACAGTACAGTATGTTCCATTTTTAAAGAAAACATGAGTAAGCAGGCAAAACACATTTATTTTATTTCTTATGGGATTCATAATCTGTAAATGTAGGTGATAACAGAATGGCACAATCATAAAACAAAACATGGAAACAAGTAAACAAATGAAACGCCCCTGTTCAAAGTCGGCATCCCCTTAGTTCTTAATACTGCCTATTGTCCTCTTTAGCATCAATGACAGCATGTAGTCTTTTGTAATGGATGTCTATGAGGCCCCAAATTCTTTCAGGTGGTATAGCTGCCCATTCATCTTGGCAAAATGTCTCCAGATCATTCAAAGTTTTTGGTCGCCCTACATGAACCGCACATTTGAGATCTCCCCAGAGTGGCTCAATGATATTAAGGTCAGGAGACTGTGATGGCCACTCCAGAACCTCCACGTTTTTCTGCTGTAACCACTGGAGGATCAACTTGGCCTTGTGCTTAGGGTCATTGTCATGCTGGAAAGTTCAAGAGCATCCCATGCGCAGCTTTTATGCAGGATGCAAATAGTCTCTGATGCGGAAATTGCATATTTCATATTTCCTTATTAAAGTTGTCTCACAATATCTAAGTAAGAAACCTCCAATATCCTGGTTACCTTAGCTGACTTCATACCAAAGGAATGTAATTGCAAACTGACCAAGTCCTTAAAAGGTCATATTGCTTGCAAGGGGGTTAGCCATGCCCTTACATACAAGTCCTATATACTACAGCTAAAACTTGGAATATATTTTTAGGAAAATATATATTTTCTAATATTTTTACATTTTTTATCTGTAACTGTCATTACTTAATTAAACGTTATACTTTTGAGTATTTGTGGGATCTGTCCTTGCAAATCTCGAATAAAACCCCAAAAACGTAAGCTATTATATTACCATGATAAAATATGTGAATATTTTTTGATATATGCTGCATTCATTGTGCCATCAATTTTCCCAAGATTCCCTATGCCTTTAGAGCTCTCACACCCCAAAAACATCAGTGAGCCACCACCATGCTTCACAGTTGGGATGGTATTCTTGTCGCTATAGGCCATGTTAACTACCTCTCCAAATATAGCGCTTATGGTTGTGACCATAAAGCTCTATTTTTGTCCTGTCACTCCAGATTACAGTGTGCCAGAAGCTGTAAGGCGTGTCAAGATGTTGTCGGGCATATTGTAACCAGGCTTTTGTGTGGCATTGGCACAGTAAAGGCTTCTTTCCAGCAACTCTGCTGCTGACCTAGACTTCAACCTATATAAAATAACAGTATTTAAAGATCATGATTGGGTATTATTGCTCTAAGTGCAGGCTTGGCACTGGGTTCCAATGGCATCGTAGCATGTGAATTTGATTGATTTGGACTGCCGGAGTTATATAAAGTATGCAAAATGATATGCTGCCCAAGCTGTTTGTAGTCAGATAAAGCCTCTATCTCATTGACTCAGTGTTGGAGGGGCTATTGGGTGCCTCGAAGTTTAGGGTGGACCACCTTCACACTTTACCCTAGGAGCCAGAGGTGACTCTGACCTATGGTGGCACATTCTATAACAGGGAATCAGGATATCTTTATATTTTATCCAAAGAATGCAATAATAACCAAAGTTCTGTTATGAGATGTCTTATCATCTGCACATGAATCCATTAAAAACGTGGACCTTGTTCCTGAAAGCATGTTGGGTAAACAGCTTCATATGGAATCTATTGAGTTCATGGAATGGTAAGGTGAATGAATAAATATGTGTGGAAACAGTGAGCATTATAGCTCTTATGGTAGAATCTTATCTGATAATTTGTATAATAGAATATTTTTTAGCAATATTGGGTGATCTGTTTTAGTTAGATATACATGTAGCAAAGCTGTAACAGCTTTTACTGTACGATGTTGATGTGTTGATTTTCGAGAGAGAAATAGTAGCATTACGGCACATCCGGGTGACGATACAGTGGGCTGGCGCACACGGGTGCACAATACAGCATATCGGCACGTGCACGCCATAGTGCACACAACGTGAGATCCCCCTGGCGGGCCTATAAAAGGCAGTTCAGCCCCTTGCTTAATTGCTGGTTTGTCTTTTCAGCTTCCAGTGTTTCTGTTCCAAGCTCTGTGTACCTGTGCCTTCCTGTTGTGACCCGGATTGACCCTGACTTCCTCTGAATCTCTCCAGCACTTGACCCTTGGCTTGCTTTAAGGACTTCTCTATTTGCCTGATCTCTGTGTTTGACCTTCGGCTTGCTTAAGGACTTCTCTATTGCCTGATCCCTGTGTTCGACCCCCGGCTTTCTTAAGGACTTCTCTACTGCTTGATCTCTGTGTATGACCCTGGCTTGCCTAAAGGACTTCTCCGCTGCCTGATCCCAGTGTTTGACCCTCGGTCTCCTCCTCAGACCCTGCTCCAGTCTCCATTTCCGGATCAAGGTGTCAGAGCCCCAGCCGGGCTTCTCATCCAGTCCAGTGTCAACTCCACCCTGCACGGTTCATCCCCCCTTCAGAAGATCTCCACACAAGCCTGTGGAGCTTCTTCGAGGGTAACGACCTGTTCCATGACTCCCAGTCGGGATTCAGGCCGGGACGTGGCACTGAACTGTCCGCACTTGATATACGCGAACGCCTGTTAAGAGTAAAAGATGCGGGGGGGTCGGCAGCCTTGGTGCTGCTCATCAAATTCTGGGAGACCGTATGCACGGATCAACAGGTGCAGGCATGGCCTGACCTCCACGCAGAGACTCAGCTGTTTTGCAGGGTACATTCCCGGTTTGGAGACTTCCGTAAAGTGGCTCTGCATCTCGCCTGGCCTTGACCACATCTCTCCCGTGCTGAAAAAACTGCACTGGAGTACAATGTGTTATATGTATAGGGCACACAACTGGGCCCAATTTATCTGTCTGAATGGGGAGATTGACAATCAGCAGACTAAAAATTTAAAAAACGCCTGGTTTCCTTCCAGCGTCTCTAAGGTCCTGACCCTCCTGTAGATTTCAGGAAGGGTTAATTATTATACTCTTTATTGCTCTTCTGATGAAGAATAGGAATTGTGCAAAAAACATGAATTTTGCATGAACTGGAGGGTTTAACATTCAATCTTTAGGCTCTGTTCTTTTAAGATTTATGGTTTTTAGGGTCTTGGTGCGCCTAGACGCGCTCCTAATGGAGCGCATTCGGCGCAATACAAATCCAATATCAAATCAAATCAAATCAAATCAAGCCTCTTCTACCTGCTGGCGACCCATGCCTCTCTGTGCCCTATACCCTCTAGGCCACCTACAGGGGTAGAGTGCACTCAGCTGCAAGGGGAGCCGCACTCTGCATCTCGGCCTTGGAGAGTACCTGACACGGAGATTGTAAAAGAATTCCTCTGACTGATATTTTTTGGGTTAATTATTATACTGTTATTGCTCTTCAGTTAGTGAACATAACATTCAATTTATACTTCATGTTAGGTGCATACATGCTAAGTAGTGTATACAACTTACAGAATATTATTAACTCTCATTGAGATCACAATACTCCTCCGCACAATGCCTTCATCTGTCTTTCTCTCTAGAAGGATGGAGTCATCTTTGTGCTGGCATTAACCAGAGTAATGTCTTCTCATAAGAAATGCTGAATCTGAGATAATGCAATCGTGTATGTTTTGGTGCTCCTGCAATTTTTGACCATGTCTACAAATGTCTACATCAGGTCTGCTACAACTTCTTACCTTGTGACCACCTCAAAATAACAATGTTGCAGTCTGGGGGAAAGGAGAACGAGGACATCCTTCCTCCTGCCTGCAGCAAACTGATGACAACATCTCAGCCTAGGCAAAGTCACTTGTCTAGAGCTCCAGGACTGCCTAATGATAAAAGTTACATTTTAGTTATAGAAAATTAAACTGTTCTTGTATATTGTGACATGTTAGAGATGTATCCATGCAGATTTCTAATATACTGAACCTTTGCACAGCTTCAGTGTTTGCTGGTGCTCGGGGCAACCAGGAGTTTGTAAACAATGGAAACTTGCCAATGTCCGCCTCTGAGGTGCACGGTCCCACGCCTGTAGAAAGGGAGGTTTGATGCCATACACAGTAACCGTTCACCTCAGAAGCTGAAGGCAAAACAGGAAGAGGAATTTCCACTAATCACACGGACCTCTAATGAGGGAAACATTTGGTCAGCCTTGCCTTTTTCTCTCCCAGTAACAGGATGTGCACAGTACACGCAGTCCTCTCTCCAGAGCATTGATGAGTAATTGCAAAAAATGTCTGTTATTATTTAATTTAAAACATTTTGCATAGCAGGATATTACATCCTTCCCTATTAAGCCTCCTCTCATGCTTTATTCAATAGTGAGCCCAGCATGTAATTATAGGCTTAAAATAGATTGGTATCTCCTCAGAAATTATTGTAGATTCATTTGGGGGATATGATTCTACAATACAAGGAGATTTTTAATGAAAGCTTTATCAGCTTGAGATACCTATGTCTGATTTTTTTCATTTTTTTTTTTTTTTTATATTTCATTAATATCAAGATGTGGAGGATCTGGCACCTGCCACCAAGCAGAAATGCAACTTTTACATTTATTAAAAGGGAAACTATAGTCAGTAAATTATTTTCAGCTATATATGCCATATGTATGAAAGTAATCAGCTTAATTTAAATTATCGTATTGCTGTGTGGTAGTACTTTAAAGACTTTGTTTCTATATGTAGTTTCCAATTATATAGACACATGCTTGCTTAGTACGCATGAAGGTTGTTCTTTCAACTTGAAGCTGATCTAAAGGCAAAAACTACAATTACTGTAGATGTGTATTTCTTTAAATAACTTAAAGCGGTAGTAAACCCGCTGACATGTTTTTTTTTTAAATTTTTTATACACCTGTAAGGGAAAAGGCATAATGAGCTAGTATGCACCGCATACTAGCTCATTATGAAATACTTACCTTAGAACGAGGCGTCGGTAACTCACCTGGTCCACGCCGAGGTCGCTGACATGTTGCCTCGGCGTGTCTTCCGGGTATCGCGACTCCAGCGCTGTGAGTGGCTGGAGCCGCAATGTTGTCACTCCCGCGCTGTGAGTGGCTGGAGCCCGACAATGTTGTCAGCTCCCGCGCATGCGCACGGGAGGCCCTCACAGTTTTACTCTTGGTGGGTGCAAAGGAATGGGCCCCTGCCTGTGAGTTATTAGATCTAGATTTGTAATTGCAATCTGCACCTATTGAACAGCAGTGCAGAAAAATTGGCCTTTGGCGGTGGTGTGACGGTGATGCCACAAGACTGTAGGCCCTCCTATGATACTCTTGGTGGGCGCCGGAATGTGCCCAGCATGTGAACTATTAGATCAAGATTTGTAATAACACGCCCCTGTTAAACAGGGCTGAAAAATTTGGCCTTAGCATAGTGTGCTGGGTGCCACAACCCTGCAACCCCTTCACAGATACTGTACTCATTAGCAAAGCAATTGAGACCTGTTGCAAAGCATTGCCTAAAAATTGTAAATTACACGCCCCAACAAGGGCATGAAGATTGTGCCTTAGGCACTGTGTGCTGGTGCCACAACCTGCAACCCCTCACAGATACTGTACTTGGCGCCCAGCAGTCCACCTGTTGCGAAGCATCTTTTTAAAAAATTGTAATTGCACGCCCACAGTTAAACAGGGCTAAAAATTTTTGGCCTTAGGGCATTGGTGCTGGTGCCACAACACTGCGAACCCCTCGACCAGATACTGTACTCTTAGGCAACCAACAATGAGACCTGTTTTGCAAAGCATTGCCTAAAAATTGGTAATTACCAACGCCCCCCCAACAGGGGCTGAAAGATTAGTGGCTTTAGGCACATGAGGTGCGGGTGCCACAACACTGTCAACCCCTCACAGATACTGTACTTGGAGGCACAGCAGTCCAACACCTGTTGCGGAAGCATCTTTTAAAAAATTGTAATGCACTCCCCCGTTTATACAGGGGCTGAAAATTTGGGCCTTAGGCATGGTGCTGGTTCCACAACAACTGCAACCCCCTCACAATACTGTACTCTTAGCACAGCAATGAGACCTGTTTTGCAAAGCATTGGCTAAAAATTTGTAATTACAAAACGCCCCAACAGGGCTGAAAATGTGCCTTAGGCACTGGTGCTGTGCCACTAACACGTGCAAACCCCTCACAGATACAGTACTTGGAGCACACAGCAGTCACATACTGTTTTGCGAAAGAACATATTTATAAAAAAAAATTGAAGTACAAATAACGCCCCTGTTAAACAGGGCTGAAAAAAATGTGCCTTAGGCACCTGTGTGGTGGCATGATCATTGTAGGAGGAGAAGAGGTTATCAGTGAACATAACAGACAGGTCACTCACTCACATCCAGCATGAGCAGGTTCTTGAAGGGAATGTGACATTATATATTATTTCCGTTATAATCCGCTTCAGGTGCCCTGGTAGCTGTGGTGATCATTTTAATGAGAAGTCAGTCCGATCAAACCGAGTCCAGGTGGACAAGGCGCACAACCTATGAATCGGTGACAAATCCCTGCCTCCACAGCGTTTCTTTCCGAACGCACATTCCAGTGCTGGCTGGAGGACAGGCCAGTTAGGCTCAATTTGCATACTGGTGCAACCTCTGGCCAAGTGATCCATCCTCAGGGAACCCAGTAAAGCCATGAGGATTTTTCGGTGGGAAAGGTTGTCCAAGTCTTAGAGACCTTGCCCCTAGGAATTATCCTGCGAACCATGTATAATCAGACGCTGGCGAAGGTTTTGCTGAAACCCCGATCATACCGATAGGGCCTGCGGACATAAAAAATTGTCTGGAACGCAATCGGTCAGATGTCCAACCTTCCCCCAACCGCTCCTTCTGCTACTACTGGACCCCGAATGCCTCAGCAATCAAACTCGTCGTCCAGGACCAGGAGTTTGTGAGTAACCTCCCAGTATTCTGTGGGACCGCGTTGCACCAGCAACCTTTTCTGAAAAAGGCCTCCCTGAGATGTCTCATCCTCTGCTCCCTCTGCGAACGGCAAGATAAGGTTCCGCAACCTTAACACCTTGTAATATACCGTGGAATCACAAGGAGAGTCAGGGAGGCCATGCAGCGTAAGTTAGCTAAGGTCCTCTCCTTGATCCGACGAACTGAAGACTGCTGCTGCTGATGCTGAGTGCCAGGATCCTCCTCCTCCTCCTTCCTCCTCCTCATCCTCGACTTCTTCCCGGCAGGGTTCGGATTCTGCCGGCCTTTCAGCCGAGAATCCCCCGCGCGCATGCGCCGCTGCAGTCCGCGGCGCATTGCACGGGGAATATCTCCTAAACCATACAGGTTTAGGAGATTTTTTTTTACCTACAGGTAAGCCTCATTATAGGCTTACCTGTAGGTGAAAGTCAAAATTTCGACTTTACTTCCACTTTAATGTGGGAGATTTACTAAAACTGGAGCAACCAGAATCTTGTGCAACTGTGCATTTTAACCAATCAGCTTTTAAATTTAGCTTGTTGAGCTTTGAAAATAAAACCTGGAAGCTGATTGGTTTCTATGCAGAACTGCACCAGATTTTGCACACTCCAGCTTTAGTAAATCTCCCCTAATGTGTTTTACACAAATCTAGTATAACCTGTCTTTATACCAGCTTCCTATAGACCCATGCATTACGACATTGAGACTGGATGAGGACTTGAGCAGCACATAAAACCAACCAGACTCTGCACGCACATGTGCTAATAGGGAACATGCAGACGGGGGGGGGGGGGGGGCTGAACCAATGACTTATCAATGTGTTGCTGCTCCCTCATTATCCAATCAACAGTCTGGGAATAGGGAGGTGATACTATATATTCCACCTTCCAGTGGCGAAGCTAGACATTCTTTCACCCAGGGCAAAGACTCAGTTCCCCCTCCGGAAAGGATGGTGTCAGTAGGGCATGTCATTGGCTCCCACTGCTGTCAATCGAAGCCAGTGACAATGGAACAGGGGGGGGGGGGAGGGCTGAGTCCCGCTGTCTGTGTCAATGGACGCAGCAGTGGGACTCGGGTGTGAGCACGTACGAGTGCCCGCATGGGAAGCGGCTCCATATGGAGGAACTGGACAAAGGGGAGGGGCCAGGAGCGCCGGCGGGGGACCTGAATAGAGGAGGTTTGCGGCCGCTCTGTGCAATTCCATTACAAAGAGCAGGTAAGTATAGACATGTTTGTTATTTTATTTTTTTTACCTTTACAATCACTTTAAGAGGAGTGGTTTGGGGGCAGTATAAACATGGATAAGCCACATGTTTTTACACCCCCCTTTCCCCACCACAATTGTAAATAAGCCCTAAAAGTGAAAACACAAAGTACAGTGCCTCCTGAATAATCTATCAAATAGCACAGAGTCATTTTAGAATTCTTACAACGATCCACTGAGAATGTGAGCAAATCCTTAAAGCAGAGTTCCATCCAAAAGTGCTTCTGCTTATCTGATTCCTCCCCTCCTCCGATGCCACATTTGGTACCTTTCAGGGGGGAGCGGGTACCTGTTTTTGACAGGTACCCTTCCCCACTTCTGGTGCACACTGCCGCAGTGGAGTTTGTCAGAGGTTCAGGCCCCCTCCTCCTTCCCCCCGCCATCGGGACATTCAAAAAGCACAGCGCACTTTGCCCTTTTGCAGTAGGGACCCGGTAGCGAAGCCTTGTGGCTTCACTGCTGGGTTCCCTTATCGGCAGTGGCAGCAACCGTCAGCCGATGGAAACATTGACTCGTGAGGACACTGCTGGATTCCTGGACAGGTAAGTGTCCTAATATTAAAAGTCCGCAGCTACAGTATGTGTAGCTGCTGATTTTACATTTTTGGAGGGGCGGGGGCAGAACTCCTCTTTAACTGAGCATGGTAGAATATCACTGCGCTGTACCTGTACTCTGAGTGTTTCGGGAGTATGATATCCATCTGGGTCAAGTCCTTGCATCTTCTACCGGCTTCTGTCCCCACACACTTTTCCACCTACCCCCTATCAGACTTGTTCCTTGGAGTTCAGGAAGTGCTCCAAAGTCCCCTCAGTTCTATGTATAGGTTTTAAGCAGCTAAAAGACACAAAAAACAATCATGGGTGGCATCAGTATAACTCCTCTACCTGTCACAGTATGGAGCAGGAGAAGCCAGAAGCTCCAAGTGCGCCCCACCACCCTCCTTTGTCCCGACCCTGGCTGGGAGGAAGGAATCTTCAGCTGACCTCCCTTCTCCTGTGTTATGAAGTCATCCACTAAGCTCAGTAATACCGCTGTCACTACTCCTGTCAGTGGCGGCTCCCCCCTCAATGCAGCACCCGGGGTAGGTCCCCCCTGCCCCCCCTAGTTTTTGGCCTTCTGGCAGTATTTTAACACTTTCAAGAATATTATTATAATACAAGATTTATATAGCGCCAACAGTTTACGTATCGCTTTACAACTTGAGGGTAGACAGTACAAATACAATACACTTTAATACACTAGGAATCAGAGGGCCCTGCTCATTAGAGCTTATGGTCTAAGAGGGAGGGTCAGGAGATACAAGAGTTAATAACTGTGGGGATGTGCTGATGGCAAAAATAAATGTAGAGTTGTTAGGTGGGGGCCAGATAGGCTTTTCAGGGATCGTTTAAAAGTAGACAAAGTAGGAGATAGTCAGACAGATTGGGGTAGAGCATTCCAAAGGATGGGAGAGGCTCTGGAAAAGTCCTAGAGGTGAGCATTGAATGAGGTGACAAGGGAGCTAGAGAGCAGGGGGTCTTGGGAGGAGCAAAGTGGATGATTTGGCTAGTTAGTGATATAGCTGGGGGCCAGGTTGTGGATGGCTTTGTAAGTTATTGTTAGTATTTTGAATTTAATTTGTTGGGTGAGTGGCAGCCAATGGAGCCATTGGCAGAGAGAGGTAGCAGACGCTGAGCGGTTTGTAAGGTGGATGAGCCTGGCAGCACTTCCAGTGACCAGCATGAGAGAGTGAAAGTGATAACACCAAATTTAACACACCTGCTCCCCATTTACACCTGAGACCTTGTAACACTAACAAGTCACATGACACCGGGGAGGAAACATGGCTAATTGGGCCCAATTTGGAAATTTTCACTTAGGGGTGTACTCACTTTTGTTGCCAGCGGTTTAGACATTAATGGCTGTGTATTGAGTTATTTTGAGGGGACAGCAAATTTACACTGTTATTCAAGCTGTACACTCACTACTTTACATTGTAGAAAAGTGTAATTGCTTCAGTGTTGTCACATGAAAATATGATACAATCATTCCATAAACACATACACTACATATATAATTTGGGGAAAATATGCTTATAAAATAGTTTACCATTTTCCAATAAAAAAATATACTGTATATACTCCAGTATAAACCGACCCGAATATAAGCAGAGGCACCTAATTTTACCACAAAAAAACTGGGAAAACGTATTGCCTCAAGTATAAGCCTAGGGTGAGAAATGTGCAGCTACTGTAAGTGGAAAAGAGGGTCAATAATGCCCATTTGCAGCCTCACTGTGCCCATTTGCATGCCTCACTGTTCCTATTTCCAGCCATAGGTCCCACAAAGTTAAGGGTTAAGGGTTCCTAGAGGCCCCCTAGCTGCAGCCAAAATTTGGGGTCTATGAACCCAAAGGGTCCTGAAATGACATTGCTGCAGATGGACACATTTGACCGAATTTGGGGCCCCCGTATCTCGGGGCCACTTGGTGCTAGGAACCCAAATTTGGTTTGCAAACCCAGTGGAACTAGCACTACAAAATATCCAAGATGGGGTTCCTAGCACCAAGTGGCCCCAAGATACAGGGCCCCAAAGTCGATTCGGAAAATGTCAAGCACTTTTCTGCAGCAGAGAATGCCATTTTCCGGTTTGCACACCAAATTTGGGGTTCCTAGCACCAAGTGGCCCAGAGATATGGGGCCCCAAATTCGGTTCAGAAAATGTCATTCTCTGCTGCAGAAAAATACTTGACTCGAGTATAAGCCAAGGGGGGCATTTTCAGCACAAAAAAATGTGCTGAAAAACTCGGATTATATACGGTATGTACCCAGATTTCATTTTAAAAATCTGGTCACCTTAATATACGAGCAAGCTATTACATGGACATTTTGCTAATCAGTACATAACAAGTTAAAGCTAGGGTGCTGACCCTGAAGTCCTATATAAGATGTGGCCTACACCCAAATCATATCCTGTTTACAGTACAAGATAAATGGTTGTCAACCAAAGAAACAATAAAAAGTATAGTAAACCAAAGATCAGTGTCATGTTTTTCTATCTAGGTAACTGTATACAAAGACTTTTGCACTGTGGTACCAATTTAAGTCTATGATAAACCCTGCCCAATCATGTTTAAATGACCAAATACTACTACAGTAAGTTAAACAGAGTTGCACCCTATGGCATACCTAGAATTATTTTTTTAAGAATGGTATTATCCACATCAAGAAGACAACCTGTAGATGGGTTATCTTGCATTTGGTAACCCTTGTTTTCATAAATACATTTTCTTATATGGTATCAATCTATTGATCTCTGCCTTCCACTGATGCAAGGTTCCAATGCCTGTATCCAAGTTTCAGCTATCAACTTTTTAGCAGTATATACAATTTCATGGGTACAGCTGTGGGAGTAACATTCTAATTCAAGTGATTAAAGCGGAGCTCCACCCGATTTACAATGACTATCTCCAGATGATTAGTTCTCTCTATTAGATCGCAATATTACAATGACAAAACAGTACCTTTTTTTCCTGTGATATGCAGCATTTCCGGGTTCTGGGGATTGCAGGTATGGGTGGAGTTGTGGCGGCTATTTTGCCACTTCATTAGTGCCGCACTGTCTCCTTTTCTCTTGTTCCCAGGAGACAGTGCGGCGACCTGGCGCGAGTTCTCACGCGATTTCAAAGCCGTTGTGATGGCCATAGGAGCTGCTGATGGCGTAAAATGGACTTGCGTATAAAAAGAATATTTAACTTTATTTATTGTTTGTGTTTCTACTGCCTGGGGTTGATGGAAGGGTTGTTGAAGAATCCTAGCACTAACCCTCTTCCCCTATGGTGTCTGGTAAGGATAGAGGAGTTGAAGATGATGGGAGCTGTATGCAAGCTTTGTGTCCTCTGCAGGCTCATTCCGGTTCTTTAGTGCTTTAGGGTGTAGCCCTCTTTTGGGGGGGGTTGAGAAATGGCCCATCCTAAACTGGATATTGTGCTAAAACTGAAGGTAAATAGGAGAACCAGAACTTTTGAAGAGTGGGTTTGATAATAAGGCCGGTAGTGCCTCCATCCAAAATAGGGTCTCTGTGAGCTGAGGGGATTCCCTTTCTGGTAAAATGATCAGTAATCTAAACAAAGTCATTGGGGCAGAAGAACACTGCAACCAGTATACCGTATATCATTAAACCTACGCACATAGATGC
The DNA here is from genome assembly GCA_028564925.1 of Lithobates sylvaticus. Classification (NCBI taxonomy): domain Eukaryota; kingdom Metazoa; phylum Chordata; class Amphibia; order Anura; family Ranidae; genus Lithobates; species Lithobates sylvaticus. The sequence continues at coordinate 457,556,730 of CM053030.1, read as the reverse complement.
ACACTAGTCTAGAAATAATACAAGCTTCATATAAGAAATGATTAATAACAGTACAAATAGATGTCACCAGTAAAGAGCCTGATAGGACTCCTGGTGGAATTGTACACATACAACCGGGTATATATGTAGTTATTAATAAGAGATACCTTCAGGTGAATTTTGCAGAAAAGTTAAGTTACAGGGGCCCCTGAGGATGATGCAGCGTCTTTCCTTGTTTAGGAGTCCTGAAGACAATATCAGCGGTGTCGGAGCAGATAATGCTCAAAGGCAGATTTAAATGTGCAGGAGCGATCCTGCAGGTGCCCATCGTGACAGACACGCGTCTATGCACATGTGTGCCATTAACATTGGTGCCAATTGGCATATATAAGTGCAGCAGTTGCACTTGTGATTTGCTGTCTGATCTGCAGCTGTAACTGTGTTCTTAAAATCTGATCTTGCTTATTCTTGTATTCGACTGGCTTGCATTTGCCTTTGCTTCCTGCTTATCTGCCTGAACTTGTGTTGCCGATCTCTGCCTGCACCATGACTATTTTTGTCTGCCATCTATGCCTGCATCTGTTACCAACCTGACTTGTCTGACCACATATCCTTTGTCTCTTCTGCTCTGCATGCATCTGCCTGGCTCCTACTGTCTGTTGTCACCAGCCCAGAGTCTGCTGTCCTGCCGACACCTGCTGCCCAGCTTCCTGGTCCATCCTGGTGATGCACCTGCCTCATGGAAGACGGATCAGGCACCCTTACACCACCGTGCTCTCGCGGCCAGCTGTATGTGACAGGTGGTCACAGGTGTATCCTACAAATGTTGTCCAACCAGCCTGGATAGGGACTCACTGACAGGAACTGTGCTGTGACACTGAAACTCAAAGTCAGCCTATCTACTTTGTCCCTGCCTAGTAGTTTCTAAAATAACAAGAGCGGTATATAAACACTTTCAAGATATACATTAAGATGACCACTATATACACAAAGTAGCATAGACCTAGCTATCTGGCATTGTGCATGTGAAATAATAACAAAGGCAGGGCAAAGGTGCTATGTCTGTCATAGAGATTTAGATATATACTCAGCAACTGCAGTTAAATTATTAGATCATAAGAATACTTGTATAATAGTCTCTTCTCATCTGGGTGAAAATACAACAGCAGGAATTCCATGGACAAGACATTTGGTTCAGTTCTCTCAGTTTACTTCTTGGCAACTATTTTAAAAAGATATCAAAATCCTCCGATCTGGGGTTTCTGATTCAGCTAGCAGGGACAGGAAGTGATATAAATAAATAACTCTATGACTTTAAGAAGCATAGCCACCTACAATAACAAACAGTAAAGGACAGTAGATCCCTACATGTGCTACATACAGAGCCGATCCGCCCTATACGCGGACTACGCAAGCTGCGTAGGGCCCCGCGGCGGATTGGCTCTGCTCGGGGGCCCCTGCCGCCACTGTGAGGGCAGCGGCGCCTGAAAAAAGATCGCCGCGGGGGCGACATGCAACTGCGCATGCGCCCGCCTTTCCGAAAACTGCCGAGCAGCGGCAACAGCGCTGGCGCATGCGCAGTAGCCCGAAATGCAACTGTGCATGCGCCAGCGCTGTTGCCGCTGCTCGGCAATTTTCGGAAAGGCGGGCGCATGCGCAGTTGCATGTCGCCCCCGCGGCGATCTTTTTTTCAGGCGCCGCTGCCCTCACAGTGGCGGCAGCGGCACCAGTGACACGATGGCGCCAAGTGGCGCCATTTTTAAAAATAAAACGTCCCCTCCGCACCCTCTTACCTCCTGGGCCCCCTCCCCCTCGCAGCCTCTTACCTCCTGGGCCCCCTCCCCCTCGCAGCCTCTGACCTCCTGTCCCCCCTCCCCCTCAAAGCCTCTGACCTCCTGCCCCCCCCCTCCCTCCCCTCCTGCCCCCCCTTCGCAGCCTCTGACCTCCTGCCCCCCTTGCAGCCTCTGACCTCCGGCCCCCCCCCTCGCAGCCTCTGACCTCCTGTCCCCCCCCTGCAGCCTCTGACCTCCTGTCCCCCCCTGCAGCCTCTGACCTCCTGTCCCCCCCCTCGCAGCCTCGGACCTCCTTTCCCACCCCCTTCGCAGCCTCGGACCTCCTGCCCCCCCCCTCGCAGCCTCGGACCTCCTTTCCCCCCCCCCTCGCAGCCTCAGACCTCCTGTCCCCCCCCCTCGCAGCCTCAGACCTCCTGTCCCCCCCCCTCGCAGCCTCGGACCTCCTGTCCCCCCCCTGCAGCCTCTGACCTCCTGTCCCCCCCCTTCGCAGCCCCTGACCTCCTGTCCCCCCCCTTCGCAGCCTCGGACCTCCTGTCCCCCCCCCTGCAGCCTCTGACCTCCTGTCCCCCCCCCTTCGCAGCCTCTGACCTCCTGCCCCCCCCTCGCAGCCTCGGACCTCCTGTCCCCCCCCCCTTGCAGCCTCTGACCTCCTGTCCCCCCCCTTGCAGCGTCTGACCTCCTGTCCCCCCCCTTGCAGCATCTGGCCTCCAGTCCCCCCCTTGCAGCCTCTGACCTCCTGCCCCCCCCCTTGAAGCCTCTGACCTCCTGTCCCCCCCCCTTGCAGCGTCTGACCTCCAGTCCCCCCCTTGCAGCCTCTGACCTCCTGTCCCCCCCCCCTTCGCAGCCTCTGACCTCCTGTCCCCCCCCTTCGCAGCCTCTGACCTCCTGTCCCCCCCCTTCGCAGCCTCTGACCTCCTGTCCCCCCCCCTTCGCAGCCTCTGACCTCTCCTGTTGCCCCCCACAGCCTCCCACAGCCTCTGACCTCTCCTGTTGCCCCCCCGCAGCCTCTGACCTCTCCTGTTGCCCCCCCCGCAGCCTCTGACCTCTCCTGTTGCCCTCCCCCGCAGCCTCTGACCTCTCCTGTTGCCCTCCCCCCACAGCCTCTGACCTCCCCTGTCCCATCCGCAGCCTCTGACCTCCCCTGAGTCAAGAGAGGGAGTGCTGCCAGGATGGGGGTCATGGGAGAAGTCAGACATGTATGGACTGCGGTGAGGAAACTATGGGATAAAACCAGAGCCACCAAGCTGGAGCCGACTGACTGAGCCCTGCACGATGCACCTGAGAGGAGGTCAGTGACAGCACCGCCAGACCAGTCTAGGGGGGTCAATACAATATTGTAAGGGGGCACTGATATAAAGGTTTCCCCCTTATCAGTAAACCCCCTTATCTTAGTGTTTTCTTTCTCTGGTCACCAGAGTCCTCCCCACAGTCCCAGAGTTCCCCTTTACATCATAGTATGCAGGATTCCACCTTACAGTGCAAGGGGGAACTCTGATGTAAAGGGCAATGACCCCGATGTAAGGAGGGGCTTTATAGGGATGCTCTCTGGGGACCCTGATGTAAGGGGGGTGCTCTCTGGGGACCCTGATGTAAGGGGGTGCTCTCTGGGGACCCTGATGTAAGGGGGGTGCTCTCTGGGGACCCTGATGTAAGGGGGGTGCTCTCTGGGGACCCTGATGTAAGGGGGTGCTCTCTGGGGACCCTGATGTAAGGGGGGTGCTCTCTGGGGACCCTGATGTAAGGGGGGTGCTCTCTGGGGACCCTGATGTAAGGGGGGTGCTCTCTGGGGACCCTGATGTAAGGGGGGTGCTCTCTGGGGACCCTGATGTAAGGGGGGTGCTCTCTGGGGACCCTTGTGTAAGGGGGAGGCTCTCTGGGGACCCTGGTGTAAGGGGGAGGCTCTCTGGGGACCCTGGTGTGGTGTAAGGGGAGGCTCTCTGGGGACCCTGGTGTAAGGGGGGGCTCTCTGGGGACCCTGGTGTAAGTGGAGGCTCTCTGGGGACCCTGGTGTAAAGGGGGGGACCCTGGTGTAAGGGGGGGGCTCTCTGGGGACCCTGGTGTAAGGGGAGGCTCTCTGGGGACCCTGGTGTAAGGGGGGGCTCTCTGGGGATCCTGATGTAAGGGGTGGCTCTCTGGGGACCCTGATGTAAGTGGGGGATCCACACTCAGATATGTAAAGATATATATATTGTATACATGTCTGTTCTATATTGTTGTACTTATTCTTTGACTGTTTTGTTTAAAGGAGGGAGGATTGTATTGGGAGCGCTGAAGTGTCAGGTGTGACTGTGTAGCAATGGCAAATGGTTTACATAGCTCACAGCATCACGGGTCAGGTAGAGGGCCCCTCAGCAGAATTTTGCTTAGGGCCCCAGGGAGGTCAGGATCGGCACTGGCTACATAGACTGATGAATAGCTTGGAGGAAAGACAAGCACCACTTGCTCTATCCTAGGAAGGCTTCCAGGAAACACGCAGGCAGTGCTGGACTTTCTAATAAGACAGGACTGAATGCTTTGTAAATGAGTACCATTGATGCATCCTATAAGCAGTTTCTATTTGAAAAAAAGAGATTTTAGAAAATCCTTTAAAACTCATCTTTTTCCTTAGATTATAAGGTTATAGAATTCAGCATAGGATTTAAAGTATCATGTATGTGATCTTGACCTCCTCAGGCATTTATGAGCATTCTTGTGTGAGTAAGAGGCACAGCAAAAAACAAAAGGGCAAATAGCAAGTGGAAGTAAACCCTTTTTTTGAACTTAAGGCTTACCTGTAAGTACAGTGAATATCTCCTAAACCTGCATGGTTTAGAAGATATTTACGCTGCATGAAGCCGATGAAGTCACCATACCCATGCCATCCCTTCAGAGCTCCGCCCCGTGGTCCGTGACTCCAGCGCGTGGGAGTGACATCATCGAGGTGCAGCCAATCTGATAAATCAGCAGGTTTATTAAAAAGGCAGAACAAGGGTGATGTTCAAATCCCAACCACAACACTACCTGCATTTTTACAAGTTCTCCTTGCGGGCATGGGTTTCTTCAGGGTATTCCGATTCCCAACTGCACTCCAAAGACATGCACATAGGTTAACTGACTCCTGTGTAAATTGGCCCAAGTATGTATATGTATGAATGTTAGTTATGAACCTAATGCCGCATACACTCGGTCGGAATTTCTGACAGAAAAAGTCAGATGGGAGCTTTTGGTCGGATATTCCGACCGTGTGTATGCCCCATCAGACTTTTTCTTTCGGAATTTCCGGCGGGCTTAGATAGAGAACATGTTGTAAATTTTTCTGTCGGAAATGTCGACAGAGGTTATCCCATTGGCAAGTCTGACCGTGTGTACACAGCTTGAGGGCAGGGACTGATGTGAATGTGTAATATTTATGTGAAGTGATGCGTAAATTGTTGGCATTATGTAAATACTTGTAATAAATAAATAATAATGCAATGTGTGAATGCAGTATTCCCACCAGCCATTGCTGGTGGTCATTATTTTGGGGGGGGGGGGGGGGGACAAACAAACCTGTCTCCCTCACTTGCACTAACACCCCCCTGCGGCTCTCGTTCGATCGATCAAATAGGTGGCGACCCACTTGCACTCCCCCCCGGCGCGATCCATGGCCTTACCTTATGCTGCAGTAGAGGTGCGGGGAGGAGGACGAGGTGGTGGTGGTGGTGTTGGTGCACTAATGCATGCGGGGTAGGGCTCCTGGAAGAAGCTGTTGCTGCCAAGGCCGTTGCTTCTCCTCCCAGCCGCACAGGAGGCCGATTGGGACCGCTTCCTGATTGGCCGGGAGGAGAAGCAGGAAGACATTAGTGAATAATAATTTGCTAATGTCACAAAAGTGGGTGGGATCTGGGCGCAGTGCTCTGCACCCCGAGCCCACCCTTTTTAAAGCCGGCTCTAATCATGTGCTTCCAAAAAAAAAATAACCACTTTGAAATCCATGCGTCCGGTGCCATGCATAGAGATTAGGTGCCGGGTGCATGGATTAGGGGGGCGGCGTCTTTGCACTCCTAATGGATCGGCCGCCACTGATTCCCACCAACCAATCAGGGCAAATGTCTTCGCTGCTCTGATGGAAGGAATAGCTATGCATTTTTGTGGTTTAGCTTTTCTGTTTCCTTATTATTACAGTGAGGTATAATCTTTCTCAGGCAGGTACTTCTACCCAACATGTAGAGTAGAACAACTAGGATTGACTTAAACAAATGTTGTGCTTAACAGTAAACTCAGAAAAGAACTGTGCACACCATACACTAGATAAAAAAAAATAAAAAATAAAAAAAACAAACCAAAGCATTCTGTTGTTCACCTAGTGAGATCTACTAGTGTCCTACTTTTGCTCCAGTCCAAAAAGACCCTTAATCAGTCACTGACGGTGGTCTTGATTTACCTGCAAACTCAAAATGTTTACAGTCATCATAATATTATATCTCTCCATATCTTTATTTTATGTACTGTACATAGTAAGGTACAGACAGTGAAACCTTTGATCCACACAGGGAGTATACAGATTATGACATCACCCTTTTCTGTTCTGCAGGTTCAAACCAATTACCCCCATGCTTTCGGCAAGGCTGGACTTTTGCTTTGACCACAACTTCAAAGAGACAGCCTGTTATCTATAAACTGTATGGTCTTGACATAAAAAGCAGAAGAACCATGAACAATGTGCTTCTCACACCGACACCTGGCAGAGTATTGTAATCATAGAATTCTCCAAGAAAGAGCAACCAATACTTTGCAGTCCCCAAAGGCTTATAGTATGTAACCTCTCTTATACAATAATGAAGACTTTGATCATCAAACACAGCAGTAGGTATTGCAGACAGTCCAGCCAAACCTGAAACTATGCTGGAGATTCAATAAAATCTCTCAAATATGAATATAAAATAAGATCAGGATTCAGTAAGATATTAATGAAATACAAAGTAATGTAATGAATATGGCAAGCTAAGGTAGACATGTTTGCTAAGTGATTTATATATAGTTATTTGTAGCGGTTTTTAGCATAGTGTACCAGCTCAGAGAGCTATTGCATTGTGATACCCACTAACCAAAGTAAACACGCATGGTGGACAAACCTACCTTCAAAAAGGATTGTGATATACATAACAGATTAACAATCAGTAAAACTCAATACACTAGGATTGTATCTATATTTTTAAAATCTGATTTGTTGTCAGGGCTAGAAAATAATTTAAAATGTGTTGGAATGGCAGTCTAGGAAATGGGGGGGGGGGGGCTTTGACCACTCCAACCCCCCCCCCATCATGCGGGAGATGGGCGGCGGTGATTCCCCCCCCCTCCGTGGGAGATGTGAATTTGCCAATCAGATGCCTTACCTTAGAAGGCAGGGGGAAGGGAGATCCAGCGGCTGCTCTGACCGCTTCGACATCGTCTGCAGCACACAGAGAGAAATTCTTCTCCCGGCCGAACAGGAAGTGTACTATTGTCACACAAGTGAGTGGGCTCGGGACGCAGTGATCTGTGCCCCGAGTCCACCCTTTTTTTAAGCCAATTATAGCCTCATGCTCTTATCATGTGCTTCAAAAAAAAAAAAACCTATTAAAATCCATGCGTCCGGCTCCCTGCATGTACATTAGGGGCCGGGCGCATGGATTAGGGGGGTGCCACTGCCCACAACCCTGGTTGTTGGTTGTAGGGGTCTGCAGGCAGGGGGCTTTCTGGAATCTGCCCCGCCCCCCATGTGAATGAGTATGGGGTACATTGTACCCCTACTCATTAACCAAAAAAAGTGTCAAAAAGAAATAAAAACACACACACAGTTTTTGACAATTCTGTTATTAAAAATAAAAAAAACAATGTCCCCCGACTACCGGAAACTGCCTGCTCCACCATCTGAAAATTCTTAAATAGGTATGGGGCAGAGCCACCTAGCAATGTCACCTGGTCAGAAAAAGTTTTGATCGGAAATTCTGATCGTCTGTACCAATTCCGACGTGCAAATTCCTATTTGACGCATGGTGACAGGATTGATGACGTCGGTGGGCGTGGTTGAAAGCGCTTTCAACCACGCCCACCGACGTCATCAATCCTGCTGACGTGCCTATCCTGGGACGCACTCACCTCGGAACCACGGGACGCAAGGGACCGGGGTGCGTTTCCCCACCATAGCCATGATACCGGATGATGGCCGAGGACTTCAGACAAAATAAAGATATCGCTACGTGCCTGATATTTTTAAACAAAGTGTGAGTACAATACTTTCTTTTAAACCTTACATACAGTTCCCACTGTAATCAGACCCACTATTCTAAGGGTTTTCCCTATGCTTGGATTTGTGCAGTGGACCAGGCAATGCGGGACACTGTGGATATTGATGAGTATATATATATATATATTATGGTATGGAAAGACCGCACTGACCCAGAGGTGAACCGAACAAACAACAAAATATTAAAAATAGGCTGCAGTAATATGGGATAAACAGAATACAAATAAAAACAAAAAACTGTGCCACAGATAATGAGAATAATTAATGATGCAAATGACAGTCAAAGTCTAACATCAATCTTAAATTCATTGGTAACTGGTGTAGGATCACACAGGAGGTATTAACAGTTCATAAATGAGCAAAGTAGTGATAGACAAAAATAAACAGTCTATGATGTATTCAGATCTTCATAGAAGCACCTCTGTGCTCAATATTCAAAAAAAGTGAATCCCACCACCGATATCGAAGCCGCTTCCTAGATGGTAATATGTAAACAGCTTTCATATAGATACAGCCTTGATCTTTTTACATACGGGACCGGACAAACACCGCCACACTCCTCCAGGTGTAAAGAAATAAGCCCTTGGACTCAGCAGACAGCATGTATCGTAACGGCGTGGACCATATAAATTGAATTAAGAGAGGACCATAGCGTAATACTGTATCAAAATGCTGCAGGACGGGGGAGGAGTCCGTGTCATCAGGCGGTGTCGGTCAGCTCTCCAGCACCCCCCTGCCTCTCTCTGCACAGCCTCTCACCTGCACGCTCATCTGACAGGTCACGTGAGGCTACCACCCACCTGAACGGCGTTCCCACTAAAAATGACCGACACCGCCAGATGAAACGGCACTCGAATTTGGCGCGAACGCCCAATAATGTTCGCTTTTCGACGAACGGGCGAACAGCCAATGTTCGAGTCGAACTCATGTTCCACCCGAACATAAAACTAATTCCTAAAGGTAATGTGCAAGGCTGGTGTGCTATCTGTTTTTTCCATATGTAGTCTAGGCCCAAGGTACCCAGTCAGGAAGAGACCACATGCAGTCCTTGATTGATGTAATTATCTTGTATATTGTAAATGGCTTAGTGGTAATGAATAATGATTAATGAATAATGACAGATCTTGTAGCTACAAAGACAAGCCAGTAAAACAGTTGGTGTTTATACAGTGTTACCAGTAGGGTTGTCACCCTTTCTTCAAATCAAACCCGAACACTTTAGCAGCGCACAGCAATTTTTTTTTTTATAGTATTATATATATAGTAATATATTTTGCTATAACAGTTCTAATCATATGACGTTAATAACAAGAGTTCTCCTTTACATCAGAGTCCACAGAGTTCCCCTTTTACATCTGAACTCGCAGAGTTCCCTTCCACTGTAAGGGGGGACTCTGCAGACTCTGATGTAAGGGACAACTCTGGGGATTCTAAGGGATGTTCTTGGAACTTTGATTTAAGGGGGGAACACTGAGCACTCTGATGTACGGAGAGGACTCTGCTGTAAGGGGGACACTGTGGCCTCTGGTGTAAAGGGGAACTCTGATGTAAGGGGTGCTCTGAGAACCCTGATTTACCTTAGTGCACTCATTCAGAGGCAAGAGAAAGAAGGGGGGGGGACTTCAGTCACAGACAGGGATGGATGGTGAGCTCTCTCACCCCTTGGCAGTCAGCACTTCTCATCCAGATGTAGCTGAGGCTGCTAGACTTCCAATTTCCAGCCCCCGCTATCCTTTTCTGAGGCACAGCACTGGTGATTGGAGTGTGGGCAGACACAGAAGGGTAGGGGCGGGAGAGAGAGGTGCAGATCAAGCCCTCTCTCCTCTGTGTGTTTTTGTGAGGGGAGAATTGTTAGTGATGGCTTTGGGCAGTGGGAAAGAGAGTGTAATGCCGCGTACACACGATCGGAAATTCGGCCAGCAAAAGACCGATGAGAGCTTTTGGTCGGAAAAAGCGACCGTGTGTATGCTCCATTGGACTTTTGCTGGCCGAATTCCCGCCAGCAAAAGATTGAGAGCAGGTTCTCAATTTTTCGGTCAGAAAAAGTTTTGATCGGAAATTCCGATCGTCTGTACCAATTCCGACGTGCAAATTCCTATTTGACGCATGCTCGTAAGCATTGAACTTAATTTTCTAGGCTCCTCGTTGTGTTGTACGTCACCGTGTTCTTGATGGTCAAAAGGTCAGCAAACTTTTGTGTGACTTTTTGTGTGTATGCAAGCCAAGCTTGAGCGGAATTCCGTCGGAAAATCCGCTCGTGTGTACGGGGCATAACAGACACTCTCAGCTTAGCCAACTGCAACCAGCAATCCTGCTGGGAAGCCATAGTCCAGACTGAATAATGTGTCTGGGTTTCAGGCAGTCTGAAACCCGGACGAATGATTCCAAACCCGAACTGTCCGGGTGAATCCCGGACAGGTTGCAACCCTAGTTAAAAGGCTTGGGCCTGTATTATCAGAGATCAGATTCTGCAGGAGGGGAGGCATTTTGCAGTGTACCAGGATGGCACTGTAAAGCTGCAGGAACACCTCTATTATTCCAGATACCGGGATGTTTGTCTAGGCAGACGTTACCCCTGATCTGACCATACTCACCAGGAACCACACCCTGAGTTATACACTTTCCCTTACCAGCAGGGTCTCTCTCCCTGACATACCCCTCTCTCCAGGAGTGCCCAAATGACCTGGGCACCCTATTATATAAGGTCTCAAACCAAGATGGCCACCTGAAATCTCGAGAGATTACAGCATCCAATTGGATAACTGACCTCTCTGAGAACCTGACGGAGTCCATTAGGGGATATTTCTCCTAACAGACTCCACTCCAGCTGTAATAATGTCACAGTGTCACCTACAGGAGGACGTGAAACCTGTCTACACATGGTCCACCCTTGTCACTATCAGGAAGCCGATCCAGAGCAGCAAACACTGGAGCAAGTGCATGTAGCAGGAGGTGGCTGAAAGAGGCAGAACCAAACAGCAAAAAATTGTGAAAATAGTATTTTCGAAATGACGAACTCATGGCAATAGTTTATGATACATAGTGCTTTAGCAAACTAACTGTCATCCAATTAAGGTTTAGATCTACTTTAAAATCAGATTTTCTTTTTAGCGAGAAGCAAATTAAACCATGTTGTGGAACTCAGTTCATATCTATTTCCTCCAATTGTTTACCGCTTATACACAAGCTGGCTGATATTTTCTACTCCGGAGTGGCTTAGTTCCATGTCCTAAGTTGGTTTTGGCCACACGCAGTAGCAATGCGTGTTATTTTAACATATTGAGTTACTCAGACATTATTTTTAATCAGTCCAGGCACTTCTAGTATAAACAATGATATTTAGAAACAGCAGCCTTTGCTATATTTTATCTGCCTTACTGTATTTGTGTCTTTGGATGTTAAAATGTGTGTGGCACATTAAAATTCCAAGTGAAATCAGAGCTGTATTTAGAGGTCATGCTCTATGAACATGTGAATAACGGTGGCCTTTTGTACAGACGCCATTCTTTTTGTTTGTTGCATGCACATTGTTATCATTATTAAAACTACTACTGGTAGTAGGGCTCCCCTTTATACACAGAGCTGCCAATGAACTTTAAAGTGGTTGTAAACCCTCCTACACAACTTTACTGTATGGTAATCCTCATAAAAAAACACTAATGATTGCTGCTGGCAAATGTCACCTTATCTGTTTAGTTTTGCTGTAATTCTTCCTGTTAGGTTTACTGACGTCACCGGCGCATGCGCTTCCATTTCCCTCATTCGCGGCACGCTCTTCGTGAGGTCCGTCCATTGACAGGGTGCCGTGAATCGAATTTCCTCTCCCAACGGCACAGCGCTTGACTGCCCTCTCCTTGCGAGACTGCAAAGTTTCTCCTGCATCCTGGAACTCCCCATGTGACTTTGTGACATCACATGGGGAGTAAACCTACTGCATCCGAGAGCGCTATCAGGAGAGGAGAGCTGGAGCAAGACTGACAGGCATTCATATACCCAGAACGGGTATAAATAAAAGCACAAAAACAATGTAACATGCTAGGTATGAGTGGTAGTGCAGTAATGTCAGATCGCGCATGCGCAAGAATTTATATTGTACACAGACTCAAGATGAAAGTACTAAAGATGGCACCCCCTTATCCCGGAAGACAACATCTTTAAAAGTATGAAAATAAAGTAAGTAATAGGCTATTCTAGCTTGATTAGACTATATAATGCTTGCTTAAAGGTAATTAAAATGAAATAGATGAAAATAGATGAAAAGCACCATAGGGACTGCAGAGTTTACTTCCTAATTAAAGCCCAATAATCAAGAGCCTTCAATGAAAAAAATTAAATGGACAGTTCTTGATGGTGTTTTCAGCAGCCAGAACATCCCCTTTACCTTCAGTTTAGGCAAATGTACCAATACAGAACAGCAAATTAAAGATGATTTTTTAATACTGAGCTTAGCCTGCGCCCTTTAATTCTGCTGGCCTAAGCACTGAGCACTGCCACACAACCAGAAAGAACAAAGCAATAATGCTTGTAGATGCACCAGAGAGCCACCCCACTGCAATGTGAAGGGCTGATAGTAAAGCTGGGTATACACGTACCCAGCGATGACCCGTTCATAAGGGGGCAGGGGCGCCGCCCCCTAATCTCTGTGCGCTGTCCACTAATCTCCATGTGGGGCACCAGATGCATAGAGTTCTACAGGCTTTTATTTCTTTGTGAAGCACATGTTTAGAGCCAGAGGCTCTAATTAGCTTCAAAAAGAATGGGCTCGGGGCGCAGAGCACTGCGCCCTGAGCCCACCCACTTGTGACAATACCTAATCAACATCTGCTATTGTCTTCCTGCTTCTCCTCCCAGCCAATCAGGACAGAAAGCAGGTCCTGAGACCAGATTGGCCAGGAGGAGAAGCAACCAGATTGTCCGGGAGGAGAAGCCGCCAAAGCCGCCCACATACGGGATGGGGTAAGTGCGGGGTTGATGGGCTTGCAAGCAGGCTGGTAAGGCGGAGAGCGGGGCTGGCGAGCTGGCGGGGGGTTGGGTTGCCGCCCCCCAAAAAATCGGAAGTCACGCGGGACGTACCAGAAGTGCTGACTGACATGAATCCCTTGAAAGCACATCTACCACGAGAGCTAATTATCGCCCATGTTACAGTATATACATATATACATATATATATATATATATATATATATATATAAAACACCAAGCAGTCAATAGTTAAGTTTATTTGCTCTTTATTTATGGGACAATCTGAACTCTTCATTAGGTAGATATGAGGTGCTCCATCAGATCCCAATTTATGAGGGTATCATCCACGGCCGTAGCCTTTGTTGCTGGACTTTCCCTACGCAGATCCCTTCTTGAATCTATATCTTCATGTGCTAATCGGACTATCCGAATGTAAATCTCCCTATACAGTGCTCCCAAGTTGAACAAAAGAGATTACTCTGAATAATTCCTTTGCTTGACTGATATATTTCCTTTGGAGTATTAAATCTAGAGTCACACCGCCTATTTCCATGACCCAAATTCTAACAACCCCTCAGTCTTTGGAAGTTACTGTCCGTTACTGCTTACACTGTTTTCTGTAGCCCCACAGCATGTCCCTTCACTCACTCCTGCACTTGCTTCTTTAAGTTGCACTGACCTGTTCTTCACGATCAACACTCTGTGTTCCCCGGTCACAGAAAGTCGATCCACCGGTCTACTTCCTCCGCTTAACTCCTATTTCCCCCTCCGGACGCACGGCACATCCCCGCATGGGGATGTCTGGCCCGATTTCCGTCTTTACATTCTGCAATCTCCTCTGCCAGAGTCCCTGACCCAAAGCCTCCTGGAATTCCAGGCCTCAGCCTCCCCAGGATCTCTTCTTTTGGACTTCTTCCCGAACCTCTGGACTCCCAGGAGCATGTAACCCCCCTTTTTATGAAAGACCTCCCCTTGACCAATGCAAATTAACCATTGGTCAAGACTCTCACTTGAGTTTCCTGCCACTCAGGTCTCAACCCATCCTCTCTTTTTCAGAACAATCCACAGTCAAGCAGAGGAGGTATCTTTGAGCCCAAGTGTAGGCGGTCACACCCCCCTCTATACTGACACTCCCACTTTGTATCAAACAACCAGGCATGAAAAATAACATTGATCCCCCTGTCATCACAGTGAAAGAGAAGTGGAGCAGTAGACAGTGCCGGTAGAGCAGTGGATGTGTCAGTAGGGCAGAGGTTGGTGTCAGTAGGACAGTGGATGATGTCAGGAGGACAGTGGATGATGTCAGGAGGACAGTGGATGGTGTCAGTAGAGCAGTGGACAATATTAGTAGAGCAGTGGATAGTGTCAGTAGGGCAAAGGTTGGTGTCAATAGAGCAGTGAATGGTGTCAGTGTTTTTTATTATTATTATCATCTTATTTTTAATTATTTTGTACACTTTTTTTTTATATTTTTTAAAAAACTTTTTAGCAGCCTTGTTGGGGGGCTTTGGTGAAATATCAGGGGTCTACACAGACCCCTGATGACTCACTTTTGAGACAGAGAAAGGATATTGAGGACATGGTCTTTACAGAGCTTCCTATTCATTCACAAACATTCAAAACATAGTTTACTATGCTTCAGTTACACATAAACACAGTGAGTGATTGGTACCAATCACTCACTTTGTTCATTCAGAAAAGGAATGGGCTGGTAAATTAGATATTTACCAGCCTCTTTCCCATGCTCCATTCTGAAACATCCCCTGCAGCAGCCAGCAGGAGGGGAAGCCAGCAGGATTAGGGGAACACACAGTGGGGCCCAGACAGCAAAAGGAAGGGGAACCTGGACATGGGCAGGGGTGGCATTTACTGCAACAGATCCCCATTCCCTCCTGCAGCAGTTTAATGCTGGCTACAGGGAGTGAGGGAGAAACAGGCTTTTAGCAGCTGCAAGAGGGAAAGGGGATCGGTTCCAGTAAATGCCCCCCCCCCCCCCTGCTTTTGACCAGGTTCAGTAAAACCTAAAGAGACATGGACGCTGCACGGGTCCCCTAGAGCATGGGTGGAGTCGCCATTGAGACCCCGGAAGCTATAACCATGGTGCACAGGATGATTAGAGTGTGCACAGGCACACCTGGCACGACCTGTATGCACGCCTATGATGCCACCTGCTCAGACTCAGCTTCAGCCTGTTTCTCTACCAAAGTAATTGGGGTTGGTTTACTAAAAGAAAAAAGACTGTGCACTTTGCAAGTGCAGTTGCTCTGATTTTCAATTCACTTAGTAAATATAATGTGGGGAAGCTTCCCTTGGTAAAGAATATCTAATCAACCACTTCAGCCCCGGAATATTTTACCCCATTCCTGACCAGAGCACTTTTTTGCGATTCGGCACTGCGTCGCTTTAACTGACAATTGCGACGTTGTACCCAAACAAAATTGACGTCCTTTTTTTTCAGAGGTCATTTTTTTCCCACAAATAGAGCTTTCTTTTGATCACCTCTGCGGTTTTAATTTTTTGCGCTATAAACAAAAAAAGAGCAACAATTTTGAAAAAAAGGAGGGGCTACCTAGGACATGACAGCGATCACTGCTCCCGATCACAGGGAGCAGTGGATCTCTGTCATGACACAAGGCAGAAATGCCTTGTTTACCTAGGCACTTCCCCGTTCTACCTCTCCACCCCGCAATTGCGGGCCGGCAGAGAACATTGAGTTCCCAGGACCCGCAGGCACGCTCCCACGGCATGCGGCGGGCACGCGCACGCCGGAAAGGCAGCAAATTTAAAGGGATGTACATGTACGCCCATTTGCCTGTCTGTGCCATTGTGCCAACGTACATCTGTGTGCGGCTGTCGGCAAGCGAGTAAACAATGTCCATGTCCTTCCTATAGATATTGGTCACTGAGCCCAGACACTGGTTCAGCACCCCAAGATGTCCTGCGTTCATCTCTCTGTCATTCTGCTTTCTCTTCCTATCATCATATGTCCTATCAGCAGATGAACTGATTGACTCCTTATACTGCCTCTTTCTCTCACACTCCAGCCCTGCTGTACAGGGACTACAAAAGGGTGAAACCAATGGAACATTCAGGTACTTACACTGCTTGCATTTAAAAATAAATGTAATGGTGTATTAATGATTGCAGAACTGTATACATTAGTGTCTTCATTAATTTATGTCTGTATAAAGTTCAGCTTTAAATTCTCCCACAGTGATGTTATCTTTCTGTAGAATCTACAGGCAGTTCTCATGAATTACTGAGTTATGCAAGGACAAAGGTATGGTTCGGTTTTGGAATTCACCTTGTTTTTTTGGCTAGCTTTTGTATAGTGACCTCACCAAGCGAATGACCTCACCTCATTTCTGCTTTCATTCTTACTGTGCACAAATAATTGTGCATATAAAATCACTGGGAAATTTTATATAAACAACCATCTATTAATTCCATAAAGGGTATTGGGACAGTAGAGTAAAAAGGACAGACCACAGTTCCAAGCCTATTCTAGGGGATTACCAGGTATTCACAGGCTAACAGGAAAATAAAGCACTTCAACATGCTCTGGGTCTGTCCCTGAAGACTTACAATTTCCAATGGAATGAAGTAAATCAGAGGATGACTATAAGAAGCCAACTTAAGCAGTTGCCTTAAAGTTAACTTGAACTCTTCCCATATACAATAAAGTAGCTTGTTCCTTTTAATGGTGGCCCAGCAGCTGCTGATACTTATGTTCCCTTTGCTTTCTCACCACTCTTTTCAGGTTTTACATCTGTCAGAGGATCCTGATATGATGAGGACTTTAATGTCGCGTACACACGAGCAGACTTTTTGACGGACTAGGTCCGACGGTCTTACCGACGGACTTTCGGCGGAGTTTCTGATGGACTTTCCGAATGAACGGACTTGGCCACACACAATCACACCAAAGTCCAACAGATTAGAATGCGATGGCGTACGACTGGACTAGAATAAGGAAGTTCATAGCCAGTAGCCAATAGCTGTCCTAGCGTCGGTTTTTGCCCGTCGGACTAGCATACAGACGAGCAGATTTTTCAACCGGACTCGAGTCAGTCGGAAAAATTTGAAACATGTTCTATTTCTAAAGTCCGTCAGAATTTTGGACAGCAAAAGTCTGATGGAGCCCACACACGAACGAATCCATCGGACCTTTGCTGTCGAAAAGTCCACTCGTGTGTACGCGGCATTACTGGCCCATTCCAAACACCTTCAGGTTGTAAAACAGGTATTGTAGGGATAAAGAAGTGACATGAGTGCCTGTAATGTGTTTTCAGTACCACTGGAGTTTTGGCAACGATGTCGTCTGGACAGCTCATGTCATAAGGTGAGTGCATGACACAGACGGAATCAATGATATAATGCAGTTCAAAGAACAAGCCAAGGTCAGCAATGGTCAGACATAGAGGTGCCAAGCTTGTAAGCAGAGTCAGGAAAAGGTCAGGAACATGTGGGCAGTGAAGAACAGCAGGCGAGAACTGTAGTTGGAATACAATCTGATGTCATTAATAGGACCAGGTGAGCAGAGGAGAAGAAACCACAGATGAGCTTAGAAGAAAGCCAGGTTGGTAATAGAGGTCTGGCAGAGATTCAGGTTACAGATGCCGAGTTGCAGGCAAACTGCGAATGACCATTCAGCGCTGATCTTTGCCAAGACTTACTTCTCTCTAAATAGGTGCGCTGTTACTTTAAGGTGGGTGCTATTCAATACTAAAAATAAGTGCATATGAAAATAAATAAAAAAAAAAAAAAACAATCAAAGATCAATAAAAAGTCCATATACGTGAGAGTACAAAAAGTCCCAAAGTTGACAATAATAAACTGTGAATCAATCCAAATGATTAGTGCTCTCCAAATGAATGACACCAGTGCTTACACGCTCCTTTCCAGATGGAGAGATCTCAATAAACCGAGGTCATTTAAGTTTTGCTGTGATACAGCCATAATATCCCCAGCGGCAATTCGGGTTTGATATGCCTCCAGACAGATGGAAAGACTGCAACTATAGAGATCAAATGTACCTGGTGGTGACCTAGGCACAATATCTCCAACAGCTACTCATGTCTGCTATGGCTCCATTCATATTTTATATGAGGTAAAGACAAATAAAAAGGGCAAACTCATAGCGCAGCATATTTTTAAATCATAAAAAGGCATTGCAGTAATTCACATAAATTAGGAACATGGGAAAATTGCAGTATCCAGAAACCAAAATGACATCACGAGCCTAGACTCTGCCCAACGTGTTTCCACCACACAGTCATCCTCAGGGCAAAAAAAACGTCTTTCGTTTTGGATGGAGTGGAGAGACATTTTTTGCTGTCCGTGCCCCCATTAGAGAGATTTGCACTCTCTATTTATCTGGTTTAAGCAAAAGTGAAAGAAAACCCTACATTTTGAGTTGTCAGTGTCACCAGAACAATGTGAAATCTTCCAATAGGGACACTAGTTCTGGTGACCTTGGTGACAACCAGAGATTTCCACACTTTGGAGAGATTTCCTCTTCTTTAGTTGTGGGACAGAATGTGAAGGGAAATCTCCCCAATGACACAGATGGAAGACAAAAATGCGCAGGGGTTATAACCCTCACATTTATCCAAAATGAATGGTGTTGCCTTTAGTTTTACATTAAAGTGGTTCTAAAGGCAGAAGTTTTTTTTTATCTTAATGCATTTTATCTATGTACCTTCTGTGTACAGGTCCCCCCTAATACTTTCCTGAGCCCCATCTTGATTCAGCAATGTTGCACGAGACTGTCCAGGACTCCCCCTTCTCCCTCGCTGCTGAGACCGCAGCAGGTGCCATTGGCTCCCGTTGTTGTCAATCAAAGTCAATGAGCCAATGAGGAAAGAGAGGGGGCGGGCCAATCTGCAGTTCCGTGTCTGAATGGACACACAGAGCAGCGGCTTGGATTGGGTGCCCCCATAGCAAGCTGCTTGTTGTGGGGGCTCTCGGCAGGAGGGAGGGACCCGAGAAGAGGAGGACATGGGCTGCTCTGTGCAAAACCACTGCAAAAGAGTAGGTACATATGACATTTTAAACAAAATAAAATTCATTATCACTTTAAATTGCTTTCTTGGCACTGTTAGCAGCAAGCAAGTCACCCAAAGGTAACAGGCAGGGGTCAAGTCCTGGGGAAGAAAGTGTGGGAACTCCCACCCAAGATCCACTCCCTCATCAAAAAAAAAAAAAATGACACGCTCACATGCACGAACGCTTCAAAAGTGGTATTTTTCATCCAATTTTCGTATTGTGTGTATGAAGCTTAACTGTTAGTACATAAAAAAAAACAATCCTCAATAAACATAAATACGGTAATTCTCTGAATAATCAGCATTCATTCAATTGTGCTTCCATGCAAATGTGAACATCATGTTCTGATCTTTATTGGGGAATTTTATTTTGTATATAGAGTGTTTATGTGGTGAGTTTACACTTTTCATTGAACAGAGTTTGGATAACACAGGGTTAAACGGAAAGGTCATAAATGAACTGCACATTATCTGGACAGAATGCTTGGGGAGATAGTGATGGGTCCTGCTTATGAGATGTATGTTAGCTTGGGGGGGCTGCAAACTCTGCAGGGCACAAACACACATTCGCTGCTATTCCAACCCTTCACATATTTCCATATAAACTTCCCTCCTGGCATTAAACTTTGCCAGATATTGTGCTCAGCTTACCACCCCAAACTGATGTTCCTCCCTCAGCTCACCTCTCTCCCTGCATGTCCTGTTAGCAGAATAGCTGTGCTCCTCCTCTGGGTTCTCTCATCATTTGGCACTGAAGATAGAGGAGGGGGGATTCAGCGGGACACACAGAGCAAGTATGCAGGAGACTGGGGGGGGGGGGGATGAGGAGACAGAAAATCAGGAGGGACCAGCAGGTAAGAGCACATCATGAGAGGTCTAACTAAACACAATCTCTTAGCAGCAGGGACCTGATCGACCCGTCAGCTAGCTGTGATTGACAGGTAAATCGAAGCGGAAGCTGTCATGGGGCCCCCTACTGGCAATGCCTGAATGGTCAGTCCACCCCTGGTGTGCGTCGCTTACTATTCCGAGCTGTGTCGGCGGCTACTGGTGTAGCACCTGCCACACAGCTTGCATACTTCAAAGTCTTGCAGGACACAGCTGCTAAAGGGAACTGAGTTCCTGTTGTGGAAAAAGTACAGGAACTCCGTTCCCGTGCGTTCCCGCAGGACTTGAGCCCTGGTAACAGGTCTTCACTTGCATCAGTCAAGCAGTACAGTAGGGAGAACAAAGGGAAAGCATGCGCTATTGGTGGGGCCCAAATTAAGTGAACCTGCATGGGCAAAGCACTTATGGCACAAGCTTGCCAGGTGCTCATGACAGTCATCTGTAAAAAAAATAAGTCTCATATTTTGCATTCCTCTTAGGTCATACATTTAATCATATTGTCAAATCGGGAGGAGATCGGGCTTAGTAGGAGCGGCGAATGACATGGACAGCTCTGCCTTCCTATTCCCGTTATTAAGCAGCCACATCAAATAAAAATAAAAATGTTTCTAATTGTTTGTGCACACAAATAGAAGGTAACCTTGTGTTTCCCCTAAATCATGGACTGTTAAAGGTCTCCACAGACCTGCACACATCATTTTCTTTTCCTTCAGAAAACATAACCTGGAATGATTTCCAAATCAACCACATCACCTCTGCTAATCGTATCTCCTGTCCCCCTGAGGTAAACATGATCATTAAGGAAATATGTTTCAAACAGGCTTTTATGGATAATTATTTTTACATTAGTTGTACTGGCAAAGCATGCTGTGATCTATTAAATGGCACAACATAATAGAAATGAGCGTATTAATGATATGCTGCCACTGGTGGGTACTTGTGGCCCAAGGGCACGATTAGTCTTTTATCAACACTCTTCTATTCATTTATCTGCTTCTCGCAGGACTTTCATTATCTTAAGTATTATACAATTTGTATGTCACTTTACAGATTGTGTATCATGATAAAAATATCTGAAAAGTCTAGTCTGACTTTCTAGGACACAGGATCCATTGCGACCAATTTAAAGGGAAATCAGTGCTGTCATTATTGGCTTTTTTTTTTTTTTTTAAATAAGGATTTCCAGGGGTGTCATTCTCATCCTTACTTCACTACTGAGTGAGTAAAGCCTCATACACACGCCTGGATTTTCCGCAGACAAAACCTCTGACTTTTGTCCGAAAGGCGTGTGCCTAGATTTTGTCTTGCATACAAACGGCAAGGAATTGTTGGCCAACAAACACGACTGTAGTGACGCACTACGTGATTTTTCAGCTCTTTAGTGCCACCCTTTGGGCTCTTTCTGATAATTTCGTGTTAGTAGAAGTTTGGTGAGTGTTAATTCGGGCTTTTGATATAGTGCTTTTCAGTTTGCGCTTTTCATTTCGTGCTTTTCAGTTCGTTTCACGCCATCATAAATTATCTTATAGGAAAACAAAAAAGCTGCGCATACCAATAAACACCTTAATATGTGAAAACTCATTGTGACTTGGACCCCTTGTAAGGGGAAACACCTGCGTAAAATAAATACAAATATAGTGTCTGTTCAATCTGTCAGTTGACAATACCCCATATATTGGCATACAAAAAACACCCAGTGGTAGACTTATCAAAGATGGTGATATCTTGAGTGAACCACATAAAGTAAAAAGTGAAAACATATGTTAACTAAATAAGCAGAGGCATCCACACAAAAACATTCATGTGATAATAAAGATTCAGGTGAAAAAATTGACAATTGAACGGAAAAACAGTCCAGTAAAGGGTGTATTATGGTTCAAAAATAATAAACACTTGAGATCGTGTGTTTCTTTTAAAAAAGGGTTCCCAAAAGTGACCATCCAATGGTGAAATATTTTCTAAAGCTGTGAGGCTTGCCAGAAGTACCACCACCAGAGAACATTGGCCACTTACCAGAGATATCTCTGGTAAGCGGCCAATTTTCTCTGGTGGTGGTACTTCTGGCAAGCCTCACAGCTTTGGAAAATATTTCACCATTGGATGGTCACTTTTGGGAACCCTTTTTTAAAAGAAACACACGATCTCAAGTGTTTATTATTTTTGAACCATAATACACCCTTTACTGGACTGTTTTTCCGTTCAATTATCAATTTTTTCACCTGAATCTTTATTATCACATGAATGTTTTTGTGTGGATGCCTCTGCTTATTTAGTTAACATATGTTTTCACTTTTTACTTTATGTGGTTCACTCAAGATATCACCATCTTTGATAAGTCTACCACTGGGTGTTTTTTGTATGCCAATATATGGGGTATTGTCAACTGACAGATTGAACAGACACTATATTTGTATTTATTTTACGCGGGTGTTTCCCCTTACAAGGGGTCCAAGTCACAGTGAGTTTTCGCATATTAAGGTGTTTATTGGTATGCGCAGCTTTTTTGTTTTCCTATAATCTTTCACTGTTGTACACGGTAAAGTTGCTGCTGCCCTTTGGTTGTTAATTCAACCTTTAGTAAGTGGTTGGTTTGATCACTTTGTCAAAACCCATAGCGCAGTTTCTTCCCCATTTTTTCACATAAATTATCTTATGAAATTACACTGTTAAATGTTTCATGCATAAATAATTAACAAAAATAAATATTAACAACAACTTTATCAGTGCCCATCAGGGCAGCCTCATCAGTGCCCAGCAATGCAGCATCATCCGTGCCGCCTCATCGGTGCCCATCAGTGCCGCCTCATCAGTGCCCATCAGTGTCGCCTCATCAGTGCACAGAAATGCAGCCTCACCAGTGCCCATTAATGCAGCCTCATCAGTGCAGCCTTATCAGTGCCCATCAATGCAGCAGCCTCACCAGTGCCCATCAGTGCAGTCTCGCTGGTGCACATCACTGCAGCCTCATCAGTGCCCTTCTATGCAGCCTCATCAGTGGAGCCTGATTAGTGCCCATCAATGCAGCCTCACCAGTGCCCATCAATGCCTTCTCATCAGTGCCCATCAGTGCAGTCTCACCAGTGCCCATCAGCACAGCCTCACCAGTGCCCATTAATGCAGCCTGATTAGTGCCCATCAAGGCAGCCTCATCAGTGCCCATCAAGGCAGCCTCATCGGTGCTTATCAATGCAGCCTCACTAGTGCACATCAATGCAGTCTCACCAGTGCCCATCAGTGCAGCCTAACCAGTGCTCATTAGTACAGCCTTATCAGTGCCCATCAAGGCAGCCTCATCAGTTCTTATCAAAGCAGCCTCACCAGTGCCCATCAATGCAGCCTCACCAGTGCCCATCAGTGCTGCCTCATCAGTGCTGCCTCACCAGTGCCCATCAATGCAGCCTGATCAGTGCCCATCAATGCAGCCTCATCAGTGCAGCCCAATCAGTGCCCATTAATGCAGCCTCACCAGTGCCCATCAATGCAGTCTCACCAGTGCTCATCAGTGCAGCCTCACCAGTGCTCATTAGTACAGCCTCACCAGTGCCCATTAGTACAGCCTCATCAGTGCCCATCAAGGCAGCCTCATCAGTTCTTATCAATGCAGCCTCGCCAGTGCCCATCAATGCAGCCTCACCAGTGCCCATCAATGCAGCCTCATCAGTGCCCATCAGTGCAGCATCACCAGTGCTCATCAGTGCAGCCTCACCAGTGCCCATCAGTGCAGCCTCATCAGTGCAGCCTCCCAGTGCCCATCAATGCAGCCTAATCAGTGCCCATCAATGCAGCCTCATCAGTGCAGCCCGATCAGTGCCCATCAATGCAGCCTCACCAGTGCCCATTAATGCAGCCTCACAAGTGCCCATCAATGCAGCCTCACCAGTGCCTATCAATGCAGCCTCACAAGTGCGCATCAATACAGCCTTATCAGTGCCCATCAAAGCAGCCTCACCAGTGCCCATCAATGCAGCCTCACCAGTGCCCATCAATGCAGCCTGATCAGTGCCCATCAATGCAGCCTCATCAATGCAGCCTCATCAGTGCCCATCAATGCAGCCTCACCAAGGCCCATCAGTACAGCCTCGCCAGGGCCCATCAGTACAGCCTCACCAGTGCCCATCAATGCAGCCTGATCAGTGCCCATCAATGCAGCCTCATCAGTGTCCATCAGTGCTATCTCATCAGTGCCCATCAGTGTCGCCTCATCAGTGCCTATAAATGCAGCATCGCCAGTGCCCATCAACGCAGCCTGATCAGTGCCCATCAATGCAGCCTCACCAGCGCCCATCAATGCCTCCTCATCAGTGCCCATCAGTGCAGCCTCACCAGTGCCCATTAATGCAGCCTGATCAGTGCACATCAAGGCAGCCTCATCAGTGCCCATCAAGGCAGCTTTATTAGTGCTTATCAATGCAGCCTCACCAGTGCCCATTAATGCAGCCTCACCAGTGCCCATCAATGCCTCCTCATCAGTGCCCATCAGTGCAGCCTCACCAGTGCCCATTAGTACAGCCTCATCAGTGCCCATCAAGGCAGCCTCATCAGTTCTTATCAATGCTGCCTCCCCAGTGTCCACCAATGCAGCCTCACCAGCGCCCATCAATGCCTCCTCATCAGTGCCCATCAGTGCAGCCTCACCAGTGCCCATCAGCACATCCTCACCAGTGCCCATTAATGCAGCCTGATCAGTGCACATCAAGGCAGCCTCATCAGTGCCCATCAAGGCAGCCTCATTAGTGCTTATCAATGCAGCCTCACCAGTGCCCATTAATGCAGCCTCACCAGTGCCCATCAATGCAGTCTCACCAGTACTCATCAGTACAGCCTCACCAGTGCCCATTAGTACAGCCTCATCAGTGCCCATCAAGGCAGCCTCATCAGTTCTTATCAATGCAGCCTCCCCAGTGTCCACCAATGCAGCCTCACCAGTGCCCATGAATGCAGCCTGATCAGTGCCCATCAGTGCAGCATCATCAGTGCCATCTCATCAGTCCCAATTAGTGCCGCCTCACCAATGCCCATCAATGCAGCCTGATCAGTGCCCATCAATGCAGCCTCATCAGTGCAGCCCGATCAGAGCCCATCAATGCAGCCTCACCAATGCCAATTAATGCAGTCTCACCAGTGCCCATCAATGCAGCCTCACCAGTGCCCATCAGTGCAGCCTCACAAGTGTGCATCAATACAGCCTCATCAGTGCCCATCAAAGCAGCCTCATCAGTGCTCATCAATGCAGCCTCACCAGTACCCATCAATGCAGCCTCATCAGTGCCCATCAATGCAGCCTTGTCAATGCAGCCTGATCAGTGCCCATCAATGCAGCCTCACCAGTGCCCACCAATGCAGCCTCAACTGTGCCCATCAGTACAGCCTCGCCAGTGCCCATCAATGCAGCCTGATCAGTGACCATCAATGCAGCCTCATCAGTGCCATCAGTGCTGCCTCATCAGTGCCCATCAATGCAGCCTCACCAGTGCCCATCAATGCAGCCTCATCAGTGCAACATCATCAGTGCCACCTTACCAGTGCCCATAAATTCAGCCTTACCAGTGACCATCAATGCAGCCTGATCAGTGCCCATCAATGCAGCCTCATCAATGCAGCCTGATCAGTGCCCATCAATGCAGCCTCACCAGTGCCCACCGACGCAGCCTCACCAGTGCCCATCAGTACAGCCTCGCCAGTGCCCATCAATGCAGCCTGATCAGTGTCCATCAATGCAGTCTCATCAGTACCCATTAGTGCTGCCTCATCAGTGCCCATTAGTGTCACCTCATCAGTGCCTATAAATTCAGCCTCACCAGTGCCCATCAATGCAGCCTCATCAGTGCAGCCTGATCAGTGCCCATCAGTACAGCCTCACCAGTGCCCATCAGCACAGCCTCAGTATTTCCCATCAATGCAGCCTCACCAGTGCCCATAGCTGCAGCCTAACCAGTGCCCATCGCTGCAGCCTCATCAGGGCCCATCAATACAGCCTCATCAGTGCAGACTGATTAGTGCCCATCAATGCAGCCTCACCAGTGCCCATCAATGCAGCCTCACCAGTGCCCATCAGTGCAGCCTCCCCAGTGCCCATCAGTACAGCCTCACCAGTGCCCATCAGCACAGCATCACCAGTGCCCATTAATGCAGCCTGATCTGTGCCCATCAAGGCAGCCTAATCAATGCTTATCAATGCAGCCTCATCAGTGCAGCCTGATCAGTGCCCATCAATGCAGCAGCCTCACCAGTGCCCATAAGTGCAGCCTCACCAGTGCCCATCAGTACAGCATCACCAGTGCCCATCAGCACAGCCTCAGTAGTTCCCATCAATGCTGCCTCACCAGTGCCCATCAGCACAGCTTCAGTAGTTCCCATCAATGCAGCCTCACCAGTGCCCATCGCTGCAGCCTCATCAGTGCCCATCAATGCAGCCTCATCAGTGCAGCCTGATTAATGCCCTTCAATGCAGCCTCACCAGTGCCCATCAATGCAGCCTCACCAGTGCCCATCAGTTCAGCCTCACCAGTGCCCATCAGTACAGCCTCACCAGTGCTCATCAGCACAGCCTCACCAGTGCCCATTAATTCAGCCTGATCTGTGCCCATTAAGGCAGCCTCATCAATGCTTATCAATGCAGCCTAATCCAGTGCCCATCAATGCAGCCTGATCAGTGCCCATCAATGCAGCAGCCTCACAAGTGCCCATCAGTGCAGCCTCACCAGTACCTATCAGTACAGCATCACCAGTGCCCATCAGCATAGCCTCAGTAGTTCCCATCAATGCAGCCTGACCAGTGCCCATCACTGCAGCCTCATCAGTGCCCATCAATGCAGCCTCATCAGTGCAGCCTGATTAGTGCACTTCAATGCAGCCTCACCAGTGCCCATCAATGCAGCCTCACCAGTGCCCATCAGTTCAGCCTCACCAGTGCCCATCAGTACAGCCTCACCAGTGCCCATTAATGCAGCCTGATCTGTGCCCATCAAGGCAGCCTCATCAATGCTTATCAATGCAGCCTCACCAGTGCCCACCAATGCAGCCTCACCAGTGCCCATCAATGCAGGGCAGGTTAAACTGTCCAATGACAATGGACACACAGGTCAGGTGTGTCTTAGCAGGGGGGCTGCTGAAGGAATCCCCCCTCCCTCCATAGAGATAAACGTCCCATAATATCCAGAGCAGACAGACACAATAGAGCATTGGAATACAGCCCCACCCCAAATGATCACAGCAAACAGTACACAACAGCATGAGACAATATACAATATATACATATATACAAGATTGAGTCCAATTAGTACAGATCAGACTGGATTTTTCATTCACCTCGCAAAGAGTATTGTTCCCTTAAAATCCAGGGCCCATAATCGGTCGGCAAGAGATTAGCATTCAGTCCCCTCCAAAAGCCTCTGTCCCGGGTAGGTCTGTCACAAATACTAAAAAACAAAATTATTCAAATGTAATCGATTAGTTAAACTCATAGTTTGAATCGTTTTTTCATTCTTTTGGATTTTCGTTCCTTTGTATTTTTGTATTTTCGTTCTTTCGGATTTTCGTTTTTTCTAAAAATTCGTTTTCGTATGCATTCATCAAAAGAGTATGCCGAATTTGGTCCAAAAACGAATTAGTAACAAAATGAATTGCACATGTCTAGAGCTGAGATGTACAAGATAGAAGGGTGATGAAATGGTGAAAAGTGATGCGACAATCTAGTAAATACCTCTACAATCTGATGCTACCCGTGATCCTTTCATAATGAATGGATGGTTCATTCATTCATTACTTCTTCACCTTACCTTCTAAAATTGTAAGGGGAAGGGGAGGGCTTACCTATGTAAACACTAGTGTGTTTACAATTGTAAGCACTGTTATTGGTCATCATAGTGATCACATGGAAAGCAGTTCTATACAGTGTCTCTATGATCTGAGCTGTCCACTGAAGGTTCATGCAAAAAACGTTCCACTGACAAGATCAGTAGATATTCTTGGGACTTTACAGGGGAACTAATAGAAAAATGTAAGTTCAGATTTTATAATTAAGTGTTGCAGCTCATATGTTTATTTATTTTTTTTTTTTTTCAGAGGACCTACTTTAAATATTTCCTTTACCACCTAATGAGAGGCACTACTTGAAAAAGGAAGTGTAAACTTCTATTTTGATCTTTATACCAGAAAAATACAAAAAAAAGTATATGAGGATTGAAATGAGAAAAATAACAAGTCACTAAATGGTTAAATGCATGTGGTCATGTCAGTTAATTGTGAAATCAGAAGAGTTCCAGATGTCGGCTCCATACATGACCACTCCTTGTACTGGGAAAGCTATAATCAGAAGTGACCATCGTGTTCATTCTACCACAATTCAGTTCAATTTCTTTGTGTTTAGTCATTCAGACTCCAGATAGCTGTAAAATGGTTCATGCAAAGAACACCCTCATGGTTATAATTCACTTTGAATCTCAGTCTTCTTTACTGAAGAAAGATTATTAGGGGTTTCCTCACTTGTTGTCAAGTATATGTCACTCCAGCTACACTGGTCTGCTTATACTGAGACTGGTGTAGTATTGATCAGTGACACTGTGACTAGTGTGTAGACATGTGCAATTCGTTTTGTTTTTTTTTGTTTTTTTTTCGTTATTTTTTTCGTTATTTTCGTTCGTTCGTTCGTTTTCGTACGAATGAACGAATCGTTCGAATGAACGAATCGTTCGAATCGAATGAATCAGAATAACGAATCGTTTGAATCGTACGATTCCGATTAACCGCTTCCCGACCGCCTCATGTAGATATACGTCAACAGAATGGCACGGGCAGGCAAAAGCACGTACGGGTACGTCCCCTTTAATTTGCCTGCCCGGGGGGGAGCTCCGTGACCACGGCCGTGGGACCAGCGGACCCGATCGCCGCTGGTATCCCGCGATCGGGTTACGGAGCTGAAGAACGGGGAGAGGTTTGTGTAAACAAACCTCTCCCCGCGCTTCCTACACTGACTGTCAGTGATCGGCGGTTCCCTGTCATCGGGAACGCCGATCAATGACGTCAGACGTACAGCCACGCCCCCCTACTGTAAAAAAAAACACAACACGTCACACTGACTCCTCCCCGCCCCCATAGTGGTTAACCCCCTAACTACAACTGTCATTTACATAGGAATCAGTGCTATTTAAATAGCAGTGATTGCTGTATAAATGACAAATGTCCCAAAAATGTGTCAAAAATGTCCGATGTGTCCGCCAAAATGTCGCAGTCACAATAAAAATCGCTGATCGCCGCCATTACTAATAAAAAAAAAAATATTAATAAAAATGCTATAAAACTATCCCCTATTTTGTAAACGCTATAACTTTTGCGCAAACTAATCAATAATCGCTAATTGCGATTTTTTTTTACCAAAAATATGTAGAAGAATACGTATCGGCCTAAACTGAGGAAAAAAAATGTTTTTTTATATATTTTTTGGGGATATTTATTATAGCAAAAAGTAAAAAATATTGCATTTTTTTCAAAATGTCGCTCTATTTTTGTTTATAGCGCAAAAAATAAAAACCGCAGGGGCGATCAAATACCACCAAAAGAAATCTCTATTTGTGGGAAAAAAAGGACGCCAATGTTGTTTTGGAGCCACGTCGCATGACCGCGCAATTGTTAGTTAAAGCGACGCAGTGCCGAATTGCAAAAAGGGGCCTGGTCCTTTGGCTGCCAATTGGTCCGGGGCTGAAGTGGTTAACGAATCATTTGAATCGAACGAATCCGAAAAACAACGAAAATCCGAAAAAAAATAATTAGAAACAACGAATGTACGAATGAAGAAAATCCGAAAAATGAAAACAGGAACAACGAAAATGAACGAAAAAATTCGTACATTCGTAACTTTTTTTTTTTTTCGAATCGTAATTTTCCGTGTCTCTTACAATGGCGTTGCTTAACGTGCTTCAAATGGATTGAACGAAAAAATTCGTACATTCGTAACTTTTTTTCCCGATTCGTAACTTTTTTTTCGATTCGTAACTTTTTTTTCGATTCGTAAATTATTAAAATGTAATAATAGCATACACATTACATAAAATTATGAATTATGCTCCGATTACGAATCTACGAATGTTACGAATGTTACGAATAAATACGAATGCGTCCGAATTTCGAATAAACGAATAAACGAAAGTTAAACTAACGAAAAAACGAATCAACGAAATAATAACTCTTACGAATGTACGAATCGTTACGAATACGAACACCGACGACTTACGAATTTTACGAATAGTTACAAATCAACGGAAATGAAAAAAACGAAACGAAAATAAACAATTTTTTTTCGGAAACGAAAAAAACGAAACGAAAATAAACACATTTTTTTGTTGTGCACATGTCTACTAGTGTGGCGGTGATATGAAACACTGTGATTGGTGCAGTGGTAATTAGGGACACTGTGACTGTTGTGGTGGAGGTCTGGTGACATTATACTGCTGCGGTGGTGATCAGAGGCAATGGCTGGGGGCACTGACATACAGTGATATCAGAGCAGCCAACCATTGTACATGGTCACCACCACAGCAAGCTAATGTCACCATAGAGATGCTGCACTTGCTCTGGTAACAGTGTGTAAATATTTTATTGTATCTTTTCATGTGACAACACTGAAGAAATTACACTTTGCTACAATGTAAAGTAGTGAGTGTACAGCTTGCATAACAATGTAAATTTGACGTCCCCTCAAAATAACTCAACACACAGCTATTAATGTCTAAACTGCTGGCAACAAAAGTGAGTACACCCCTAAGCAAATATTTCCAAATTGGGCCCAAAGTGTCAACATTTTGTGTGGCCACCATCATTTCCCAGCATGCCTTAACCTTCTTGGGCATGGAGTTCACCAGAGCGTCACAGGTTGCCACTGGAGTTCTCTTCCACTCCTCCACGATGACATCACAGAGCTGGTGGATGTTAGACCTTGCGCTCCTCCACCTTCCGTTTGAGGATGTCCCACAGATGCTCAATGGGGTTTAGGTCTGGAGACATACTTGGCCAGTCCATCACCTTTACCCTCAGCTTCATAGCAAGGCAGTGGTCATCTTGGAGGTGTTTGGGGTCGTTATCATGTTTGAGCTGCAGGGCAGTATTCCGTCTCTGAAGGGAGGGGATCATGCTCTGCTTCAGTATGTCACAGTACTTGTTGGCATTCATGGTTCCCTCAATGAACTGTAGCTCCCCAGTGCTGGCAACACTCATGCAGCCCCAGACCATGACACTCCCACCACCATGCTTCACTGTAGGCAAGACACACTTGTCTTTGTACTCCTTACCTGGTTGCCGCCTCACACGCTTGACACCATCTGAACCAAATAAGTTTACCTTGGTCTCATTAGACCACAGGACATGGTTTCAGTAATCCATGTCCTTAGTCTGCATGTCTTCAGCAAACTGCAGGCTTTCTTGTGCATCATCTTTAGAAGAGGCTTCCTTCTGGGACAACAGCCATGTAGACCAGATTGATGCAGTGTGCGGTATATGGTCTGAGGACTGACAGGCTGACCCCCCACCCTTTCAACCTCTGAAGCAATGCTGGCAGTACCTATTCCTCTATTTCCCAAAGACAACCTCTGGATATGATGCTGAGCACGTGCACTCAACATCTTTGGTCGACCATGGCGAGGCCTGTTCTGAGTGGAACATGTCCTGTTAAACCGCTGTATAGTGTTGGCCACTGTGCTGCAGCTCAGTTTCAGGGTCTTCGCAATCTTCTTATAGCCTAGGCCTTAGGCCATCTTTATGTAGAGCAACAATAATTTTTTTCAAATCCTCAGAGAGTTCTTTGCCATGAGGTGCCATGTTGAACTTCCAGTGACCAGTATGAGAGAGTGAGAGCAATAACACCAAATTTAACACACCTGCTCCCCATTCACACCTGAAACCTTGTAACACTAACGAGTCACATGACTCTGGGGAGGGAAAATGGCTGATTGGGCCCAATTTGGACATTTTCACTTAGGGTTGTACTCACATTTGTTGCCAGCGGTTTAGACATTAATGGCTGTGTATTGAGTTATTTTGAGGGGACAGCAAATTTACACTGTTATACAAGCTGTACACTCACTACTATGTGAGATACTGTAGATTATTTTTTACTTTTTTTTTTACATGCTGTCACCAGAGCAGTGCAGTGTCACCATAGTGGCACTGTACTGCTCTGGGGGAGTTATCATGTTTTGTTTTTTTTATACTATGATCGATTATACTGCCTTTATGACCGTGTCAGCAATCATTTAGATCGTTCAAAGGCTGCATTAATTTGTGAATGCAGTCTTTTGTTTACTACTGTGATGCTGTGATTAGTCACAACATCACATAGTACAGGGCTAATTTAATTGAATCAATCATTGACCGATCACAGCAGTAACATGCTGCATTCATGAATAAATGAATTCTTTGTTTACCAGTGTTATTGCTGTGATTTGTCACAGTGATTATAACGTACACAATGTACAGGGCCAATCACAGCAGCCCTTTACCTTGATTTGTGATCAACTGTGTCCTCTGGCCTTCACAGATCCTGCTGCTGTGTACTCTAGAGAGCATGCATGAATGGTCAATGCGAATTGATGTATGGGTCCACCTGCATTGGTCTCGCTCCTATCCAGCTGTATATATGCATTGTCCGGACAGGAGGGGGATAATAAATACAGAGCTGCATTCTGTGTCCTTAACACATTAGTGCAATTCTGCTTTGACTGTGTTTTCTTTTTTCAAAATGCGGCCGCACAGAAATTAAGCATTTTTTTACAGCCCCACGTTTTGTGTGCGCCTGCATGGGGTGTGGGAATGCATGAGATTTACACACATTCCCACACGCAAACTAATGTGAACCGAGCCTTAATTTGTACATCTGGGCAAAACAGGGAAAATATTTTGTATTTCTTTGTAAATAAAACAAGTGGAGGCGCAACAGTGTGGAGGA
Organism: Lithobates sylvaticus; assembly: GCA_028564925.1. NCBI lineage: Eukaryota > Metazoa > Chordata > Amphibia > Anura > Ranidae > Lithobates > Lithobates sylvaticus. Next base: position 457,523,880 of record CM053030.1, on the reverse strand, counting down.
ATTGATTGGATTCAGAGCTGAGCTGGCCAGAAGGACAAGGTAGGTCTTCTTTCTCCTCCCCTGGCTCCCGCGCCCCATGTGTAGAACAGTAGAAAGTTTAAAAACCTGCCATCCCCTCTATCAGTATCACCAATAGACAGATTCATGCACCCCCTATTCAGGCGTCCGGACCCTTTTCGGATAATAATAATAGGCGTCAAAAAAAGGTTTCTCAGCTGTGTTAGAAAAGCAAATGAATATTCGCCTTCCTAACACTAAAACACCACTGCATTTTTAAAATTCTGCGTGCACCTTTTTTTGCAGGAAACACAGGCATGGCGGCCCATTCAAATGAATGGGCTGCTGTGCCTGCACAAATGTGGGCCGCCAAAACACCTACATGTGAATGTGCGATGTGACAGTGGCTGCAATGTAATTGGGGTGCTGTGATGTGTAAAGGGGCACTATGACATGAAGGGAACTCTAACATAATGGGGGCACTGTGATGTGTAAAGTGGCACAATAACATGAAGGGGACTCTAATGTAATGGGGGTGCTTTGATGTATAAAGGGGCACTATAATGTGAAAATGTCTGCAATGTAATTGGGCGATGTGACATGAAAGGGAACTGAGGACACTGTGGGACTGCTGTGAAGGGGTCTGCAAAGTTTCTTTTTAGATAATTCTGTGTGTGTCTGTTTTTTGAGATATTGGGGCGAAGAGCTAAATTGCATGAGGGGGGGGGGGGGGGGCAAAAACAAAAATTAAAGATGGCCCTGTATGATAAAATGGGAACAGGAATGTGGAGAACAATTCTCTTTAGAGGAATGGTCAACTATGATTTGTAATATCCGTAAATGCACACATTCTCTCTCATTAGAGAAACAGTTATAAAAGTTTTAAGTAGATGGTATTTTATACCATCTCGATTAGATAACTTTTTTCTGAGACCTCTGATTGCTGTTTTAGAGGCTGCAATGACAAAGTATATTTTTTTCATATATTTTGCGAGTTGTTAAAAGCTACAACCAACATGGCAAAGAGTATAAACCTTATCTTCTCAGTTATCATCTAATGCTATTATTCTAATTCTATTTTCTTTTCTTTTTTTTTACATGTTTCTTATTATGGCATTGTTAGCATGATCACAGCTGATATGTATTATGTACCCTTTTTTATTTATTTATTTTTATTTATATTTTATTTTGTGTCTGTTATCGGATGAACATTATAGAACAAAAAATTCTCCATTTGATCTTTGTTTATTATAACACTGTAAACTTATCAGCTCTTATACCTACTAAAATTATACTATTTTTGTAAACATGGATGTTTATATGTTGTAATAATATCTGACATATGTTATTTCTCAATAAACAGTTTGTCAACAAACAAAAAATTCTTCTTTCTTTCCTTTTAATGAGTTGTGTTGTGTTTGTTTGCATTGCATTCTGAGAAAAATGCAGCCTGCTCTATCTTTTTTAACTAGACATCACCATAATGCAGCAGCGTGAACTGTAATCATTGCAAATCATTCATTTTTATTGTCTAAATCAGTGGTCTCCAAACTGTGGCCCTTTTCTAGAGTTTATCTGGCTCTTGGGGCACTGTTCCTCTCACTGATACAAGACACTATTCCTTCCACTGACACAAACTATAGGGCAGACATGTGCAGAACGGAAACATTTGTTTTGTTTGGTTTCCGAACGATTAGAATTCGGATCGGTCCAAAAACGATCGGCCGTTTCGAATTCAGTGTGAAGAAATAGCTGGTTGTTAAGTACCCGGCTGCCCACGTCCTTAACAACCATGAGTCATCACTGACAGGTGAATATAAAAATAAAGAATGCCGGCGATTGCCCGGCAAAAGAAAAATGTTAAAAAAAATGGTGTGGGGTCCCCCCCCAAAATCCATACCAGACCCTTATACGAGCATGAAGCCTGGCAGGTCTGGAAAGGGACAAGTGAGCACCCCCCTCCTGAACCATACCAGGTCTCATGCCCTCAACATGAGGGGTGGGTGCGCCCCCCACCCCAAAGCACCTTATCCCCATGTTGATGGGGACAGGGGCCTTTTCCCTCCTTGTCTATATAAGAGCTGTCAAAGCCGAAGAGAGGGCGAAGCTCTTTTTGACCTTTTTTCAGCTTCTCCATAAAGAGGACCTGGCATGCCCTATTCCTATTACAAGGGATGTTTACATTCCTTGTGATAGGAATAAAAGTGATAAAAAAAAAAAATTAAAGGAAAGCGTAAAATAAAAAAAATAAAAACAATAAAAAAAAAATGAAAGCGCTTCCAACCCTGCGTTGAATGAATGAATGAATGACTTGTATAGCGCAACCTATGCGAACTGAATCGCCTCAGGGCGCTTTTTGCCACTGGTGTCCATCTGTGGTATAGTGCGGTCCTTGCCCTGTGGGGTCCTGACACGCTTACAACACATACACATACAACATACACATATTTGGCCAATTTTATCGACAGGATCTAATTAACCTACCAGCATGTCTTTGGAGTGTGGGAGGAAACCGGAGTACCCGGAGGAAACCCACGCAGGCACAGGGAGAACATGCAAACTCCAGGCAGAAGGTGTCGTGGTCGGGATTTGAACCAGCGACCCTATTACTGCTAGGTGAAAGTGCTAACCACTACACCACTGTGCTGCCCGTTCTCGCACGCAGACGCAAACGCATACGTACGTCGCGCCCACATATCTAAATTACGTTCAAACCACACATGAGGTCAGGCTGCAAACCTTAAGCCCCATACACACGCTCGGACAATCCGCGGACCAGGTCGGTCGGACTTTGTCCGACGTACTTTGTCCGATGTTGGTGTTGCGTACACACGGTCGGACTACGTTGTCGGAATATCCGGTCTGCAAGAACGTCGTGACGTAAGTCGTCGTCCACGAGATTACAAAAGGGAAGTTCAGCACCACGTCAGGCACCCGTTGGGCTCCTTCTGCTGATCCCGTGTTTATCGAGAGTTAGTGGAAGTTTGGTGACTTAAGATTCGCGCTTCTCAGTTTTCTGACTCAGATCGTTACTGCTCTTCAGTTTGTGCTTGTCGTGCGTATCTGTTTACTAGTGCGTGTAGTCAGTTCGCATTTGTTGGTCATTGCGGCCTATATCTTGATATAGGACGCTTTGATTTTCACTGCTTATTGTCTGCTCGTTGCTGGTATTCATTTTGTTCTTTCAGGCCTTGCTGTTTATCGGTGCTTTCTGTTTGTCCGTTCTGACCAGCCGACCTTTTGTGACCTTGTGAGCGATGTTTCCCGTGCGTACTCATCGCCGAGTTCGTGCTGTACGCGGAATTGGTGTCGGGCTTTTAGCTTTGAGCCAAGACCCGTCCATGAACATAGTGACGAGGAGTATGTGGACCAAGAATTGGTTGCTTCAGCGTGACCAGTTCTCGTACACATGCCTTTGCTTCGTGAGATCCGGGAGAATAATCCTGATGATTTCAGGAACTTTCTCAGGATGACGGACCCCGATTTTCACCGTCTTTTGGCTTTGCTGACCCCCTTTATCAGCCGGCAGGATACCTGCATGAGACAAGCCATTACTCCGGAGCAGAGGCTTGTTGCTACGTTGAGGTACTTGGCGACAGGGAGAAGTCTTCAGGATTTGAAGTTCTCTTCAGGTATCTCTCCCCAGGCCCTGGGACTCATTATTCCAGAGACCTGTTCTGCCATCATTGAGGTCCTGCAGGAGGACTTCTATGTATGCTCTGTTTGCTAATGACTTGTATTTTTGACCTCCTTCCCTAATTACCATGATTGCAATATGCTCTAATATGCTGTGCCCCTTTTCTCCTTCATGCATTTTTCCCTTCACTTACCTCCCCAGCATGCTCTTCTGCCCCAATAGACACCTATGGCCTAGTCACTTAAGCAATGTCTTTTGTCTGCTGCATAGTATTGTTTGCCCCAAAACACCCCCTAAAATATGCACAAATGTTTGCTGTGTGGTTTACTTCATGTAGAGCCCCCTTTTTTTTTTCTTTTGGTGGGGGGGGGGGGGGAACTCATTAGGAACCCCCTCCCCCAACTGCTCTGTCAGATGGTACCAATCCTTTATCTGCTGGCTTTCCCAAGGTCCATACACACTATATACCTACCTCTTTATAGTGCGCATCTTTAGGGATGAATTCAGCAAAGCATGTAGTGCAAGGGGCTGCCTCCATACATTCCATTTCCTATTTTTTGTTCTTCTTTCCCTCCTATTAGCTGGCTTGGTAATTTAATAATGTCACACTGTGCCTGCCTTTTTTTTTGGGGGGGGGGGGGGGGGGGTTGAAATGTTATTTGATCTTTCCTGTGGCCTGCCAATAGTGTTAAGTACAGAGGGTCTGGCCAAACTAGCCCACATTATTGACCCATTTGCCAATCAATGAAGTGCAGAGGGTTAGCTGTCCTCCACCCCCCCCCCCCCCAAAACCCCTAGTTATTGCCAATGGCCCATCAGAAGTGGAGGGATTGATGGGGGGGTGAGTAATCTGTGAAGGGGAGCCTCTACTTTTCTGTGCAAATACTTTCCAGCCTCCAATTTTATACAATGCTCTTGTTCCAAGATGTTGATTGTCTAATCTGCTTGCAATGTTTAGGTGCAAAGTGACTAATTTTTTTTTCTTGTTTCACTCCACAGTTCCCTTCCACGCCACAGGAATGGCAGACTGTGGCCTCCCACTTTGCCAGCCGTTGGGACTTTCCTAACTGCGGAGGGGCAATTGATGGGAAACACGTCCGCATCGTCCCACCGCCCAACTCGGGGTCCTACTATTATAATTATAAAGGGTTTAATAGTGTAGTGATGTTGGCGGTGGTGTCGGCAACATACGAGTTTATGTATGTGGACGTGGGGATGAACGGCCGGATATCGGATGGTGGGGCCATTACGCACACGGAGTTCTACTGGCGTCTCCAAAGTGGCAGTCTGTGCTTGCCACCTCCAGAGGAGAATGCCGAAGGACTCCCCTTCGTCTTTGTCGCAGATGAAGCGTTTGCGTTGACTCCCCATGTGATGAGGCCGTTCCCGATGAGGACCCTCACCCCGGACCAGAGGGTCTTCAACTACAGGCTGTCCAGAGCCAGAAGAGTTGTGGAGAACGCTTTTGGCATCCTGGCCAGCCGCTTCCGCCTGTTCCTGACGGCATTTAACTTGGCGGAATACAAACTCAACCACATAGTTCTTGCCTGTTGCATATTGCACAACTTCCTCAAAAGACATAACAGGAACTATGTGGTGCCCCGTTGGCCCAGATGTGGAGGGCCCTCCAAATGCCGAACTCACAGCCCTTCGAGTGGCACGTCCAGGCTTGCCCCCTCTAAATGCCCGTGTGGTCCGGGACCAATATATGCAGTACTTTGTGGGTAGGGGGGCCATTGCTCTGCCTGACGATGTGTGAGAGGCATTTTTTAATAAATCTGATATTTTAACCAACCTATGATTTCTTGTCATTTCAGTCTTCTTTTTAGCTTATTTTACTTTGACATTTTTTCCCTTTGCCTTCGACAGTGGGAATGCACTTTCTGGGCAAAAGGAGGTAACAGTCTCTTCTTCCCAAAAAGATTATTCTCATGTTGTGTGTTTGCTACCTAATCTTTGGTCTAGAGAAGGTTTGTACTGCATAACTGACACACAAAATACTCCTTTTCATCACCAGGTCTGACATGTGTGTATTCTCCAAAATGCAGTGCTCCGTGTTTTCGTACAAAGCACTGTGGGTGTCATTTACATAAGTCAAATCCGCTATGCTCTACAAGTGCATTGAAAAAGTTCACAGGGAAAGAAAATTGGAGTGCAAAGTGGATTTGCCTTTAGTAAATAACACCCATTGCCCCCCATATCCTTTTCATTTTACATAGATAATGCATTGTGTTTTTTAAATAAGGAAGCCAGACATTTAGAAAAATAAAAGTTTACTAGGAAAACATTCCCAAGTGCGTTTACAATCTTCACGCCAAAACTGACAACATCTTGGTTATTTACAACATTGTTTACAAACATTCCGCAATTGGTAAAACCAGGCATGGAGCAAACCAGAACCTAGGAACTTGGAAAGTTCAACTTTGTAAAGTGAAGACAAGATCAGACATGACTATATATTCAAAGTGTGTTTGATCTTGCCTTCATCACATGGGGGGGTCACCCCCGAAAAGTGGAAATTTGGAACATGCACACAATTTGGGTCTGAAAATGGTCATTAGATGGGAAAACACATGCCTAGAAGCTTCAAAAGTGCCATTTTCCATCATGGGGATGAATGGACGTTTTTTGGGGGTGCAACCCCTTCACCACAACCACTTTCGTAGTTCGTCAAGTGTTTGCACCCCCAAAAAAACGTGGCCATTCATCCACCATGGTGGGAGCTAGCACATGTGGACACAATGTGTGCATGTTCCAAATTTCAGACAGTTTTTAAGTTGCAAATGTGTTCAGAAGCAGGCACAAATGTGTGTTAATTACTTGGTGCGTTTTCATATTTTTCCTAAAACATCAATGATGTTCTTCAATTTTTGTTGAACATCATTGATGTTTTGCTTTATGTAATCTAGATCTCGATTGCAGACCATTATCTCTCCGATGAGTACGTGGGCACTCTCTGTGGTAAAGTGCGATTTTTCTTCCACAACATCCACGTCACCTAAAAACCACAAACAAACAAAAATGGGGTGTTGGAAATGAGGCAGCCATACATGGATTAGCTTACCAGTAGCTGTGTTCTCCCACACTCACCTGTTGTGGTGACAATTTCTCCAAGTTCGATGATCTCTCCTTCCTCCTCCTCCTCCTCTGCTTCTGCTCTTTCCCCTTTTTTGGGAGGTGTTGGTTTGGGGGTTTCCTCAGACGGCCCAAGTTTTCGCTCCCCTATGAGAATGTCCAAAAGGAAGATTTAGCAACACAAGCTATTGAGGGCAGAAATAGGAAATGACAAACATTGCTTGAAAGTGACGGACACTATTTTAGTTTGGCCAGTTACAAATGTCAACTACATGAATGTAGTCACTTTGTAAAGGTGCTAAACTGACTAGCTTTTTGGTAGAAGTTTGTGTGATGGAGACCCCCCTCTAGTATCCACTGGAGCACATGTGTGGAAAAGCATAATAAAAAGGGGGTTTGGGTGTCCCAGCACTAGTGCTCTAGAGTCCAGATGGGTAAACAGCTACTGAGTGACCTCTCCTTTACATTGAATAAATTGGCTTTACATTCTTGATGACATTTCTAGTGAGAACAAACTTCCTTTCCCCAAAAAAAAACAACAAACATCGTATTATAAGTGGCCGACCGATCGAGGTTGCGTACGATCGAATGGACACACACACGACCATGACAGTGGCAGAAAGATCGAGGCTGAGTACGATCGAATGCACAGACGAACGTGAAAGTGGCCATTTTGGAATGTACAACTTTGTAAAAATCAAACCACATGGAGCAGTATGCAAGCAAGAAATCAAACACAAAACACAACTACTTACTTTTTCGAAGAATTCTCTTGATCTTTCTGTACTGATCGGCCTCCCTCAGTTTCAGGTCTGACCAGCGTTTCCTCAGTTGCTCCTTGGATCGTTGTACCCCAAAATGATTGTACAGCCTTCTCACAACTTTAGACATGATCTTGGCCTTGCGGACATTGGGGTTGAGGTAAGGCCCATACTTCCCATCATAGTCGCTCCTCTTTAATATGTCCACCATCTCCAACATTTCTCCAAATGACATATTGGAGGCCTTGAATTTCAGGCTCCGGGATCGGGACGTTTCTGCCTCCGGACTTTCCTCGTCCTCCTCCTCGTTGGTGGGATATTTGTGGCGCACCTGCTGTGTCCCCGCCATGTGCTCTCCCCACTACGCCGTAAAGAGAAGGGGTGGGGAATAGACGAGAAAGATCGTCAGGGGCGGGCGGAGTTTGAAGCATGCGCAGTGTATATAAAACGTCACACGCCTGTGTCGTAGCCACGATCTGGGAGACGAGGGGAGAGAAAACTCACACGAGACGATCGCTAGAAACGAAGGTACAATTTAACGTTGGTACATAACTAGCCTAGACTGATTAGAACTTGAGGCTTCTTTATGGAGAAGATTAGGAGAGTTTAGGCTGACATTATTTATATTGTTTTGTGTGGCGTTGTGTCTTGCAGAGGTGATGGATGCCTTCTACAACGTGAGCTTTCTCCCACACTTCATTGATAAATACCGGCAATTCCCCCTCTTATGGCAGGCAAAACACAGGGATTATAGCAACAGACCAAAGAGGTACGCAGCCCTGCTGAAACTGGTGGCATTTGTAAAGCCTACCCTGCCCATGGCAACCGTCGCAAACTTAAAAGTGAAGATCACCAACATGAAGACTACCTATTTCCGGGAGCGCAATAAGGTCCTGAAGTCACAAGCATCTGGAGCTGCAGCAGCTGATGTCCATGTCCCCACGCTCTGGTACTATGAGAGGCTCCACTTTCTCAAAGACCAGGCTACTGTCAGGAAGTCACTCTCGACTCTTCCTTGCACGCGTCCTTCCACGCACGCCACCCCGCGTGAGGCTTCCGAGGACCAACCTGGGCCTTCCAGTCAGGAATATGTGCAGGTGCCCAGCTTGTTCCAGGTATAGTAGTTTTGGAACCAGTTTGTTGAATAATGAATGATGTTCAGTTAATTCAGGATCCCCAATTGCTTATTTGCTAACGTGATTGACATATCAACAGACAGTGGTGTGGGAGACATTTTTGGGAAGAATCTAAACTGCAGGGCTGAGAATTGTATGGTTTTGTATTTGAAAACATTTTGCAACAGTCACTAGATGAGAATTGTGTGTGTTTGATGAACAAATAACTGAAACTATGTCCCTTTTTCATACACAGGAAGACCTCAGCCAGGAGGTGGCTGTGGAAGGTGGCAGTCAGGAGGAGGCAGGGGGTAGTGGCAGCCAACAGGGGGGTAGGCGTAGGAGCCTGACTGTCTCCCAAGTCTCTCCCCTCCGCCTTCCCTACAGAAGGGCGAAAAACATGGGGGAGGTGGGAGAGTCAGCGCTCCAGCTGATAAAAGATGCCTCAGCCTCCCTCTATGCCACACCCACCTACGAGGAGGCCTTTGCCTCCTTGGTTACAAGTAAATTTACGGGTATGGAGGCGGGGCAACGCAGCATGTGTGAGGAGGTCATCCTCAAAATAATAAATGAGGGGATGGCTGGGGAGATGACTCCCCTCACACATGTTTGCGAGAGTGACCTTGCTCCGCCTCCTCCTCCTCCTTCTGCCACCCCACCAGCACCAGCACCACGGCGTGGAAGGAAGCGTACAAGGAAGACAAGAGAGTGACGACCTGGATTCAGTCTGGTCTGAGAGAAGATGGAGCCTCTCGTAGTACCAGAGCCTGGGGACCTAGATGGCATCTGCTGCAGTTCCGGATGTTTTGGACTTCAGGACCAGATTGCGCTCCCTTATTATTTAGATAGGTAGTCTTCATGCCCCCAATTGTTTAAGTATGTAAAATGATGGTTGCCATGGGTGTCCAAGGCTTTGCAAATTCCCCAAGTTTCACCATGGCTGCGTTCCTCTTTGGTCTGTTGCTGAGACCTAAATAAAGGTTTTTTTGATTTGAAATAATCATTGACTATTGTGTTTTACTTTTCTACAATGACAGTTTTTCTTTGAGTAGGCAGGTACATTTCACTAATCCTAAAGTAGAATTAACAAGGGGCACCAACAACCAACAAACTCCTAGTAAATGTAAGCAAGAAATAAAAATGTTAATAATGTGGTTTTGCTAAGTTGAGACATACAAACCCCCTCCAAAAAAAAAAAAAAAATCTCCTTCAAATATGTATTCCCCAAAAAAAACAAAAAATCTGGGTAAAAAAATAAGAAAGATTGTATTACGATCTGAGTAAAAATAAACATGTAGTGTATAAATGCTGCAAAGTAATAAAGAAGTAAGTTTGTGAGAAGTGCGGGTGAATAGGAGCAGCTAAAAGATGTCATTCTTGTTGCATTGTAAAGAAAAAGAGAATGCGCTGCATTAAAGACATTTTAACATTGCAGCGTGACGAATGTGCTGTGTCGATTAGGAAAGGTAGTTTTACCTGACCGAGCGCTTCCGTCACAGAATTTCTTCTGAGCATGCGTAGCACTTTGTCCGTCGGACAAGCGTACACACGCTCGGATTTGGTGTGATCGGACCGGGTTGACGGCAAATCATTCCAGCAGGAGATAAGACTTTGTCCGACGGACAAACCGACGAACACTGTCCGATGGTGCATACACACGGTCTGATTTTTCAACAACCTTGTCCGATCGGACCAAATTGATGAAAAAGTCCGACCGTGTGTATGGGGCTTTAGAGTGAGAGCAACAATTCCATCCCAAGACCTCCTCTGTAACGTGAAACAGGTAACCTGTAAAAAATGTTAAAGCGTTGCCTATGGAGGATTTTAGGTACCGAAGTTTGGTGCCATTCCACGAGTGTCCGCAATGGCCTGACTTGTTAGGTATCTATTTACTCAGCAAAATGTCATCTTTCACATTATACAAAATAATTTGGCTAACTTTAGTGTTTTGTTTTTTATTAACCACTTCCCGACCGCCTAACGCCGATATACATCGGCAAAATGGCACGGGCAGGCAAAATCGTGCATGTGCCTGCCTGTGGGTCGCGCGTGCGCCGCCAGCGGCGCGCTCACGACCCGGTCGGGAGCTCCGTGACCACGGCCGCGGGACCAGCGGACCCGATCGCCGCTGGTATCCCGCGATCGGGTTATGGAGCTGAAGAACGGGGAGAGGTTTGTGTAAAACAAACCTCTCCCCGCGCTTCCTACACTGACTGTCAGTGATCGGCTGTTCCCTGTCATCGGGAAACACGTCACACGTCACACTGACTCCTCCCCGCCCCCTAGTGGTTAACTCCTTCACTGCCACTGTCATTTACATAGGAATCAGTGCTGTTTAAATAGCACTGATTTCTGTATAAATGACAAATGTCCCAAAAATGTGTCAAAAATGTCCGATGTGTCCGCCATAATGTCGCAGTCACAATAAAAATCGCTGATCGCCGCCATTACTAGTAAAAAAAAAATATTAATAAAAATGCTATAAAACTATCCCCTATTTTGTAAACGCTATAACTTTTGCGCAAACTAATCAATAATCACTAATTGCGATTTTTTTTACCAAAAATATGTAGAAGAATACGTATCGGCCTAAACTGAGGAAAAAAAATGTTTTTTTATATATTTTTTGGGGATAGTTATTATAGCAAAAATTAAAAAAATAGTGCATTTTTTTTAAAATTGTCGCTCTATTTTTGTTTATAGCGCAAAAAATAAAAACCGCAGGGGCGCTCAAATACCACCAAAAGAAAGCTCTATTTGTGGGAAAAAAAAGGATGCCAATTTTGTTTGGGAGCCACGTCGCACGACCGCGCAATTGTCAGTTAAAGCGAAGCAGTGCCGAATCGCAAAAAGGGGCCTGGTCCTTTGGCTTCCAATTGGTCCAGGGCTGAAGTGGTTAATTCATGAAACAGTTTTTTCCAAAAAAAGTGTTTAAAAAATTTCTGCGCAAATATTGTGGGACATAAAAAGTTGCAACAATCGCCATTTTATTCCCTAGGGTCTCTAAAAAAAACATATATAGTGTTTGGGGGTTCTGGGTAATTTTCTAGTAAAAAAATATGATTTTTACATGTAGGAGAGGAGTGCCAGGATTTGCCCAGTATGGAAGTGGTTAAGCTTTATAATACAACTCCATTTTCGCTTTAAAATTATAGCATTTTGGCAGAGCAGATGCAGAAAGTCTGTGTGTACAAGAAATTTGTAGCATATAAGATTAAATACAATCACAGTTCTCAACAGAGGAAAACCTAAATATATATGTCCAAAGACGAGATCTGCTGATAATTGGTCTGCATATGGTGTGCCATAATTTGCTCATGGTGAGCTATCACCACATAATTGGATGGTTTCCATTGTCAAACAAGGGCAACATATATGTTAGGTGTAAATTGACTCAGTCTCATCACATAAAGAGCACCTAATCTCAATAGACTTAAATGGGATATGGAGATTAATTACTTAGTCATGAGATTATTGGATGATTTTTGTCATTTTAAGTATACCAAGTAAGACTAATCTCATGAGACTAATCTCCCAGCAATTGACCATCAATCTTTTGCAGTAGCACAAACTAGGAGCTCTGAGAATGAAAGTCGCCTGTGTAGCTGTGCCTGGATGTTGGCAGTGCCTAAACGTGTTAGATAACAGCCAATTCAGAAGTGTGAATGGAAAAGTGACTCAGTGGCAAGGCATTGGACCATCATCCAAGAAACAGCAAGACAAGACATGCATTGTATGACCTTTTGGCAAAGCACTTAATCAATCTTTGCTAATGACATTGGCACGAGAATCCACACTGCCTTTTTCATTTTTTACACCAGTTGCTTCTCGTGTTTTACTGCCCCGAACCAAGCTGGAAATGTAAAATGGAACTCAAAACAAAAAGGCAAAGGCAAAACAAAAAATTGAGTCATAAATAAGCAAGATGAAAACATGTACTTTGAGTTGTCTGATTTTTGGATGTAGTGCTCAGAAGAGAAAGTAAATAAATAAAAATTTTGGAATTGAAGACTGCCCCAAACAATGCCCTGCTTCTGTGGGTTTGAGGCAAAAAGCTGACCATTGATTCTATCTGGACATGTGTAATTTGTTACAAATTAAAATTTGGACAACATTTTCATTATTTAGAGATCACGATAGTGACGAATTTCAATGAATCTGAAATAAATTATAGAAAATTATCCGAATTCAAAAAGGAATTTGAACATTTATTTGAATTTGAAAACAAATTGGAAACATATTGCAATAAATATAGTAAGGTATAAACGTGAAATAAGATGATGATTCCTACTTAGGCTGCTTTATAGAATAAAAAAGAAAAGAATTTATGAAACAAATCCAAATATATGAAAAACAAATTCTGAAAACAAATTATTCTAACATAACGAATATGACAAAACAAATAATTAACTTAAAAGAGAAGTATGTTTTTTTTTGCCCATTCATACTTACCTAGTTGGATGCAGCATCAGTCCGATGCTGCATCTGTCCTCCGCCGGCTCTGCACTGAGAGCCAAGCAATCAAACACCGCCGATGGCTTGGTTCTCACAGATCCCCGAGCGGAGAGCTGTTGTCTGTCAATCAGCAGATCACCGCTCTGCTCCTCCACACTCACTGGAGCGCTGAGCTGTGGAGGGGTGGGGGTGTGGAGCGGCCGTCTCAGGCTCTCAGCGGCTTGCTGAGAGGCTGAGACGGGCATCAGTCCAGGCACCTGGCAGATCCAGACTTTGTCGTGATGACGCGGTGCCAGGACTGATTCCTGTGACATCAGCTCTGCTGTGATGTCAGCAGAGAGGGGACCCTCTCTACTTTAGTCCCCTCTCTACTTTAGTCCCCTCTCTGCTGAAAACGGGTCACAGGAGTGCAAAAAGGAATTGCACTCCTGTGACCCATAGGAGAAGCCCAGCTAAACAAGCTCAGGCTAGACTTCTCCTTTAACCTCTTGGCGCTGAGCGAGACCGTGTACCCTGTGCGCTTCTGGCACAGTTACCAGCGGCTAATGGAAAGCTTCCATTCGCTGCTTGCGAATGGGAGCTTTCCAATCATGTGACCGACTTGACAACCAATCTCAGCGGTCACATGACTACAAGCCACCTCCAGGCATTCTAAACCACTTAAAGGGTCAGCACGGAAATGGCTCTAAGGGGTTAACAAACAAATCAGAAATTAAACTAAATTAATGTTTCTGTTTTGCACATATATAATTTGATTCATCAGTATAGCCCATCAATAATCTCCACAAAAAAAAAAATTACTATAAAAATAGTCTTTCTTTCTACTTTTTATGCCTAAAATAACTTCCCAACTTCTCATTGCTTTTTTTGTTAAACACTACTTTGAGCTTACAGCCTGCCACAGACCTTTGCATCAAGAGGATGCAGGATAACTGTTGAATATGGGGGGGTATTGCGACTTTAAATGAAGCACATGGTACATGTGCCTCCATCCCTGGTTCAGGTAAACAAAAAGGAGGTTTGGGACTTTAAATGTGGCTGTTGACTTGTTGAGGTTGGATAATAAGTAGACATATTTAATGGGCATAAATGTATATTGGAGTACATGAAAATGGTACAGAACATGTGAAAAGTAATTGCATATATATACATACACATGCACATAGCATGGACATCATGGATACGTAGATACATGTCGGCTTGACAGCACATGACAATAAAGAATACAAATTGTTAGTAAAGTAGTATAAATTTATGTATGAACTTGTCATGTGGACGGCACATCACAATATTGTAAATTTGGTAAAAGATTGTATATACATAATTGATTGGAGAAGGTAACTCTGAATTGATTCCTTTTGAAAGGCATAAGACTGCATCCTAAATTTCCGACACGTTTCGTGTATGAACACTTCCTCAGGGGCGGATGCTCAAGAATATCTACAAGGATAACTGTTGAGACAGACCTGCTAATTAGTTGGCTCTGCCTAAATGTCTGTTTTCTAGTCCCTTCAACAGAGCCCACGTGACCAATGCCTTTTTCATTGATCATGTCATTGGCTACCAAAGGGAGCAAAGAGTCCATATATACAACCTGACCACGTATGTCTATTGTATTTGTTCTCCTGCCTACCAAAGAATTTTGCAACAGTATCCATATAGTATACCATCTCCAAGGGCTTGTCTTAAAATAGTGTTTTCCTTATGGCAAATCCGGTTAATGCAATTTGTTTATGTTCTTTATTATAAATGTTAATAATTCAGAAAGTTTCTATTAGTAGCATACATTACTGGCAGAGATGTAAGTGGAAACTGCTGTCATTTGTGTATTCAGCATACATTTTCTCTGTTCTATTTTTTTGGGTAAAGAAAAATGCAAAAAAATGTCTTCAACCACTATCTGAAAGTTGAGATCCATTTTTCCATTTTTTAAACCCTTCAGGCGTACACATTTTAATCATTTTAAAGGGTTATTGTAACCAAAATTAGTATTCTAGTTATAGGTAGAGCCTGAAGGTTCTGTAATTTCCCTGGTTTCCTATATGTCTTGAGCACTTCAAAAGTTGAGATCTCCCTGCCATAACTCTGACTTTCTTTTTTTTAACCGTTCCCTCGCATCTTTGCGTGTTTCAGCTCCTCCCCTAAAGCATGCTACGTGGCAAAAAATAAATGTCTGATAGAGAACAAAATTCATTCATTATGGCCATAGCAGGTATGCAAAACCAGGAACTCAGACATAGATTTCTTACCAATGGAGCCCCTCAAAAATATGTCAAGTGTTTTAACTCTCTAGCATCTACCAAAAACTGAGATTGCAGTTTTGGTTATACTGACCCATTAATGCTGAACTCCAGGAATGATCTGTAATGCATACTTACATACTGTATGTCTAGCTTGGCATAATGAAAGTATGCAAATCAGACGCCTTGTATTTGTTGAAAAAAATACAATGTGTTCTATTAATAGCAGCGGAGCCAAGCAAGCAAATCCCTGCGATAGCTGCAATTTTTAGGGCTCTGCTGGCATTCTGTGTGAGCAGCTTCCCCTCCACACACTGACCACAGGGGGTCACTCATTCAGGACTGACTCCATCCATGCAACACCTTGTATTTCTTTTAATAAATGTAAGATGTGCTCTGATTGGATGAGATGGCGAGCATGGCGTCACTGCCACCTCGTCCAATCAGAATACGTCTTGTATTAAAAAAAATAAAAATACAATGTGTTCTAGAAATAGCAGTGGAGCTGAACAAGCGAACCACTGTGTTCTGTGTATAGAGGGTAAGCTAAAAAAAATGAAAAAATGCAATATCTTTCCCTACACAAAACTGACAGCTCGCCCTAACACCTCCAACACATTCTGACAACATAGCTGCCATAAGCCTAGCTTTTTATTATGAGGGGCCTGGGTTATCCATTCCCTCAGATTATTGGCTCTTGTGACTCAGCTGACCAGGGGATTGTTCCTTATTTCTGGTGGTAATCATTTCCCATTGATGTAAACGGATGAGCTGCAGTAAACAGCCAATCATGTCATAGATAACATTCATTAATATATGCAAAAAAACTTAAAGTAAATCTATAGGCTTGTTTTTTTTTACTTAAAATAAAAAAAAGGTTTATACATACCTGTTCTGTGCACTGGTATTGCACAGAGCAGCCCTGAACCTCCTTTTCTGGGATCCCATGCCAGTGCTCTTGGCTCCTTCTCTTCTGTGTCAACCACCATAGCAAGCTGCTTGCTATGGGGGCACCCACTTGAGCTTGCTACCAAGCCGAGCTATGTGTGTCCATTGACACACACACAGTGAGGCTCAGCCCCAGCCCCCTGATCCATCCTCACTGGATTTGATTGACAACAGCATGAGCCAATGGCTCCCACTGCTATCAATATGTTCTGTGAGACCAGGAAGAAAGAGCAGCGTGTAGGCAGTTGCGTCTACTTTTTCCACTGCAAGTGACGATCTTCCACAGAGGAAGTGCAATTGGAGGGGAAGTGAAGAGGAACACAGTTCTTCTGGGTCACTGGGGAAGCATCCAATTGGATTCAGCTGCCTTGTGGCTCTGGCAGCCATCTTGGGTCAGGCAGAGTCTATTTAAGGCCCTGGCTCCAAGGTTTGGTACGCATTTGCAGTTGGTAGAGACATATACCCCGTCTGGTAGGGACAGAATTAGTGACAGGGAAAGGTTCCTGATGAGTAGAGAAAGCTTGGGGCTCACAACTTCTCTGGACACTTGCCTATTTGGGCACAGGACGGCAGGCCGCATTCTGACTCTTTCTAAAGACGCTGTCAGTTCGGCTGCATTCCACTCTCTGCAGGCTGTTGGAACTGTCAATGTTCCCAGTAAGCTTACCTTCCCACCTGGTTATTTTGTGAACTGTCTCTGCATCATTTCAATAGAAGTTCTTTCATTGTATTGGGAATGAGTGTGTTTTTGCCACCGAACTGCGCTGCACCCCACCTATAAGCACCGCTGAAGATGGGCACAGCTCTGGATTCATACTGGACTCAAGAAAGTATTTTGGGAGAGAGGGGAAGCAAACATTTAGTGGAAGGTTTTTTACCTTAATGCCTGTAATGCATTACGGTTAAAAAAAAAAAAAAAAAAAAAAAAAAAAACCTTGTGAATTTAGAATCACTTTAAAGAAGATTCCCTTTGAAAAACACAAATAATGGCTTGTAATCACATTATACCTATTCACTTTAAATATCCAGCCTATATTCTCTAGATAATTATCAGTTATTACGAGTTTATGTTACAAAGGGGAAAACAGGCTTTCCACCAAAATTTGATGGCTCCCAGAGGGTATACATGACAATTTAACACTGATTACTTGACAAGATTAATGTAGTGTATATTAATCCTAACTGATTAATTATTTCTTTTATGCTGATGACAGTGTCCTTGATATTGCCGAACAGCTGCTGAATGATAAAGAGGAATCTCAGGCATTCTGAGACTGCGGCCTGCCTGGTGTATGATTTCAATAAGCAGTTAATTAGAGGATTATTTAGAACATTTACGATTGTGTGTAAACTCATGTGCACTGATATTTTTTGAATGTTAGCATGTGATACATTTCAAACAAAGTAATCTTAGAAGCGGACCAACAATTGCAAAACACTGAAGATTATACTACTTCTAATACATAGACTTACCATGTTAAAGGAGGGAAAAAAGTTTCTATTTATTTGTACCCTGCTGTTCATCTCATCTCAGTAAATGCTTATCAAACAGGTTCATTGATAGGCTGCAGTCTCCAATGAGTGATAGCCAGAGACCTTGTTACCTAAACCGAATGCCCATGGTTCGAATTTGGGTTGGATTTAGAAAACAACAAAAGTTCAGGTGCCAAATCCGAACTCTACTGTCAGTGGGAGCTGAACAGTGGGAGCTAACATAAAATGTCATATAAACTGTTACCTGTTTCTTTCCCTTTGCAAACAAAAGAGGGGGTTCTCTTCTCATTAACATCTATACCAGACCCTTATCCTAAAAAAAAAGAGTGGGGTTCCCCCTAAAATACAAACCAGACTTATCTTTGATGTGGGTCTGATATTGATGCCAAGGGGAACCCCCACACACAATAAAACAAAAAAAACAAAAATAGAAAAATAAAGTTCATGCCCCCCCTCCTAAGTTCTATTCAAGACCCTTATCTGAGTATGCAGCCTGGCCAGCCAGGAAATAAAGAAGGAGGGGGGGGGGCATGTACTTTCTCTCCTCCTGAACCATACAAGGCCACATGACCTCAAAATGAGAAGGCTACCTTGCCAGGGAATCCCTGGCTGACAGATGAATAAGCGGGGTGGTGATGACTCATTGGTTGTTAAGAGGATGGCTGCCACTGGCTCCCTAACAACCAGGATCACCTGAGCAGGAAGCTGACACATTTAGTAGTGCTAGTAATATCACTGCTAAATGTATTACTGTTTGCTGTATATCAGAGATCAGCTCGGCCAAACACCCATTTAGCCATTCATTGTCCCAACGAGGGTTTGCACCAAACTGGCAACTCTTCCCTAAAGAACAGTCATTTTTCTTTAAAGCATGCCTTACTCCAAATAATAATATGTTTTTGCAATGCTTATATGTTATCTATTGATTAATGTGAAGTGTGAATTTTAGGGTCGGTCTCTTCGCGGCTGCCCGTATAGGTCAGCCATCAGTGCCAGGGGACGTGACTGTGAAGGGGGAGGAGCCAGAACAGACACCTGCTGCTGAGTCCTGACAACTTGAAGGATAACAGAAAACGTGAGTGCAGCCCCGTGCTCTCTGCCATCCCCCTGTAACCTGGATAGGAGGAGCGGTGGGGGCGACTGCATATAGAACAATCATTCTCTCCATCTTCCTCCTGCAGTATCGGAATACCTGCGAGAGGTAGTGGAGAAGCAGGAGACTGCAGGAGGAAGATGGAGAGAATGATTGTTCTATATGCAGCCGCCCCCACCGCTCCTTCTATCTTGCTTATTTCTGCTGCCCCCCCCCCGGGTCTCCACACCATCCATACTCTTTGCCTCCTCCTGCTCTCTGCCACCCCCCAGTGCTCTCCACCTCCCCCATGCTCTCTGCCACCCCCCAGTGCTCTCCACCTCCCACATGCTCTCTACCACCCCCCATGTTCTCTGTCACCCCCCATGCTCTCTGCCACCCCTGTGCTCTCCGCCACCCCCATGCTCTCTGCCACCCTGTGCTCTCCGCCACCCCCCATGCTCTCTGCCACCCCCCAGTTCTCTCCACCTCCCCCATGCTATCTGCCACCCCTGTGCTCTCCACCACTCCCCATGCTCTCTGCCACCCCCCCCAGTGTTCTCCACCTCCCCCATGCTCTCCACCTCCCCCATGCTCTCCACCACCCCCCATGCTCTCTGCCACCCCTGTGCTCTCCACCCCCCATGCTCTCTGTCACCCCTGTGCTCTCCGCCACCCCTGTACTCTCCACCTCCCACCTTGCTCTCTGTCACTCCTGTGCTCTCCGCCACCCCCATGCTCTCTGCCACCCCCGTGCTCTCCGCCACCCCCCATGCTCTCTGCCACCCCCCCAGGGCTCTCCACATCCCCCATGCTCTCTGCCACACCCCCCAGTGCTCTCCACCTCCCTGATGCTCTCTGCCACCCCCCATGCTCTCTGTCACCCCTGTGCTCTCCGCCACCCCCGTGCTGTCCACCTCCCACCTTGCTCTCTGTCACTCCTGTGCTCTCCACCACCCCCATGCTCTCTGCCACCCCCGTGCTTTCCGCCACCCCCATGCTCTCTGCCACCCCCCCCCCCCCCCAGTGCTCTCCACATCCCTCATGCTCTCTGCTACACCACCCAGTGCTTTCCACCTCCCCCATGCTCTCTGCCACCCCCCATGCTCTCTGCCCCCCCCATGCTCTCTGCCACCCCCCGTGCTCTCCACCACCCCCCATGCTCTCTGCTCTCCACCAGCCCCCCGCTGTGCTCTCCACCTCTCCCACTGTGCTCTCCACCTCCCCCATGTTCTCTTCACATCCCCCATGCTCTCCACCAGCCCCCATGTGCTCTCCACATTCTCCCCATGCTCTCCTCCGCCCTCCTTGTGCTCTCCACCTCCCCCATGCTCTCCGCCGCCCTCCCTGTGCTCTCCACCTCCCCCTATGTCCGGGCCTGCAAAACAGTGAGTGAGCATTGTCACCCTAAGGCCTCATTCACACAAATTTAAGGGCCCTGACACCGTGAACGGGCAACTTTTTTAAGCATCTCTAGACTGCAGGTGTTGCATGCAGGCAGCCCATTCAAGCTTATTAGGACACAGCAGCCGCATGGATACAGCCAACTTCCCCAATGTGACAAACGTGCTGTCTATGAATGAAGGAGGAGGACTTTTCATTCAGTCTTTAAAATACTGTGTATATATATTTAGCTTTGTGAATAAAGTGAAGCTGTTTTGTATACCGTTTATGTGCAAAAAATAAAAAATTAAACAACATTCTTGCTTGCACATGGTTGGAGCATTGTAGTGACCAGAGCCTTACCTACGGCTCCATTGAGATGGGCTGTCATTGGTCAGATAGTTATCTGTGTCCATAGGGCATTTAGCTATCTGTGGATGCAGCCACACACTGTGCTATGGCCACTTACAAACTGGCCAATTAGTTGCAGACAGTTTGTGGCTGCCTGAAACTACCCAGAAATGCCTGGATACACACTCTCTGTATCCAAGGTTGGTCAGAGACTCAATTCACATGTAACAGTTTGGATGAGTAGGGGTGGCAGCCATTAAATTGTATAGAGAACAATCTGGCAGCCGCTGTTGTTGGCACACACTGTGTGCATGCAGCATGTAGCTCCGCCAAAAGCAATCTACTGATTCTTGCCATAGGCCACCACTAAATGTAGCTGTATCAAGTAAACTTTCACTTTGCAAAGTGAACTTGTTCTACTCCTTTAGTAAATCAATCCCACTAAGTCACTGACTTGAATGGCTGGGTAAGCGCAAATTCCCCAAGAGACACCCCAAAAAGAGTTGAGTACTGTCCATGATTCTTTTTTTTATTTGCACTAACATCTTCATTTTTGGGACAAGCTTTTGGGGTGTACCCTCTTCTTCAAGGTCCAATCAGTACTTCAAAGTTGGTATAGCCACAAAAGTGGGACCAACTTCATAATGATGTCCATGGTTTTAGAATGTAAGCTCAAATAGGTGTGATAATCGGGTGTCCACAAACTTGACCACATGGTGTATAGACATGTGCACACTGAAATATTTTGTTTCGGAATTTCGTTTTCGTCTGAAAAATATATTTATTTAGTTACTCCCGAAATACGTTTTTATTTATTTTGTTTCCTTAAAAAATGCATTAGTCCAAAAATCCGAAATAATTAAGGTTGAATCTCTCATTGAAGGCTTATGGTGTCTGTCGAATGTTCTAAGAAGATTCGACGGAGCAGCTAAACTGTACGGCGCCGCAATCGTACATTTCCGGTCGAATGTTCCACCAACAAGCTATAGTAGAATTCTAATGTTGTATGACAATGGTAATAATTATATTTATTTATTATTATTACTAGTCAACCAACATTAGAATTCTTCTACAGCCTATGGGCGGAGCATTTGACCATAAATGTCCGCTCGCGGCGACTGCTTTGTCGAATCTTCATGTTGAATCATTTCTCTCTATGTCGAATAATCTTGGAATAATAGAGTTAGGTTAGGCACATTCAACCTTTTTTGCTATTGTCTCTATAATGTTGAATCTTTTCTCTCTATGTCGAATCTTTTCTCTGTATGTAGAATAATCTTGGACTAATAGAGCTAAGGTTAGGCACATTCGACCACAGGTTCGATGGACACAGATATTGTCAGCGTCATGTCGAATCTCCTATCTATAGTGAACTGTTGTCGCAACGAGAACTCTTGCTGTAGACTCACCACTGCAAGTCTGGGATGGATATTAAGGGGATCCCAGCCAAAAAAAAAAATGGCGTAGGGTCCCCCTCAAAATCCATACCAGACCCTTGAGGTCTGGTATGGATTTTAAGGGAACCCTAGCCAAAAAAAGACTTGCCACGTAAAATAAAGCATTTGTTTATGTTGGATCTTTCGGTTTTTAGGATTCTGCACGTTTGTTGAAAATACCCGAAATTTGGACGAAAATGCATTCGGACAAAAACGAATCCACATATCTAATGGTGTATATGTTTATATTCATGATTGCAATGCTGAGCTTCGCCTGAATTCCATATTCTGAATAGAGAAATTGCTGTAATAGTAACATTTTTGGGCAATGTGCCTTGCACATACCCTCATCCTATACCTCCAATATGTGACTACTCCCGTATTACTGCATTCCTAGAATCTCCCTTACTCAACTTCTTATCACAATCTTACACAGAAATGTGGTTTAGTCGTTCATCTTTCACCTTTGCTTTTCTGACCTCCTTAAAAAACATACTAGTGACATCATGGAATTCTCCTTGTTGTTATAACATGCTCACTATATTGGTATCGGTTAGACCATATGGTCTATGTTGTTAGTCACTAGGTCATAAGATTGCTTTCTTCAACATCATATTAGCATGATTAATATAATCTAGAATACTCAAGAATGCAGATAACAGATTCATAAATACATATATTTCATCCAGCCTGCTTCAGGAATGGAGTTGTAACCATGCCCTTTTCATCAACTGCACTTTATCTCTGCTGGGTAACTGGCAGCTTCATATTGTACTAAAAACTGCCTTTAGATTCTAAGCTTTTAATGTTGTATCATTGTTTGTTGAACTTTCTTTGCTCTTGTATGCTCAGTTTGTAATTTCTGCATAGTGCTGAGGAATTTTGTAAAGCAATATGGACTATTTGCCATTCTTTAAAAACAAAGTAATATTAAAAAATATTCTTAAAATCTATCTGTCGTCAAAATAAAATAAAAAAACTTGTAGTCATATTCATTTCCATATCATCTTTCAATTATTTCTAGCCTACTTCCATTAATCTAAACAAGCTTGAAGTTTGTACACTTAGTTTGCAAAGATCCCCACACATTTACTCCCTTGAATGAATTCTGTGACATCCCAGATAGCGAGCAATTGTGCTGCAAATTTGAAAATGACTTGCTAAGCTATTGCTAGACTTGCCAGGCTTCACAAGTTTGTTGCATAAACGCACATTGCATGACTCCAGATCAACTTTCTTTGCAAACATTCTGCAAGTCTGCTGCCAGTTCTGGTTCAGGCATGTTGTACAATAGTCATCCCACCACAAGGGTCACTGTGGCTGAATTTTCATGCCTGTAGACTTGCAGAACTCTTGCTGTAGACTCACCACTGCAACTTTGCTCCTGCCAGAGACTTGCCACGTAAATTTGCTACAAATTGGAAAAAGTGTCAACTAGAACTTGTGCTTTAAGTGCTCTGCAAGTGTACAACTTGCCAGTGAAAATGTGCATCAAGTTAACAGACTTACAATTCAATACTGCTACAAATTTGTGGCAAATTATCCTTGCTATCTGGGATGTATTCACTATGCCCTATGCGTGGGCACTGCTGTGTCACACATTTCACAGAGTCTGCCTTTTGAACTACAGAGGTGCTGAGAGGAGGAGATTCAGGAGTCATTACAGGAATCACAGCTTGCAGGCATCAATGTACCATGGGATATGTCGAAATTGTAGAACAGCAAAGGAGAAGCTGCAAAGCATGTAGGGAATACAGGAAGTTGTGGAAAGAGATGGTCAGCAAACAGGCAACAATCACAATATGAAAGAAGATTTTTCAAGTAAGCTTATTTCGGATTATCACTTATAACTATTGTTTGTATTGCTATTACAATGCTGATTTTATAAAATGAAAGTGTATGCTGTGACCATAGAACTTTACATTTTTTCAGGGAGGAATCCTGTGTGGGAAGCAGATGAGTGAGGACCGGTATCATCATATAGCTCTTCTTCAGGCCACCACCTCCTTCAATGAGCCCCATTGTTTAGGGTAGGAGTAGGCAACCTTTGTGAGGTGGAGATCTACCTGAACAAAATGAAAGAGATCAAAGATCATCAATGTTCAGCGCCCCCCCCCCCCCCCCCTTTTATTAACCACTTAAGGCCCCGGACCATTTGGCTGGCCGAAGACCAGAGCACATTTTGCGATTGGGCACTGCACCGATTTAACTGACAATTGCGTGGTCGTGCGACATGGCTCCCAAACAAAATTGTTATCCTTTTTTCCCCACAAATAGAGCTTTCTTTTGGTGGTATTTGATCACCTCTGCGTTTTTATTTTTTGCGCTATAAACAAAAATAGAGCGACAATTTTGAAAAAAACACATTATTTTTTACTTTTTGCTATAATAAATATCCCCCAAAAATAATTTAAAAAAAATGTTTTTTTTTCCTCAGTTTAGGCCGATACGTATTCATCTACATATTTTTGGTAAGCGTTTATTGATTGGTTTGCGCAAAAGTTATAGTGTCTACAAAATAAGGGTTCGTTTTATGGCATTTTTATTATTATTTTTTTTTACTAGTAATGGCGACGATCTGCGATTTTTATTGGGACTGCGACATTATGGCGGACACGTCGGACAATTTTGACACATTTTTGGGACCATTGTCATTTTTACAGCGATCAGTGCTATAACATTGCACTGATTACTGTAAAAATGACACTGGCAGTTAAGGGGTTAACCACTAGCTGGTTAGGAAGGGGTTAAGTGTGTCCTAGGGAGTGATTCTAACTGTTAGGGGAGGGGCTGTGTGTGACACATCACTGATCATAGCTCCCGATCACAGGGAACTATGATCAGTGACAGTGTCACTAGGCAGAACGGGAAGATGCTTGTTTACATTAGCATCTCCCCGTTCTTCAGCCCTGTGAGACAATCCTACTCACGGAGCTCCTGGCAGGGTCGTGAACGTGCCGCCGGTGGCACACACATGACCACACGGCGGCAAATTCAAAGGGACGTACCTGTATGCCCATTTGCCCAGCCGTGCCATTCTGCTGATGTAAATGTGCATGCGGCGGGCCTAACTAAATAATAAGGAAAAGGAAAAAATATAATAAAAGAAATGGTACTGCAAAAATATAGACTTAGCCTACCTTAAAAGTGGACAGTGTCAGTTAGTAAAGAAGTGGACAGTGCTACTACATTTCCGGTGGTGTACACAGTATACAATACAGTGCAGCTGTTGTACAGTTTCTAATACAGTGCAGGCACTGTACAAAGTATGTAATACATTGTGTACAGTTTCTACTACACTTCTGGTGGTGTACACAGTATACAATACAGTGCAGGCGTTGTACAGTTTCTAATACAGTGCAGGCGGTGTACACAGTATCTAATACTGTGTGTACAGTTTCTACTACATTTCTGGTGGTGTACACAGTATCTAATAAAGTGTGTACAGTTTCTACTAGACTTCTGGTGGTGTACACAGTATACAATACAGTGCAGCCATTGTACAGATTCTAATACATTTCTGGGGGTGTACACAGTATCTAATACAGTGTGTACAGTTTGAAAAATACACTTCAGATGGTGTACACAGTATCTAATACAGTGTAGTGTGGTGTTGCAAAACAAAAAATATATCATGTCCGGAAGGCCACCAAGGAGAGGCAAACGCTCACAGGCCACTAAAAGTGGGCAAGCAGCCTCTGTGTCTACAGTCAACAGTGGTGGTCATGGACATGGTGCATCCTCTGCAGGTGGCCGTGGGGCACGCTTTTCCTTTTTTCTGCTGCTGGCTGTGTTATTGAGCCACAACATGCAGAAGAGTTGATGGAGTGGATAACAAAGCCGTCCTCATCCTCCTCATCCTCTGTCACCCAGGCTCAGAGTAGTTTGTCTTCCAACGCAGCTGCAAAAGCGGCCTCTTCCACCGGTTTCTTGTCCACAGTCACTCCTTCCATAGCCCTACCATCATGCATGGAGAAGTCCCCAGAATTATTTGACCACAGTGTCGGGTACATGCTGCTGGAGGATGTGCAGCGATTTGAAGGCTCTGATGCTGGTTCCCAGGTTGAGGAAGGGAGTAATGTGAGCCTAGAAAGAGGGGGTGCCAAAGAAGGACAAGAAACCGGCAGTCATGTTCCCCCAGCTGCAGCATACTGCCAAGTTTGCTCCAGTGACAAGGAGGAAGGGGATGATAAGGTCACTGACTGTACTTGGGTGCCTGAGAGAAGAGAGGAGGAAAGTGAGGAGGAGGAGGCACAACTCCAATGAGGCAGGATGTCCTCTAGGGGACAGCTTAGGGGCAGCCACCCTATTGCATCACACCGCAGAGCTCCGCAGGTGCAGGGCGCTGCTGACTCCTCGCTGACTTTTAAAAGTTCCTTGGTGTGGGCCTTTTTCGACACGTGTGCAGCAAATCGCACCATTGCTGTTTGCAACCTATGTCTGATCAAGCGTGGTCAGAACAGCAGCCGCTTGGGCACCACATGCTTGACCTGACATATGATGACCTGCATGCAGTCCGTTGGCAACAGCACTTGAAAGACCCACATCAAAGAAAAAGGCGGACTTCACCTTGCTCCTCATCTGGGAATATCCAACCCTACTATACCTCCAGTCCTCTCAAAAACCTGCACTGAGAGGAATGAAGGTATAGCAATAGGTGTCCTAAGTACTTGCAGCCAATCTGCTAGCAGTACACCACCAGTTGATTTTAGCAGGCAAATTTCCCTACCCCAGAGAAAGAAATTTGGTCCCAGCCATCCACATGCTCAGAGTCTAAATGCTAGCTTGGCCAAATTGCTAGCACTGCAACTGCTGCCTTTTCAGCTGGTAGACTCTGCCCCCTTTCATGAATTTGTGGAATGTGCTGTACCTCAGTGGCAGGTTCCAAAACGCCATTTCTTTTAATGGAAGGACATTCCGCCTCTCTACTGGAATGTGGAAGGCAATGTTTTGGCCTCGGGCAGGGCGGTCAGCAGTAAGGCTAATATTAGCGCTCACTCATGGTCCAGCAGGCATGGGCAGGGACGTTACCTTTCCTTCACGGCGCACTGGGTAACTCTACTGGCAGCTGGGAAGGATACAGGACAGGGTTCAGTGTTGTTGGAGCTTGTTCCGCCACCACACCTCCAAAATGACAGTGGTGATTCTGCCACAGCCCTCTCCTCCACCCCTCCTATTCTTCTTCCTCTATGGCCTCTTCTCTAGATCTGTCCTCTGAATCAGCGGAGGATCAGGGCTACGCAAGCATTCAGGCTAAAAGATGCCATGTGGTGCTTGAGTTGGTCTGCCTAGGGGACAGGAGCCACACTGGGGCAGAGATTCTGTCAGCTCTGCAGGGGCAGGCTCAGAGGTGGTTGACACCACGCCAGCTTCAGCCAGGAATGGTTGTATGCGACAATGGCACCAACCTTCTCTATGCCCTCTGACAGGGACACTTGACCCATGTTCCATGTTTGGCACACGTCCTGAATTTGGTGGTGCAGCGGTTCTTGAGCAGGTACCCAGGCTTACAGGATCTCCTGAAGCAGGCCAGAAAGTCTGTGGCTATTTCCGCTGGTCATACAATGCCAGTGTTCGGCTGGCTAACATTTAAAGGGAATGCAACCTGCCACGCCCATTTGCAGCGATTTCTTCAGAATAACAAAAAGGTAGAAATCTGCAACAAATGTTGTTAAAATTCTGAGTGGATACCTTGCCATAACACAGAAAGTGAGCTTAGACCACAGGACAGCCCTAAATTTCTAAGATGATCAACATGTTGGAGCAAAGAAATAAGAGAAGTCCATTGTCAGGGTTTCAATATACTTTAATGGCTGCACATGGCATTGATTCACAACTGACCAGCCAGTGTTGCACTGTGTGTGGCCAAAGTTAACATTGCTACCTAACCTGCAAACAGTCTGTATACTACGAATCCAATGAAAATAAATCTTATTCCCGACAAGGATGTTTTCCCTCGAGCTGAGCACACAGAGTGCATTTTTCCCAGTGTTTATGTATTTAGTGAATTGATTTTAGGGAAACATTTTAGATGACATTATGTGGTTAGTTGTAGTAAATGCTTTGCCAAAATACTTATAAATAAGCACATTTGTGAAATGAACACACATGTAAAGCGGCTCCCAGCCCTCTTATATCCGATTTAGGAAAACATATTAGCTTAACACACTTTGGAGATGAATGTGTACAATGGCGTGGCTGGAAAAAAGGAAGGTATTTATTCTGAGTGTGTCCCTCGGGCTTTTTCTCTCCATGCGATGCATGCGCTGCTGAAATGGCAAAATCCTTTAATTGACAGAACAATAAAAGGCATCCGTTTGCACAAATGACAAATAGACTGGTTTGTCGATAACTCATATCAAAATGCTTTTTATGACTTGTAAAATAAAAAGGCTCTCTGAGCTGGGGAGATAAATCTGAAAATGCTGCTAATTTGGTTTATTCATAGCTTGACATGTATATGAATTATTACCCCTACGCATTATCAAAATGTGATGTATGTTATTTTTTTCTTACAAAATAGATATTTAGACTTTTTTAAGCACTTAGAGTTGACCTTTATCTGGATCTAAAAAATACAAAAAAAGGCAATTTTAAAAGGGTAATGAAATGGCATATTTGATTTTTCATGTAGGCTTTTGTTCTCTCTGCACTATTTTTATATAATTGTTCTGTGTCTAATTGTACTGAGTAAGGTTTCTATTGTTCAGAAAGGATGAACCGAACACCCCCCCCCCCCCACCCCAGTTCGGTTCCCAGCAGAACATGCGAACATGCAAAAAATTTGTGCGAACACGCGAACACTGTTAAAGTCTATGGGACGCGAACGTGAAAAATAAAAAGTGCTAATTTTAAAGGCTTATATGCAAGTTATTACCATAAAAAGTGTTTGGGGACCTGGGTCCTGCCCCAGGGGACATGTATCAATGCAAAAAGAAGTTTTAAAAACTGCCATTTCTTCGGGAGCAGTGACTTTAATAATGCTCAAAGTGAAACAATAAAAATGAAATATTCCTTTAATCATTGTGCCTGGGAGGTGTCCTTAGTATGCCTGTAAATAGCGCATCTTTCCCATGTTTATAACAGTACCAAGGAAAAATTACATTTCTAAAGGAAAAAATGTCATTTAAAACTGCTTGCAGCTGTAATGTATTGTCGGATCCCGGCAATATAGATAAAAATCATTGAAAAAAAAAACGGCATGGGTCCCCCCAGTCCATATCTAGGCCCTTTGGGTCTGGTATGAATATTAAGGGGAACCAAAAACACCACAAAAAAAATGGTGTGGATGTCCCCCCCAAAATCCATACCAGGCCTTTCAGCTCTGGTATGGATATTAAGGGGAACCCAGCAGCAAAAAAGAAAAAAAACAGCTTGGGGGCCCCCAGGCACTATATACTCTGAACAGCAGTATATATACCATACGGCCTGCCCTATATACTCTGCAGTAAAACTGGGCCTTAGATGTTGATGGTACCAGAACACTGTAACCCCTCACAGTTACTCTTGTTGGGTGCAGGAATGGGCCCTGCTGTGAAATATTATATCAAAAATTTTAAATACATGGCCCTGTTAAACATGGGAAGAAAAATTGGGCCTTTTACGTGGTGGTGCCACAACACTGTAACCCCTCACAGATACTCTTGTTGGGCGCAGGAATGGGCCCTGCTGTGAAATATTATATCAAAAATTTAAATGACATGCCCCTATTAAACAGGGGAAGAAAAATTGGGCCTTTTACGTGGTGGTGCCACAACACTGTAACCCCTCACAGATACTCTTGTTGGGCGCAGGAATGGGCCCTGCTGTGAAATATTATATCAAAAATTGAAATGACATGCCCCTATTAAACAGGGGAAGAAAAATTGGGCCTTTTACGTGGTGGTGCCACAACACTGTAACCCCTCACAGATACTCTTGTTGGGCGCAGGAATGGGCCCTGCTGTGAAATATTATATCAAAAATTGAAATGACATGCCCCTATTAAACAGGGGCAGAAAAATTGGGCCTTGGGGGTGGTGGTGGTGGTGCCCTAAACCCAAAAAACTGTTGGAAGCTAGCATCATCAAGATTGAGAAGGAATAGGATAGTCAGCATAGGCAGTCTTCAAGGGATCCCAGATCCAAAGCAAATTCAATCAGTTTCTTCAGCATCAGGTGCTTGATAGCTGCTGATCCAAGACTCATTCCTTTTTATGAATGTGGGCCTATCAACAAAGTCTGTGGACAGGGGCACTCTTTTATCCATTACAAACCCTCCAGCAGCACTGAATGCGCATTCAGAAAGCACGCTGGATGCAGAACAGGCCAGTAGCTCAATTGCATATTGAGCAAGTTCTGGCCAGTGGTCCATCCTCAAGACCCAGTAACCCAGTGGATGCTCTGTTGGAAAGGTCTGCAATTCTGCTCTTGCCCCTAGATATTCCTGCACCATATAATGCAGATGCCGGCGATGGTTGTTTGAACCGATCAGACCTTGGCGCTGAGGACTGAAAAATAGTTTAAAGGCATCGGTCACCCGGCCACCTTCTCCACCGCTCTTCCTCTGACTGAACAAAGCCTCAGCAACACGTTGTCCAGCACCAGGAAATGGTAACCTCTCAGGGCCTGTAAATGCATTACACAAACCTTTATTCAAGGCCTCCTGAAGATTTTCCATCCTCTGCTCCCTCTGCGAAGGCAGGATGAGTTCTAATACTTTACCATTGTAACGTGGATCAAGAAGGGTTGCCAGCCAGTATTGATCCCTCTCCTTGATACCACAAATCCTAGGTTCATTTTGCAGGCTTTGCAGAATCAGAGAGGCCATTCAGCGTAAGTTTGCAGAGGCATTCCATTCTGAGTCCTCTAGGTCACTAAGGATCACATTACCCGCAACTACTATCTCTCAGCCACGTACAATTATGTGGGTTTCTGGGGACTGAAAACCATTCCTTGAAGACTGCTGCTGAGTGTTATCCTCTACATCCATGCTGACCCAATCTCCCTCCTCCTCCTCTTCTTCCTGTGTGTTTGGCAAGCCCGCAGGAATGCTATCTGGATAAAGGGGGCCTTGAGAGGAAAGGAAGTCCTCCTCTTCCTCCTGCTGTTCTGCCTCAAGTGCCCTGTCCATGATTCCATGAAGTGTGTGCTCCAGCAGGAACACTAGAGGGACAGTGTCACTGATGCATGCATTGTAACTGCTCACCATCCTTGTGGCCTCCTCAAATGGTAACAGGACAGTGCATGCATCCTTGATCAGCAGCCACTGGCGTGGTGAAAAGAAGCCAAGCTCCCCTGACCCTGTCCTGGTGCCATACTCGCACAGGTACTCATTGATGGCCCTCTGCTGTGTGTGCAGCCGCTGCAGCATTGCCAACGTTGAGTTCCACCTGGTGGGCATGTCACAAATGAGGCGGTTGGTGGGCAGGTTGCATTCCCTTTGAATATCAGCCAGCCGAGCACTGGCATAGTATGACCGGCAGAAATGACCACAGACTTTTCTGCCTGCCTCAGGAGATCTTTTAAGCCATGGTACCTGCTCAAGAAGCGCTGCACCACCAAATTCAGAACGTGTGCCAAACATGGAACATGGGTCAAGTGTCCCTGTCGGAGTGCGGAGAGAAGGTTGGTGCAATTGTCGCATACAACCATTCCTGGCTGAAGCTGGCATGGTGTCAACCACCTCTGAGCCTACCCCTGCAGAGCTGACAGAATCTCTGCCCCAGTGTGGCTCCTGTCCCCTAGGCAGACCAACTCAAGCACTGCATAGTATCTTTTAGCCTGACTGCTTGCAGAGCCTCTTGAATGCTTACGAAGCACTGGTTCAGAGCAAAAATCTGCAGAAGAGGCCATAGAGGAAGAAGAAGAGGAGGGGGTGGAGGAAAGAGCTGTGGCAGAATCACCACTAGCATTTTGGAGGCGTGGTGGCAGAACAAGCTCCAACAACACTGAACCCTGTCCTGCATCCTTCCCAGCTGCCAGCAGAGTTACCCAGTGCGCCGTGAAGGAAGGGTAACGTCCCTGCCCATGCCTGCTGGACCATGAGTCAGCAGTAATATGAACCTTCCTGCTGACCGCCCTGTCCAACGAGACCAAAACATTGCCTTCGACATGCCACTAGAGAGCCGGAATGGCCTTCCATGAAAATAAATGGCGTTTTGGAACCTGCCACTGAGGTACAGCACATTCTACAAATTCACGAAAGGGGGCAGAGTCTACCAGCTGAAAAGGCAGCAGTTGCAGTGCTAGCAATCTGGCAAAGCTAGCATTTAGACGCTGAGCATGTGGATGGCTGGGACCAAATTTCTTTTTACGGTTCAGCAACTGAGGTAGGGAAATTTGCCTGCTAAAATCAATTGGTGGTGTGGTGTACTGCTAGCAGATTGGCTGCAAGTACTTGGGACACCTATTGCTATACCTTCATTCCTCTCAGTGCAGGTTTTTGAGAGGATTGGAGGTATAGTAGGGTTGGAGATCCCAGATCTTTTTCTTTGATTTGGGTCTTTCAAGTGCTGCTGCCAACGGACTGCATGACAGGTCGTCATATGTCTGGTCAAGCATGTGGTGCCCAAGTGGCTGCTGTTCTGACCATGCTTGATCCGCTTCAGACATAGGTTGCAAACAGCAATGGTGCGATTTGCTGCACACGTGTCGAAAAAGGCCCACACTAAGGAACTTTTAAAAGTCAGCGAGGAGTCAGCAGCGCCCTGCACCTGCGGAGCTCTGCGGTGTGATGCAATAGGGTGGCTGCCCCTAAGCTGTCCCCTAGAGGACATCCTGCCTCATTGGAGTTGTGCCTCCTCCTCCTCACTTTCCTCCTCTCTTCTCTCAGGCACCCAAGTACAGTCAGTGACCTCATCATACCCTTCCTCCTTGTCACTGGAGCAAACTTGGCAGTATACTGCAGCTGGGGGAACATGACTGCTGGTTTCTTGTCCTTCTTTGGCACCCCCTCTTTCTAGGCTCACATTACTCCCTTCCTCAACCTGGGAACCAGCATCAGAGCCTTCAAATCGCTGCACATCCTCCAGAAACAGCCTTGTGGCTCAATAACATGGCCAGCAGCAGAAAAAAAGGACAAGCTTGCCCCACAGCCACCTGCAGAGCATGCATCATGTCCACAACCACCACTGTTGACTGTAGACACAGAGGCTGCCCTCCCTCTTTTAGTGGCCTGTGAGCGTCTGCCTCTCCTTGGTGGCCTTCTGGACATTATTATTACAGTAACAATGCAATTCAATACAGGAAGGTTCAGAGGGACAGACTAAGGACATAGATTACTGGAACCATGTCCTGTGGTCTGATGAGACCAAGATAAACTTATTTGGTTCAGATGGTGTCAAGCGTGTGTGGCAGCAACCTGGTGAGAAGTACAAAGACAAGTGTGTCTTGCCTACAGTCAAGCATGGTGGTGGGAGTGTCATGGTCTGGGGCTGCATGAGTGCTGCCGGCACTGGGGAGCTACAGTTCATTAAGGGAACCATAAATGCCAACATGTACTGTGACATACTGAAGCAGAGCATGATCCCCTCCCTTCAGAGACTGGACCGCAGGGCAATATTCCAACATGATAATGACCCCAAACACACCTCCAAGATGACCACTGTCTTGCTAAAGAAGCTGAGGGTAAAGGACTGGCCAAGTATGTCTCCAGACCTAAACCCTATTGAGCATCTGTGGGGCATCCTCAAATGGAAGGTGGACGAGCGCAAGGTCTCTAACATCCACCAGCTTCATGATGTCATCATGGAGGAGTGGGAGAGGACTCCAGTGGCAACCTGTGAAGCTCTGGTGAACTCCCTGCCCAAGAGGGTTAAGGCAGTGCTGGAAAATAATAGTGGCCACACAAAATATTGACACTTTGGGCCTAATTTGGACATTTTCACATAAGGGTGTACTCACTTTTGTTTCCAGCTGTTTAGACATTAATGGCTGTGTTGAGTTATTTTGAGGGGGCAGTCAATTTACACTGTTATACAAGCTGTACACTCACTACTTTACATTGTAGAAAAATGTAATTTCTTCAGTGTTGTCACATAAAAAGATATAATAAAATATTTACAAAAATGTGAGGGGTGTACTCACTTTTGTGAGATACTGTGTGTGTGTGTGTATATATATATATATATATATATATATATATATATATATATATATATATATATATATATATATATATATACTAGACTGTATATATATATATATATATATATATAGGAAGGCCAGTATGGTGGCCTGCAATTATGGGAGGAGCCCGGAGGGTATATACACCAGACCTCTCCACGAGGCCGGTGTCGGTTCCAGCGCGCCGTACTACACGTCACCAGGCGTACCGCCCTGGTGGGGCTCTGGTTGAACTAGTCCGTGCCGAGCACAGACGGACACCCGAGCACCGATTACCTGGTCAGTCACCTCCTGGCTTACCTCGGTTGTCACGCATTCTCTGAGTTCCACAGGCCAAAGAAACAAACTCACCCAGCGCTCACGCGCACCCCCAATTGTTACCATACCGTCGAACGGTATCTTGCTTCGTTCACACATCTCCCCTCCCCACCCAAGCAGAACACCATAGTTTTGATTAAATCTCCAGGCGTTAGTAACTGTCACATACTTCTATGCATATCACTCTATTTTTCGAAGCACAAGCCTTCACTACGCACACACGGTCACCTAGTCTCATGACTTGCTGGCAGTGCAAGTATTAGCTGACCGAACCTACGTCAAATGCTACAGATCGAAACATTCCTACTTAGCATCAACCAGTAGCCACTCCCCCCAGTACCGCCCTGGGGGGGCTCTGGTTAACCAGTCCGTGCCGAGCACAGACGGACACCCGAGCATCAACCATCCGGCCAGTCACCTCCTGGCTCACCTCGGGTGTCATGCACCCCCTCCCCCGAGTTTTACATATAGGCCCATGGAACATCCCACTCAGCGCACGCGCGCAAAGACCTGTCACACAGGTTTCCCACCCTGCCCCCCCCTGCCCCCTTCCCCCCCCCCCCCTTTTTTTGCCACAGCTACATACATATATATATGCTCTCCTGCCCTTCAAAAAAAAAAAAAAAAAAAAAAGAGAAACTCGAGACAAACATGCACCCCCCCCCCTCCCTTCCCCCCCCCCCCTCTTTTATTCTAGCAGACGCCATGTCTCTGGCCAGCAGCGACGATTTCACCCCCGCCCCATCACCCCCCGAAGCGGGTCCGGCAGACAACTCCTCTCAAGCCTTCAGAGCTTGGACCATCCCCAGACTCTCAGCTGAGCTGAGGCGCAGGAACATCCCCTACCCCATCACGGCCAGGAAAGCCGAACTGTACAGACTACTGTTCCCCATCCCATCCCCACCAACCCCACCAGACACTCAGGCATCACTACAGACAATTGCCTCGGCAGTGTCCCAACTTCACACGCTGGTCTCCTCTCTATCTACGACCATCTCTGATGTCCAGGCCAGAGTGGGGACCTTGGAGTTCCAGCAAGGAACCCCCACTCCATCAGCTGCCGCCCCCGCCACCCCCGCATCATGCGTTACAGCTACGCCCCACACCGGTTTTTCTGTTTACCCCGCACATCTTATCCCGGCAAACATCAGGAAGGAAATACTAGATGGCCGCGACGTCAACCTGGCATCCCTTCTGATCGCGGTACACGATGTCACAGAGAACAAGGCCTACGCTTGGGGCGACGTTTCCGTTATCTTGAAGGCAAAAGACCACAGGCTTACACGAAAGCTCACGGTGACGGAATTCGTACTTGCTTTCGGCATGTTTCGGGATGTCATCTGTTCCATCAAACCCGACAGGAGGGAAGAACTAGACCTCTACCTTCATGCTGTCACAGATTTAGGGTACAAGTACGGAGGCAGCGCCTTCTACGACTACCATCGCTCCTTTTCAGCAAAGGCAGCAGCCAAGCTCAGTCAGTTTCAGGCAACCACGGACTGGAGCGCCATCGACACCGAACTCTTCTGTCGCCACTTCGCCGGCCTCCGCTCCCCACTGTGCGCTAACTGCCAATCCTCCACCCACACCGCCAATTGGTGTTCAGAACCCGATGGTAGACGCCTCCCCAACTTCCCCTCTGCCCCGCACACATCCCAGTATTCAGACGCAACCCCACCACACCCCCAGGAGGACAGACTCGGACGGCCCGTCCGAACATTAGGAGGGGCGCCGATATGCAACAATTTCAATTTGGGGATCTGCAACTTCTCACGTTGCAGACTCCTCCACGTCTGCCTCATTTGCCGCAAAGCCCACCCCAGGATCACCTGCGGGATCAATAAGCTCAGCTCAGCCTGACTAAGCCGTATTGATATCGGATGGCTGCAGTCCTACCTCACCTCACACCCATCACCCTCACTAGCAGCCTTCCTGGTACAAGGCTTCACCACAGGCTTTCACACGGGGCTTATCACACTCCCCGACACCACCCACGAGTGCAAAAACCTGCTGTCAGCAGCCACCGACGAGGAAGCCATCAGTACCCTACTACAAAACGAACTTGACCGAGGGTACATGATCGGCCCCTTTTCTCACCCACCGTTTTCCGTTTGGAGAGTTAGCCCTATCGGGCTTGTAAAAGGGAAATTTTCAAATAAACTCCGGTTAATTTATGATTTGTCCGCGCCTTATTCTTCTCACACACCTAGCTTAAATTCCCTTATACCCTCACAGGAATTTTCACTCAAATATTCTTCTGTCGACCTTGCTATCCAGGCCATCCTAGACACAGGCGAGGGCGCCTGGCTCTCCAAAGCAGACGTCGCAGACGCCTTCAAGCTGCTACCAATCCAGCCGTGTCTGTGGCGCTGGCACGGAGTCAGGTGGAAAGGTCAGTACTACTTCGCCACGAAACTGACCTTTGGATCCAAAAGCAGCCCATGGCTCTTTGACACGTTTGCACAGTCCCTGTCCTGGATTCTCTCGCACCACGCATCCTGTCAGAAAGTGATCCATTACTTGGACGACTTTCTGCTTATCGAAGACCCCAACCGTCCCCCGGTAGACCTCACGAGTCTAAGGGAGGTCTTCTCCAACCTCAATGTCCCCATAGCGGAGAAGAAGATAGAAGGCCCAGCACATCGCATCACCTTCTTAGGCGTCATACTCGACACTCAGGCCATGCAGGCCAGCCTACCACCAGACAAGTTGACTCGCATCAGGGAAGTCATTCATTCCTTCACGGCCACCCAGGGGTGCTCCAGGAGGCAACTTCAGTCCTTACTCGGGATGTTAAATTTCGCAGTGAGAGTCATCCCTCAGGGACGATCCTTTGTCTCCCGCCTCCTAGTTTTCCTCACAGGATGTCAAGACCCAGACCAGATCTTCAGACTTGATCAGGCAGCCATAGCCGACCTTTCCATGTGGGACCACTTCCTGGCTGACTGGAATGGCATTTCCATGTTCATTCCGGCAGCATCTCCCTCTTCTCCCCGGATTGTCACTGACGCCGCTGCCTCCACGGGCTTCGCAGCTATTTTTGGCCCCCACTGGTTTGCCGGTCCATGGCCGCCAGAAATCTTGGCAATCCCCGGTTTCAGCCAGTCCTCCTCCCTATTCGAACTATACCCAATAGTGGCAGCAGCACAAACCTGGGGCAGCAGTTGGGCAGGCCAGACGGTGGTTTTTTCCACTGACAATCAGGCCACAGCTGACATCATAAACAAAGGCCGGTCCAGGTCCTTGACCATTATGGCCTTCCTGCGCAGGCTGGTACAATTATCCCTGCTAAACCAGTTCAAGGTCCTCTGCATCCACATCCCGGGCAAGTGTAACACCTCAGCTGACGCGCTGTCCCGATTCAATTTCCCGTTGTTCTTTTCCCAGGAACCCGGAGCCGATTCGACCATGGCTGCCATCCCTCACTGGTCTCAACTAACCCTAGTCTGAGTCACCACCTTCACGGCACAACCAGTCTTACAATCTTTTGCCAAACAATAAATCATTACCTCCCTAAAAACAAGTCTTTGCGCCCTTTTCTTAACTACTCTACTAGCAGAAAGGGCCTCACGGCGCAGCTCACCAGGGCTTACCTTACGGTAGACCAGGGCACACTTCAGGTCTAGTTTGTTGTCTGTCTTGTGGCGTGTTTATGTTTGCTCCTTCACATCGTCAAGGACCGAGGGCTCCGACCATAAATAGGAAGGCCAGTATGGTGGCCTGCAATTATGGGAGGAGCCCGGAGGGTATATACACCAGACCTCTCCACGAGGCCGGTGTCGGTTCCAGCGCGCCGTACCCGCCCACCCATTCCCCTTCTCAG
This sequence comes from Lithobates sylvaticus, assembly GCA_028564925.1. Taxonomy (NCBI): domain Eukaryota; kingdom Metazoa; phylum Chordata; class Amphibia; order Anura; family Ranidae; genus Lithobates; species Lithobates sylvaticus. Next base: position 457,485,671 of record CM053030.1, on the reverse strand, counting down.
AACACTCCAACACGTTTCTCTACAGAAACAGCCATTACTCCTCAGGTAAGCGCCCTTTTCTTAACTACTCTACTAGCAGAAAGGGCCTCACGGCGCAGCTCACCAGGGCTTACCTTACGGTAGACCAGGGCACACTTCAGGTCTAGTTTGTTGTCTGTCTTGTGGCGTGTTTATGTTTGCTCCTTCACATCGTCAAGGACCGAGGGCTCCGACCATAAATATATATATATATATATATATTAATACACTGCTCTAATTTCCCCCGGACGCCCCATAATGTTCGCTGTTCTGCTGTTCGAGTCGAACTTATGTTCGAGTCGCACTTATGTTCGACCTGAACATCGAGTTCATCCCTATTGTTCAGTAGTTTGCTGACATCTGGCAGTGGTTATGGGCCTTTACAGCTTGTTTACTATGTAATTTTGGTGTCTCCCTTTGTCCTCACCTCCTGTTTCGCTCTAGTTAGTTCAGTCCTAGCTAGACCCTCCCTTGTTTCTTCAATGTTACCCCAGTAAGTGTTTGTGCTTTTCAGAGACAGGGCTTAGGAAAGTCATTGGGGTTGATTTACTAAAACTGGAGAGTGTAAATTCTGGTGCAGCTCTGCATAGAAACCAATCAGATTCCACTTCCACTTCTATCCTTTAGGCCCCATGTCCAATCACTGTCCAAATCTTACTGCCTAAACCTCCGCAACATCTCCAAAATATGCTTATTTTTAACCAATGACACTACAAAGCTCCTAGTTCACTCCCTGGTCAACTGTCGCCTCGACTACTGCAACTCCCTGCTCATTGACTTACCTTTACTTAGGCTTGCCCCGCTTCAGTTCATCATGAATGCTGCTGCCAGGCTCATCCACCTTACCAACTGCTCCGTGTCTGCTACTCCTTTCGGTCAAACCCTTCATTGGCTTCCACTCAACCCACCCAACAAATTAACTTCAAAATACTAACAACAACTTACAAAGCCATCCACAATTCAGCCCCCAGCTACATTACTAGCCTAGTCTCAAAATACCAACCTAATCGTTTTCTTCGTTCCTCCCAAACTCTGCTCTTTAGCTTCCTCATCACCAACTCCCATCCTCACCTCCAGGACTTTTCCAGAGCCTCTTCCATCCTATGGAACTCCCTACCCCAATCTGTTTGATTATCTTCTACTCTGTTTGCTTTTAGACAATCCCTGAAAACCCTCTTCTTCAGAGTAGCCTATCCTACCCACACCTAATAACTGTACTTTTATTTTGTCCATCAGCTCATCCCCCACATTTATTACTTTTTGTATCACTTGACCCACCCTCCTAGATTATAAGCTCTAATGAGCAGTGCCCTCTGATTCCTCCTGTATTGAATTGTATTGTAACTGTACCGTCTGCCCTCATGTTGTTCTGCGCAAATTGTTGGCGCTATATAAATCCTGTATTATAATAATAATAATTTCAGCACTAGAAGCATTAATACCATTTTCAGAATGATAGAGGTTCTATACCAGGAGCTGGATATACTACAGAGACATGTACAACGTACAATATGCAATACTCTAGTCCAAGGTTTGGGTGGCGTGTGCTTCATCATCAATATTGAATATCTATGTGAGAATGACTTTCAAAAACCATAAAACATAACATATATATATATATATATATATATATATATATATATATATATCTGCATAACATTTTAATTCAAAGGCAAATATATTGTAATTAATGTTTCTTTGCTCAACCATGAACCACCATCTAAAAAACATATTTTGAGTATTATTTTACAAGTTTATTGATTTTTTCAGCGGTATACTCATGGCTCTGTTGAGAAATCAATATTTATTTGTGTAAACCCTAAAAGCTTGTGATAATATTTGGTTTGGTAAGGGTGGCTCAGTGATGGTTCCAGATAAAAGGTCATTCTCTATAGAACTGACTCATTGATGTCATGACCCGTGACCATCATACGTCCCTCCAAATATAATTATGGCCAGCACAGTTACCATAAGAGGTGCTAATAAACGTCTGAATGAGTATTGATTGTTTTATGTTCTAGTTGACAGTAGCAAAATTATCTCCAATATTTTTAACGAATTTCCAATAACTTCCCTGGAAAAATGATCTCAGGTTTTAACAAGGTAAAAAAAAAAAAACCTGGGCACATGGCCTTTTATGTGAAATTAAATAAATACTGTATACTTTATACATGGCCATCTCAGTAGTTGTTAAAGCTTAAATCTTGGCTTTTTTTTTTTTAGAATATATCCTTATTTTTCTGGGTTGAAGACTAAAACAGGGTATACACCAGTACATTTTTGAATGAATGTTTGAAACAAACATTCATATTGTCTATTTATTACAGGTACTTATATTGTGCCGTCAATTTGCACAGCGCTTTACGTACATATATTGTACATTCACATCAGTCCCTGCCCTCAAGGAACATACAAGCTAAGGTCCCTAACTCACATTCATACATACACATACTAGGGACAGTTTAGACAGGAGACAATTAACCTACCAGCATGTGGGAGGAAACTGGAGTACTTGGAGAAAACCCACGCACGCACAGGGAGAACATGCAAACTCCAGGCAGGTAGTATTAGCTGAGTATTGAAATCATGCTTTGGAAGCTTGTTGAATGCAGAGTACTTTACCTTCATGGAGGATTAGCAATGCATGGCTTACAGCATTAGGAAACATGACACAGGAAACAGGAATATACAAGTACATACATGCACTTAAAATAACATCCTGTTATTACTTTACCATAGAATAACACACTTCAATACTGCAGTGCCACCTGCAAGATAGAAAGGTATAATTCATATATATAGTTTAGTTTATATAGAAAGCCACTTGCTGTTGCTTCTTCCAACACCCCTTCTCAACAGCATGTGCTTTGTCAAATTACATTCAGCTTCTTCTGGAAATAACTATGACGTTCCTTCAACAAAGGCTTGGTGAGTGCATCAGCAGTCATCTCCTCTGATGGGCAGTAGTGAATGTCAATAACACCTTGCTCTTTATAGTCCCTCAATTGGTGACACTTGACGTCGATGTGTTTGGCTCTTGACCCTTTCTGATTGCGTAAGCCTTACACAGTATGCCTGTGAAGGGGGGCATGTTTCCTGTGCTTAGAACTGTCCCTGCAAAAAGTGTAATTTTTGCAGGAAAAAAAGCTATTTAAAAGCACTCTCGGCTAATGAATTGATGGCTCCCGTAACACAGAAAACGGTCATTCATTGATAAAAAACAAAAAAAAAAAAGCGTGGGGGTCCCCCCAAATTCAATAACCAGGCCCTTCAGGTCTGGGATGGATATTAAGGGGGACCCCAGCCAAAAAAAAATGGCGTAGGGTCCCCCTCAAAATCCATCCCAGACCCTTGAGGTCTGGGATGGATTTTAAGGGAAACCCCAGCCAAAAAAAATGGCGTGGGGTCCCCCTCAAAATCCATACCAGACCCTTATCCGAGCACGCAACCTGGCAGGCCGCAGTAAAAGAGGGGGGACGAGAGCGCCCCCCCTCCCTCCTGAACCGTACCAGGCCACATGCCCTCAACATTGGGAGGATGCTTTGGGGGTCTGAGACCCCCAAAGCACCTTGTCCCCATGTTGATGAGGACAAGGGCCTCGTCCCCACAACCCTGGCCGGTGGTTGTGGGGGTCTGCGGGCGGGGGGCTTATCGGAATCTGGAAGCCCCCTTTAACAAGGGGACCCACAGATCCCGCCCCCCCCTGTGTGAAATGGTAAGGGGGTACAAAAGTACCCCTACCATTTCACCAAAAAAGTGTCAAAAATGGTAAAAATGACAGGAGACGGTCTTTGACAATTCCTTTATTAAAATCTTCTTTCTTCTGGTCTTCCTTTCTTCATCCTTCGGTTTCTTCGTCTTCTCCTTCCGGCATCTTCTTCCATCTTCTTCTTCCATCATCTTCTTCCTCCGATCCGCTTCTTCTTGCGCTTGTCTTCTCGTCCTTCTCGTCCGGCATCTTCTTCCATGGCGTCGGTGTCGGTGTCTCTTCTCCTCACAATGGGAGGCTCCCGCTGTGTGAGGCTTTGCTGCATCTGACAGGTCTTTTATAACGGAGGGCACCTGGTGACCCCGCCCCCTCTGACGCATGGGGACGTCATGGAAAATTCCCTATGGCTTTTCCCATGACGTCAGAGGGGGCGGGGTCACCAGGTGCCCTCTGTTATAAAAGACCTGTCAGACTGAGCGAAGCCTCACACAGCGGGAGCCTCCCATTGCGAGGAGCGGCCCGACAGAAGAACAGACGCCGACGCCATGGAAGAAGATGGCGGACGAGAAGGACGAGAAGACCAGTGCAAGAAGAAGCGGATCGGAGGAAGAAGATGGAAGATGGAAGAAGATGCTGGAAGGAGAAGATGAAGAAACCGAAGGATGAAGAAAGGAAGACCAGAAGAAAGAAGAAAGAAGATTTTAATAAAGGAATTGTCAAAGACCGTCTCCTGTAAATTTTAAAAAATTTTAAACTTTTTTGGTGAAATGGTAGAGGTACTTTTGTACTCCCTTACCATTTCACACAGGGGGGGGGCGGGATCTGGGGGTCCCCTTGTTAAAGGGGGTCTTCCAGATTCCGATAAGCCCCCCGCCCGCAGACCCCCACAACCACCGGCCAGGGTTGTGGGGACGAGGCCCTTGTCCTCATCAACATGGGGACAAGGTGCTTTGGGGGTCTCAGACCCCCAAAGCATCCTCCTAATGTTGAGGGCATGTGGCCTGGTACGGTTCAGGAGGGAGGGGGGCCGCTCTCGTCCCCCCTCTTTTCCTGTGGCCTGCCAGGTTGCGTGCTCGGATAAGGGTCTGGTATGGATTTTGGGGGGGACCCCACGCCATTTTTTTTGGCTGGGGTTCCTCTTAAAATCCATCCCAGACCTCAAGGGTCTGGTATGGATTTTGAGGGGGACCCTACGCCATTTTTTTTTTGGCTGGGGTCCCCCTTAATATCCATCCCAGACCTGAAGGGCCTGGTTATTGAATTTGGGGGGACCCCCACGCTTTTTTTTTTTTTTAATCAATGACTTTTTTTTTATGAATGACTTTCAATGAATGACTGTTCTCTGTGTTACGGGAGCCGTCAATACATTAGCCGCGAGTGATTTTAAATAGCTTTTTTTCCTGCAAAAATGACACTTTTTGCAGGGACAGTTCTAAGCGCAGGAAACATGCGCCCCTTTACATGCATACTATAGACACCCCCCAGGTACGAAATTTAAAGGAATATTACACTTTTATTGTTTCAATTTAAGCATTATTAAAATCACTGCTCCTGAAAAAACAGCCGTTTTAAAAAAAAAATTTGCATTGATACATGTCCCCTGGGGCAGGACCCAGGTCCCCAAACACTTTTTATGACAATAACATGCATATTAGCCTTTAAAATTAGCACTTTTGATTTCGAACGTTCGCATCCATTGTAACTAATAGGGTTCTAAAGCTCGCACGGACTTTAGGTCCGTTCGCGGGTTCTGGTGCGAGCCGAACGGGGGGGGGTGTTCGGCTCATCCCTACTCCTGAGGTATTGTATCACTCTTTTTACTGCGTTCCAGTCACGCTGACAGGGAGCTGTGACTTTCCTGCATAGTATGTCCACTGCTGCGGCTATGTCTGGTTGTGTCACAGTGGCAACATATAGCAGCTTACCGGTTGCTCTGCAATACATATCATTATTGGGTAGCAAGTTTTCTGCTTCATTGCTCTTTTGATAGCCTGGTTCCATAGGAGTATTCATTTCCTTGGCATCTTGCATATGAAATTGTTCCAAGATTTCTGAGATTTTCTGAGATTGGTTGAGAAGATAACTTTCATCTTCTTCTCTCTCTATTTGGATTGCCAGATAGTAGCTAATGTTGCCAAGTTCTTTGATTTCAAAGTTTTCTTTCAGCATGTGAACTATCTAAATGTAATCCCCTTCTGACCCATACATTTGCTGTGTGGGTCATTAGAGACTATAATGACTTGCTGGTCTGTGGTGATGAGCTTGTATAGGTGATCATCCAGTTTTCCTTTTGCGAGGAATCACTTATTATTGTGAATTGTGCATTCATTACCCTCAAACTTAACTGTGAGACCATTGTTTGCAAAACTTTTCACTGATAGAAGGCTGCCTTCTAGTTCTGAAACATACAGCACTTTCTTTACAAGGATACTCTGCTTGCCTTGTGGTGTAATGCAGTTCAGGAACCCTTGCCTTTACCATCTGCAGTGATGCTTTTCCTGTTTGCTAGGAAAATTTTGTCTTTTGCATTGTAATCAATGTTTGTGAAGAAGGTCTCATCGCTAGTCTTGTGGCTTGTCGCTCCTGAGTCTATGCACCAGCCACGTGGCTTGCCGCTCTGTGTCACTTTAAAGGTGCCACTCCATGATGTGTCTGCAGTTTCCTTTGTGATTGCTTTAAATCTTTCTTTTGTGGATAGCTCTAGCTTTCGCTGCTCGGCTTTCCAGATAGAAAAGTCCTTTTTTAAGTGACCGGTCCTTTTACAGTGAAAACAGGCACTGCTTTCTTTGTTATGCCTTTGTACATCTTAAGAGCTTTGTCATCATGGTGCATATTTTATTTCCTTCTGTCATATTCATAGATTAATTTGTCTTTGACATATTCCAGTGTCAGTTCCTGCTCGGGTCTGGTTTCTAAAGCGTTAATGAGAGCAGTATATATCTCTGGAAGGCTGCAGAGGAGCAGGGCAACAATATGGTTATCTTTGATGTCCTCTCCAATGTTGCGTAGTTGCTCTATGATCTATAGCATAGCTTTCACGTGGTCACACATTTGCTGGCCTTCTTGTAGTCTCATCTTGTACAACTTTCTTAGCAAAAACAGTTTGCTGTTTAGACTTGAATGCTCATGCAGATTTTGTAATGAAGTCCACATACCTTTGGCTGTTTCTTTCTCTGTTCTTATGTGGATAAGCTGGTCATCTTCCACTAGTAACCTTATAATTGCTTTTGCCTGTCTGTCCTTCCTATGTCAGTCCTCTGTCTCTCTGTCTGTGGGCCTGTCTGTTTTCGGCACTTGCCACAAGTCACCCTTGCCGATAAACATTTCTAGCTTAAACTTTCACAGCTGGTTATTGTTCAGCTTTGCAATTGCAAACTTTACATCTGAACCACTTGCCATATTTCAGCTGCTTGCATACAGTACTCACAGACTTTTCTGTACTCACTGAGTATCCTATCCAGTGCCTGGACTTGTAGTATCCTCTCCAATGCCTGGATACCTGGGCCCACAACCCATTAGCTGAGTATTGAAATCATGCTTTGGAAGCTTGTTGAATGCAGAAAATACTTTATTTTCATGGAGGATTAGCAATGCATGTCTTACAGCATTAGGAAACATGACATAGGAAACAGGAATATACAAGTACATGCACTTAACATAGACAGAACATCCTGTTATTACTTTTCCATAGGATAACACACTATAACACTGCAGTGCCACCTGCTGGATAGAAAGTATAATGCATATATATATATATATATATATATATATATATATATATATAGTTTCGTTTATATAGAAAGCTATTTGCTGTTGCTTCTTCCAACAGGTAGTGCCTAGTTTGGGATTTGAACCAATGACCCTAGTGCTGCTAGGCTGTAGTCATATGAAAATGATCAGTACATTTGATGGTTTAATGAATGTTATTTGAAAGTACTTCAAAATTCACTTTTAACATTTGATTTTGTAAGGAATGTAATTTACCAAAAGAAAAATGCATACAATGTTAGAAATTTGCTTGTTCAAGAAAAACATTCCATCCTGCTCCTTTGAATTTTCTTGTCATAGTTGGTTGAAAATGAATGCCAATTTAACACCACTAACGATTAGAAAATCAAACGATATTCTTAAAACTAAAATTTTTTGAACCACAGTCTACTAGTGTATAGCCAGCTTTAGGAAAAACTGAGTGCAGGGTGTCATGGCCCCATTCCTGAGCACTGCGCCCTGCATTCACAGTGTATTGATAAAGAGAGCAGCACTGATGTCCTCATATCAGACTCTGCATCAGTCAGGACCACCCCCCATTGGTAGAAGATTGAAAAGGGAAAATATATGTGACTGGCTAGAAGTAGGTGAAAAAAAAAAGCAAAACATACTGTACTACTTGCTGAGGCCTGAAGTGAAGAGGATCCCCTAGAGCAGTGATGGCAAACCTTGGCACCCCTAGATGTTTTGGAACTACATTTCCTATGATACTCATGCGCTCTGCAGTGTATTTGAGCATCATGGGAAATGTAGTTCCAAAACATCTGGGGTGCCAAGGTTCACCATCACTGTCCTAGAGGATATGGGGGCACTGAGCCTGGAGTTGATCTGTAAAGCAAACCTGTGCTGTTCCAGTTCTAAGCAAAACCAAACAAAACTAAATGTGCCCTCCTCAGCAGAACATACCTTTCCTTTGCTGTCCTGCCATTTCATTGGGTATAAGGGAGCAGGTGCCCTTTCTTCCATGTAACAAGTCTATTGTTTGAAAATTGATCAGTCAGGCACTCAGTGCTATGACAGAGAGGGAGTTCTAAGCTGTGATTTGGAATCAAGGGCTTCTTATCCTCACTCCCGAGGGCACAAAGAGACCTAGGGGAATATAAGCAGATGCAGTTTTGGGGGCTGATAATAAAGTTAACCTGTTGTTTTTTTCCCACATAGGAAAATAGTTTAAGGATCGCTTTAAAGCAAGAAAAGCATCTATTTTAAATGACTTAGATGTCTAAGTACATGGATTTTGTCAAATGTCTTCCATTCCTTAACGGCTGGGTGGAAATGTTGGACACATAATTATAGGTAAACTGTTCAGATGAGCAAGGCTGTCTTTCCATACATACTGTACATTTATATACTGTAATTACACAGCAAAAATATGATGGTAAAGTGGAACTAATGTGTATATTTGATACAACTAGGGTAGGGCAGAGAAAACCTCTAGACGGGTCTTTCAGTACGTGGCCTCCCAAAAAACAAATAAAAGAAACCTATAAATATACTTACAGGCATCCCCACACAGTCTCCTATTTTTCACATGTCTAAAATATTCAAAGTTGTTTAACTATAAAACACCCTAAAACATCTCTAAAAAAATTAATATATATATATATATATATATATATATATATATATATATATATATATGGTGCATCCGGAAAATATTCATATTGCTTCCTTCACTTTTCTACATTTTGTTATGTTACAGCCTGATTCCAAAAATTCTACAAACAATACCCCATAATGATATTGTGAAAGAAGTTTGTTTGAAATCTTTGCAAGTTTTAAAAAAATAAAAAATGAAAAAGATCACATGTACATAGGTATTCACAGTCTTTGCTGAGACACTCAAAATTTAACTCAGGTGCATCCTGTTTCCACTGATGTTTCTACAACTTGATTGGAGTCCAGTTGATTGGACAGGATTTGGAAGGGCACACACCTGTCTATATAAGATCCCACCCACAGTTAACAGTGCATGTCAGAGCACAAACCAAGCCATGAAATCCAAGGAATTGTCTGTAGACCTCCGTGACAGGATTGTATCGAGACAGAGATCTGGGGAAGGGTACAGAAAAATTTCTGCAGCACTGAAGGTCCCAATGAGCACAGTGGCCTCCATCATCCATAAATGGAAGAAGGTTGGGACCACCAGGACTCTTCCTAGAGTGGGCAGCCCGGCCAAACTGAGCGATTGGGGGAGAAGGGCCTTAGTCAGGGAGGTGACCAAGAACCCAATGGTCCCTCTGACAGAGCTTCAGCGTTTCTCTGTGGAAAGAGAAGAACCTTCCAGGAGAACAACGGTCTCTGCGGCACTCCACTAATCAGACAGGTATGGTACAGTGGCCAGACGGAAGCCACTCCTCAGTCAAAGGCACATGACAGCCCTTCTGGAGTTTGCCAAAAGCAGCAGGAACTGGGAGACTAGTCATGATTGAGGGAAAGATAAATGCAGCAAAGTACAGAGACATCCTTGATGAAAACCTGCTCCAGAGCACTCTGGACCTCAGACTGGGGCGAAGGTTCATCTTCCAACAGGACAACGACCCTAAGCACACAGCCGAGATAACAAAGGAGTGGCTACAGGACAACTCTGTTGTCCTTGAGTGTCCAGACTTGAACCCGATTGAACATCTCTGGAGAGATCTGCAAATGGCTGTGCACTGACGCTCCTCATCCAACCTGATGGAGCTTGAGAGGTCCTGCAAAGAAGAATGGGAGAAACTACACAAAAATAGGTGTGCCAAGCTTGTAGCATCATACTCAAAAAGACTTGAGGCTTTAGTTGGTGCCAAAGGTGCTTCAATAAAGTATTGGGCAAAGGCAGTGAATACAGTACATGTGATTTTTTTCAATTTTTTATTTTTAATAAATTTGCAAAGATTTCAAACAAACTTCTTTCATTGTCATTATGGGGTATTAGATATAAAGAAAGAATTTGCGCTAGGTGAGAAAAGAAAACTTATTAACAAAAATTGTGTTAATGAGGAAATTGAACCAAAAAGAACCGTGAAGGTAAATCCTGCAGCTGGACATTAATAACCCCGGTGTAGGGCACAAACGAGATATATGTAAACAGAAAATGCAGCGCTGGATAATGGAAAATTATAAATTACCAGTTAACGTGACCCAAATTGATTGGTGAAAATAATAATAATTCAAACAAAATGCATAATCAGTTAATATGAATAACCCAAAAATGATTGGTCAAATAAATGTTCAAACAAAGTTCATACTCAATAAATGAAAAAAAACCCCAGATGGAGGAAGTGAATAAATAAATACTCAAACAAAGTTCATATGTGAAAAAATTCAAAAAGTCCAAAGTGATTAAAGGAAATGAACAAATAAATTCATAAAAGTTCCTGTGAAATCAATCCAAAATGTAGCTGTTGGTAGTAGTGCAGCCCATCACCACAGAGATAAAGCAGAAGGGGGGGGGAGGCTTACCAGAAAGCCAGCGACCGCCCTTATTCAGGGGGTCAAACTGAGCTTAAGATGAACAGCCTTGGTGCTGTTGGGGATATCCCACGTCCGAGTCGATATCCGACGGCAACGGATCTCCTCACGAATGGCGGCTGTTCGCCGAAAATCCTCGTGCGTCACTGGCAGTATAACGACCGGATGGATGGATGATATAGATAGAAAACAAAAGGGGACTCGAATAGTGTAGACGTTTCCAGTGGGTTTATTGAATTAGCCACAATTGTTATGCTATTGTGGCTAATTCAATAAACCCACTGGAAACGTCTACACTATTCGAGTCCCCTTTTGTTTTCTATCTATATCATCCATCCATCCGGTCGTTATACTGCCAGTGACGCACGAGGATTTTCGGCGAACAGCCGCCATTCGTGAGGAGATCCGTTGCCGTCGGATATCGACTCGGACGTGGGATATCCCCAACAGCACCAAGGCTGTTCATCTTAAGCTCAGTTTGACCCCCCTGAATAAGGGCGGTCGCTGGCTTTCTGGTAAGCCTCCCCCCCCCTTCTGCTTTATCTCTGTGGTGATGGGCTGCACTACTACCAACAGCTACATTTTGGATTGATTTCACAGGAACTTTTATGAATTTATTTGTTCATTTCCTTTAATCACTTTGGACTTTTTGAATTTTTTCACATATGAACTTTGTTTGAGTATTTATTTATTCACTTCCTCCATCTGGGGTTTTTTTTCATTTATTGAGTATGAACTTTGTTTGAACATTTATTTGACCAATCATTTTTGGGTTATTCATATTAACTGATTATGCATTTTGTTTGAATTATTATTATTTTCACCAATCAATTTGGGTCACGTTAACTGGTAATTTATAATTTTCCATTATCCAGCGCTGCATTTTCTGTTTACATACATTATGGGGTATTGTTTGTAGAATTTTGAGGAAAATAATGAATTTGTGCTGTAAATACTTTCCAGATGCACTGTATAGTGCTCAGCATAAATCAGTATACCCCAACAGATTAGTCAGAAAACCTTTACTTTCCTTTCAGAATCAACATTTTCTATGGGACACTATACTACAAAATACTCCCACAAATGCGGGCCATTGATTGCATCCAAGATTTGTTCATCTTTTAATTTCTTGCACACACAAAAAGCATTTTTCCTAACAAATTCATTCAAGACCATGTTGCAAAAATGAATACACCCGATGAAAGCCTTAGGAGCAAAACTAAAATTCTAATTAACAAGAATTTAACTACAGGTGAGACTATTTATTCATTAAATAGGTGTCCAGCAGACAGTTGATTATAAAAGTGTGTCACTTAACAAAGAAAACCTCTTCCCATTTCATGCTGTCAGCAATGGCACCACATGGAAGAGAAATGGCACAAGGCATGAGAAAGAAAATAATTTCTTTACACAAAAAAGTGAAGTCTACAAGAAGATCAGCAAAGCTTTACTTATCAGTCAAAACACTGTAGCAAAAGTGATACAGAAATTTAACAAAGATGGAACTGCAACCATCTCACAGAGACATTCAGGTCATCCGCGGAACTTAACACCTTGACAGGAGCGTCTTCTAATGAGAAGGGTTGAAGAAAATCACCATGCAAGTTCACTGCAGTTAGCTAAAGAAGTAAAAAGCCAAACTGGGATGATTGTTTCCCATGACACAATACAGTGTAAACGGCAGAGGAATGGAATGCATGGATGTCGTCAATGAAAGAAGCCTCTCCTAAAGCCCATGCACAAAAAAGACAAATTAGAATTTGCCAGGGCCCATGCTGAAAAAGAAGAAGACTGAGACTCTGTACTCTGGAGTGATGAGACCAAGATAAATGTTTTTGTAACTGATGGCTTCAAAACTGTATGGCATCGCAAAGGTGAGGAGTACAAAGAAAGTGAAGCATGGTGGTGGCAGTGTCCTTCTGTGGGGCAGCATGAGTGCTGCTGGTGTTGGGGAGCTGCATTTCATTGATGGTAGCATGAATTCACAGATGTACTGCTCTATATTGAAAAAGAAGTTGCTACCATCACTCTGTGCCCTTGGTCGTCGTGCACATTTCCAACATGACAATAAACCAAAACACACGTCTAAGGCCACTGTTGCATTTCTGAAGAAGAACAGGGTGAAAGTGATTCAGTGGTCAAGTATGTCTCCTGATCTGAACCCAACCAAACACCTATGGGGAATTCTGAAGAGACAAGTTAAGCATCACTCTCCATCCAGCATCCAGGCTCTAAAAGAGGTAGTTCTTGAAGGATGTAAAAAGATAGATGTTGCAATATGTCACCAACTTAACTTGTTCATTCCATTCATAGAAGACTTGGTGCTGTCATTGCAAATCATAAGAGGTCATACAGAATACTAGATGTAGTCGTTTTTGTTGTAGGGATGCATTTATTTTTGCATCAATTAATTTGAGTAAAACTGAAGATTTTGTAATCTAAGTTATATTATTAACTTTACTTTCATGTAATGAGCTAAACAAATGTTATATAAAACTCATTTTTTTTTATTTTTATTTGGAAATGTGTACTTGTGTTCATTGAAATATTGATTAAAATCTTACTTTTCAAAAGCGGTGTACTCATTTATGCCGAGCACTATATATATATATAATTTTGAATCATTTTTTAGTACATTATAATATTTGAAAAGAAAGATAGAAACAAATTTAAATACAAAAACCATATAAACTGAATAAAACCATTGCATTGGTGAAAATTTGAGATGAAAATAAAACTGTATAGAAATTATTCAACACTATTGTATCTTAAAGCTCCTACAATATATTAAAGTATTTTTTTTTTTCAGTGTTGACACTTTGTAATTTTATTAGGTCTGTCTTGCCTTGCTGGCAGAATTAAGTGCTGGGGAATTAGTTTTGTGTCTCTCCCATGTGCATCCTTCCTACCAATCACCAAGTGCCATTTTCTATCTTTGCAGAATTCAGCTAGCCTGGCAAATGTTGTCCTTTAGGGCTCGTTTACACTTGTGGTTGGGAGGCAATAAAAACGCGCTTATATATCCATCAGTAAAGCTAAAGTTAAATACTTTAAAAGGGAAGAAATATTGATATGTGCTCGGGTAATCCTTCAGCTTTGTAAATTGAAGGGTCCATCATTAGCCCTTGCTGAGATCTTGACTGTAAGGCCTCTTGCATTGGAGTAAAAAGTACCAATTTTTTTTACAGATTTGGATATACAGTGCATCTGGAAAGTATTCACAGCTTTTCACTTCTTCCACATTTTCTTATAATACAGCCTTAGTCCAAGATTTTCACATTATGGACTGAACAGTGCTCTGTGAGATGTTCAAAGCTTGGGATATTTTTTTAGAACCTAACCCTGCTTTAAATTTCTCCACAACTTTATCTCTGACCTGTCTGGTGTGTTCCTTGACCTTCGTGATGCTGTTTGTTCACTAAGGTTTTATACCAAACCTCTGAAGGCTTCACAGAACAGCTGTATTTATGCTGAGATTAAATAACACACAGGTGGACTCTATTTACTAATTAGGTGACTCCTGAAGGCAATTGGTTCCACTAGATTTTAGTTAGGGGTATCAGAGTAAAGGGGGCTAAATACAAACGGACGCCACACTATTCACATATTCATTTGTAAAACATTTTCAAAATCATTTATCATTTTCCTTCCACTTCACAATTATGTGCCACTTTGTGTTGGTCTATCACATAAAATCCCAATAAAATACATTTACATTTTTGGGTGTAACATGACAAAATGTGGAAAATTTCAAGGGGCATAAATACTTTTTCAAGGCACTGTATGTAGAGTATACGGTCGGCAAGCGGTTAATGCAAAGTCTTCATGAAACATTATACACAGGATTTTTTTTTAATCAACAAGATCCTGAGCATAAACATCAGTAAATTTTATGTCCATGTGCAACTCCCATATGACTTCATTCACAAGGCCAAAAATGTACTGATGTTACTACACCTGTGTTTTCTAGGAGAAAAGTTTCTTCGTAGTGATTAGTAAAATACCTGCATATAGATGCGTTCAAATGTGTAAAGACACATAGGGGTTGATTTACTAAAGGCAAATAGATAGTGCACTTTAAAAAGTGAAGTTGCACTCTGATCCAACGCTTAGTAAATGCGCAGAAGCTCTGCTAACTTTCATCATCCAATCATGGCGTCCTTTTCGGATGCCGGGCTCTTGAATTACAGCAGGGGGGGTGTTTTTTGAAGGATCTGATTAGAGCCATACGCTCTAATAGGCTTCAAAAAAGGTGAACTCAAAGCGCAAAGCATTTAGCTCGCAATTCACCCATGAAATGAATATTTGCTTCTCTAACACTGAACCGTCTCTCTGCCAATCAGGAAGCGCCGGTATGTTACCCATCACCTGATTGGCTGAAACGGCAGGCGCTGTGATTGGGACGCTTATTAGGAGGAGGGGAGGAGATGCATGCAGGACACAGAAGCTGCTGTCTCATAGCTAATCGCCGTCACCCACTGCCTGACCCGCCACCAAGATAAGGTAAGTTCCGGGCAGACGGCGAGCGGGCGGGGGGTCACAGTGGCAACTTTTGATTGACACAGTGGTGGCATTTGATGGGCACAGTGGCTGCATTTGATGGGCACAGTGGCTGCATTTGATGGCACAGGAGTTGCGAGCTGCAATTGATGTCCACAGTGAGGCTGCAATTGATGTTTTTTTTCCAGAATCCAGTTACCAGCGGCTAACGGAAAATTAGGGAGCTTTCCGGTCATGTGACAGTCAATCATGGCAGTCACATGATCATAAACCCCACCTCCCGGCATCCTAATCCTCTTAAAGAGCCGGGAGGCACCGGCACCAAGAGGCTAAGCTGGCCACAAACTGATCGAAATTCAGCCTACTTGCTGAATTTAAAAAAAAACATTAGTGTAAGGCAAAAATGATTCTTCACTGATGAGGTTTACCCTCTCAACTTGGCCTAATTACCACTGTCACCAGAACAGGAAGTCATGGGAAATCCAAAATTTTACAGAACAGGCAAATCTACCAGTGGGGTTTTCAGAATACTGTGAAAATATATACAAGAGGGTGCAAACGCCTAGTGTATTACCGCCAGCTCTGAGGAAGGAGGTCTGTCCCCCGAAACTCGTAAGCCTTTCCTCTATGTGGTGTCGATTGGGATGCCCATCTCACTTGCTGGAGTGGTGCTAATGTCAAGCTTGATTTTATTCTGCTTTTGTGAGTATAACATTGTCTTATGATTTAAATTACGGTAATGTTTTTTGTGCTAATGCACTAGGCATTTGTGCCCACTTGTATATATTTTCACAGTATTCTGAAGATTGCCCAGTCTGAGGAGGGCTGCATCGTTGAAACCATTACATGTCCCTGGGTGAAGTCTCCTGGTCTGAGTGCTGGATGGTCTTTGTTCTATTCCTCCAGTGGGGTCACCTGTTCAGGTTCAGATAACCCTTGCCTTATGCTGCGTACACACATTTGGAATTTCCGATGGAAACAGTCAGATGGGAGCTTTTCATTGGATTTTCTGACTGTGTGTATCGTGTGTATCGTATCGTGCATCGGTCTTTTTCTGTCAGCATTTCCGACAGACTTGATTGAGAGCCTGTTCTTAATTTTTCCGACGGAAAACCTTTCTATTGGATTTTTCGATCGTGTGTATTGAATTCCGACACGCAAAATTCCGACGCATGCTCGGAAACAATTTGACGCATGCTCGGAAGCATTAAACTTCCCTTTTATAGTGCCGTCGGACATGTTGTATGTCGTGGTGTTATTGACCGTTGGAATTTGGTGTGACCGTGTGTAGGTAAGACAGTTTGAGCGAAATTCCGATGGGATTCCGACGGGAAACCCATCAGAGCTTTTTCCGACAACAATTCCGATCGTGTGTACGCGGCATAAGAGGAGATTTCCCTTTACTTTTGTGATATTTCACTTTCAGTTGCTGTGTCTCAGTAAGAGGAAGTGAAAGGAAGACTCCTCACAGTATAAAAAAAAAAGTGGGTTAAAGTTAAACTTTAAAAGCGATTACCGTATTTATCGGCGTTTAACACGCACTTTTTCCCCCTTAAAATCGGGGGGAAAGTCGTGGGTGCGTGTTATACGCCGATCCCCCCAAAAAAAGTGACAAAAAAAATCAAACGGCGCCGAAAAATAGCGGTACTATGCCAAAAGGAGGATATAACAATAACTAAGCAGCCTTAATAAATATTTTCTTGTATCCAGTTTTTATTTTCGTGAAATAAATAAAAAACAATAATTATGTGCAGTCCTGCAGTAATAATAATAATACAATGAAAATTATTTAAAATAATAATGAAATGAAGGACTGAGAAAAATTTATAAAATTATCCAGGTTCTGGGATTTCTGTTTAACTGCGGTATCATGATTCACAAAAGGCTGAGATCACCTTCATCATACAATAAACCAAAATAGCATAGGGATCATGTTCATGGAATAAATGATATAACTCTAATAACAGGCTAAAAACAGCCTAGTGTAAAGAGAATAAGGAAAGATCGGAACAGCGCCAGACTGACCATTAATCACACTGTGCGAGAGATCAATTCTGATGGGGGTGAAATGATCTCAGCCATGTGTGTTTCCTCTCGCTGACAACACATGTTATATTGGGATTTGAAATGATATTGATTTTAGCTGCCAGCTTTAGGCTGTGGGTAATAGTAAAAGGTTAGCTGTACTGTGGCCACATCAGTAACGTATAGTGAAGGCTTATTAAAGTAAATGTTAGAGCCAATGTTGAGACTGCAGTGACAACTGTAGACAGCGGCGAAACACAGCAAACATGTTCACATGGAACTCCCAAGCAATTGTTTGGAATCTGGGGCATGTTCTCTCCCAAGATCTTGCTGCTAATTTGATGGCAATGTATTTTGGGAAAAGAAACGTGAAGGGAATGCATGCTATCCAGAAGTGTAACTAGGGAACAGTAACCAGGGCAGCTGACCATGGAGAAGAGGATACTGGTGCTACAACACTAGAAATAAAGGGCAATTACAAAAGATTGTGAAAACTTATGCGTGGTTAATAGGCACAGCTTATAGTTATCATACTGAATTTTTCTCCAGTCTCAGTTATAACTTTTATTAAAATATAAATGTCTTGAGAGCAATTTGTTGGCTGCCATTGTTGACCTCCTTATGGAATTAGTATACTGGCTGTTATGCAGATTTTTCGGCTGAATTACTGGAACAAATATAGAGAGTAGGAATTCAGATTTTTCTCTGACCTTATATTTTCCCATGAGGTTTACTTTTAGGCTTAACTCCAGACAGATATAATATATGAAAATGATCACCGCTACAGTAGGTGTTCAATAATAATAAACCATTTTACTGGATGTGCTTTTCAATGCCACTAGTATTAGTACCTGAATTTTATTTGCTATCATCCTCTTGCAATTCTCCATAGAGCAGAGCTCAGGTTGAAAAAGGGAATGGCAGGGCTGGGAGTCAGTCAGGTTTGCTGCATGCAAATGTGCTGACAAAGAACATGCTGACAGAAGAAGAGAGCAGAGTAGGCATAGAGATGACTTCATCAGTCTCCTGCTTTTTCTTCACTGTTCAATCAGTAGGACAGGAATGAAGAGAGAAAACACTATTCTATTCCTTCTAAGGTTTATTACTATAACTAAGAGAATGTGGTATCTTCTGGTCATTGGCCTGGTTGTGCTAGGTGGCTGTGCCGTGCAGAGCCTCATGACTCTCTCCATCTTCAAAGCAGGTTTGAGTGTGATTGGCGGCTTCAAGAAACCTAACCTGATCGTTTTTTTCCACCAGGCTATTAGTATTTGAGATATCCCAAGCAACATGCAGTGGGTATGTTTGGTAAATGTTCTCCAGCATCACAAACAATGTTCTCAGATCACCAGATTAATGATAAAAGTTAGTGGGGAAATGGGTGCACTTCAGCACTGCCTGGATATAAATCGAATGTACTGAGCAGGAAGGCTGTGCAATGTACACCTTTCAAGGCTTAGTCTTAAATTTTGAATAAAGTGTAAGGGAAATTACAATGGTGTGGTTCAAGTTTAGTAATTTTTGCGACTTAAATGTTTTTTGAGAATCCACCTGGGAGCCCTGGGCCATATATATAGGATCTCTGATGGTCACTAACTCAATGCTTCCCTGAGGTATTTTATTTGCTCAAATTGATTCCGTCTTTCTTGATTTACCCCCCCCCCCCCCCCCCCTCCACCTTTATTACTACTCCTTCTTTCCCTCCTTTCACCCTTTCCTCTTCCATTTTCCACACTCTTCTTTCCTTATCTGTTAACTTTTGTTAGGAAAATGACAGGCTCCTAAACACAGAAGCCTCTCTGAGTATTGGTTATCCAGAGGAGAGGGCCCTTTATACGGCTATACAACCAGGAGGCTCGGTGGTGGGGCGGTGGGGTTCCCCCTATTGGGCACAGATAGTTCCCAGTTGGGGTGCCTGGTGGTGGGGAGCCCCCCCTTCCGCTGTACCGCTGAGCATTCTTTCATCTCCTATAACCCTCATGTTTGATCTACAGTTCCCACCAAGCCTCTCCTCAACCTCAGCCAGTTCCACAAACTTGTCTTTGATGTATACCATATGCTATCCGTTTTTATTCTTGTTTTATTTTCCAATGACTTCATGTCTTGTCATTTTCCACTGTATTCAATTTGTTACACATAATAAAATACTTTGAAATTAAATGTTTTTTGAACTGAAGATTTATTTCTGTTGTTTACCAAATGTATACAAAAGATTCCCAGAGCACCGTGAGTTATCAAAGGAGAGAGACGAGCAGAAGCCCATTGCCTTAAAGTGTATCTCTAGCCAAAACTAGTTCTGACTAGAGTCAAGAAAGTTTAGAGCAATGGCTAAACCCAAATTTTAGGCGACTTTAAGTTCAGACCAAATTTCATGGATTTGGGTTTCCAAATCCAAATATGGATTTCAGCATTATTTGTAATGGTTTAGAATCCAAATTGACTTTGCAGTGTTTCTGCCATTTATCTGTTTTTGCATTGCCCGCAAATCTTTAGCTAGATCTCACTGCTCTATCTTAGTATCCTTGGTAAACATTTTCAAGGAAGTGTTTTTTGCACCTCTCGACTTTTCAGACAGGGCTGCCAGGAACTACCCAAGCCTTCTTTGAAGCTTGGCTTAGACTCCTATAGACTTCAACAGGACCTCTGTTTTGAACATTCAGAATTTGGGAGATTTGAGAATTTACAGAATTTGGGAGATTTGAGGATGGGCGGCTTCAAGAAACCTAACCTGATCGTTTTTTTTCCACCAGGCTATTAGTATTTGAGAGATCCCAAGCAACATGCAGTTGGTATGTTTGGTAAATGTTCTTCAGCATCACAAACAATGCTCTCAGATCACCACTGCTTCTTTGGAGCCTGGCTCAGACTCCTATTGACTTCAACAGGACTTCCGTTTTGAACATTCAGAATCTGGGAGATTTGAGAATTTTTTAAATGCCTGGCTAAACCACCACTGATCAAACTTTTCAAAAGTTGACTAATCTCTAGTTAGAACCTCAGTCAGGTCATTGCTGTCTGTGTCCTCACTGGGAAGATTAACCCTCTCTATTTCTTCTGATGACCATTGTCATTGGGGCAGAAAATAATGAGTAATTCAAAATTTAAGAAGCGACAGAACAAGAAATGAGGGGAAATCTTTTACTGGGGATACTTGTTCCATTCACAACTGTTTAAATTTATTCCTCTGACACATTCATATGTGTTTATATTTCAGCTTGAGCTATTGAGCTTTGTAAAGGCTTTTTGGATCGAAAGAGCACAGGAAATAGTGGAAAACCTAAAAAAAAGGCCCTCAGCTACATCTGCAGGCTAAAAATTAGAATACAAAATATTAACATGGAATCTTTTGTAATTACCTAAAAAAAAAAAAAACTGTATATCTTATGTCTTATTGTTTCAGTCCTAGAAAATCATGGTGATTGATAGAACAGACTGAGATTCCTTTTACAGAAGAAAAAGAGAATCAAGGAAAGTTTATGCTGGTACTGCTGAAGCAGGCACAAACAAGGACAAACAGAACTATATGCATGTACTGAGATGTTTACATGCTGTTAGTCTAACTAGCTATGCTGGAGGACATATACAAGGTGTGCACGCACATGCACGCTCTTGTAAATTACAATAAATAAGAGTATCTGCTAAACACCACTGAAAAACACATATCCAGTCTTGTTAAGGGCATGTTTATATTGCGCCCTATTTACATCTTTGGGTTTTTACTACGCAGGTCACCCAACTATAATTCACAATTGGTTGTGTGCAAGACACAGGGTCCTATTTATATAGTTGTGTCATGGCTTTTAAAAAATGTAGGCATGTTTATAAGGCTTAGCAATGTGCTCTACAAATGTGCATTATTCCCTGCTTTCTCCAGGACTCAGAAGCAAGTGAAGCTCCATTTTTTCCAATGTGTAGCGGCCATAACCTTCGATGGGGTGGCCTTGACTTTTGGGCTTACCAGTTACCTCCGCTTGGCTTGTTCTTCCAGGTCTAGGGGTTCCCAGAGTTAGTACCCATCGACTTTGGATGCTGACACCATAAAAGTCCTTTAGAAAGGTTTTTATTTGCAGGGGTAACATACAACAGACACAGTCTCATGTGGGAACAGAGGGCAAGGGTGAAGAAACTCAGGCACCTTGAACTGCGGACTATTAGGAAGGCTATAATGCAAACCCAGAGAGTAGCCACTTGCAGCTGGGCGCTTCAAAGCTGAACAGATCTCTAGCCAGAGATTTTGGCAGTCAGCACTTGAATTCAAAACTTGCAAAGTCTCTGACCTTGAAGAAAAGTTGCAATCAAAGTGAGCAGGAACCTTTCCTCAGTACCTGGAACGTTCTCTGTCTCCTTGGCAGTACTGGGAAAGCATGGATTTGTCAGTGTCCTTGACAACCCAGCAACCAGGCACTTCTTGGGATGCCAGCTTGTTTGCCCTCCTCCGAAGAGTTCTCCCCCGGTCGCTTACAGCTGCGGTACCCCTCCAAGTTAAGAGCGCACCCGGACACCTTGAATCCTCCCTCAGTTACTGCGCCTCAGACTAGCCGGTTCCAAGACTCGGGAACAGATGGATCCTTGCCCCAGACCAAGCGGATCTGTGGGGCTAGTAAAACTGACCATGTTGCAGGGCGGCATACGCTCCCGTGACTGGGACCCCTCGTGGGCTACCCCGGTCCAGATCCAGGAACAGGCAGCTATGGCCGAACGAACCCCGAACACGTGACTCCAGCCTCTTAAGTACCCTTCCCCAGACTCCTCAGCAGGGCCAAACGCACCCACTGATTGGCTCCGGGGAATGTTGATACCCAAAACGTCCAACCAGGCCTGGTTCTGAACCTGTCATGTGCACCTAACTGTACAAATGACCAGGCAGAACCCTAGCACAGCCCAGCCAAACTGATGCCAAAGTTTACCTACATAATTAGCTCTCAGAACCCCTTTACTGTTCTGAGAGAAAAATAACTAAATTTACATTTAGCGGACACCTTGCAAAAGTTTCACCGCTACAAATGAATGAAAGACAAAAGATGTACCAGGAAAAGAGCTCTGTCACGTGACTTTGACACGTGTTGTACCCAGGCTCTCTTCCTCTTGCTACTTCAATCACATGTTCTCTGCGATGTTAGCATGCCATGAGACACTGTAGACTCCACATTGCAGTTTGCATTTTATGAATGGCCGTAAAATGCACACGTAGTGTGGCATAAACCATGTAGTGTCCATCTGCTCTCACTATATAAGGGCAATTTAGAGAAAATGTTAGAGCCCTACCAGTTCGGCAAAAATCTGCTCGTTCTGCATTGCATTTAGACTAAACAATGGTCTAGTTTAGGATCCTCAGAACAGCTGTGTAATGTATATATGTTGAGGAATGATGTCTTCTCTACATCCTCCAAATTTATTTTCAGCAGTTTTCAGAATGATCAATTGTGCTGATGTAGTCTCCACTGCACAATGTCACATCCTCCGCTCAGCGTTCTGTACTTTGTAAGTTTCCTTTTCTCTGTATGAAGTCGGAAAGCATGAATCCTCATATTCTTCACCCAGGAGAGCATATGTTCTACCACCAGGAGAGTGGCCAAGGGTGGAGATGAAACATTACAAGCAACATGAATCATGTTTTCCCCCGTAGCCCTGGCCAGCATCATACCAAAATAATATCCTGCTATTCTGAGTGTACACACAGTAGGAAAATGAGAATCCCACACAGAACACTCCGCATTTCAAAAAACACCATTTCGCTTTTCTCAAAAGCAAGAAATTACATTTCACAAATTATGATAATTATTATAGCAAAACAAAATTGAAAGGCCAGCTGTGAGTAAGCAGAAGGGGGTTTTATATCTCTGCGATACTAGATTTTATTGTCGTAAATTACAATTTACTAAGCATTGCATATATCTAAAATGAATAAAAGATTCCAAAAGTATTGGGACACCTGCCTTTACACGCACTTTAACTTTAATGGCATCCCAGTCTTAGTCCGTAGGGTTCAATATTGAGTTGCCCCCTCGCAGCTATAACAGCTTCAGCTCTTCTGGGAAGGCCGTCCACAAGGTTTAGGAGTGCGTTTATGGGAATGTTTGACCATTCTTCCAGAAGCGCATTTGTGAGGTCAGGCATTGATGTGGACGAGAAGGCCTGGCTCGCAGTCTCCAGTCTAATTCATCCCAAAGGTGTTCTATCGGGTTGAGGTCAGGACTCTGTGCAGGCCAATCAAGTTCCTCCACCCCAAACTTGCTCATCCGTATGTTTATGGACCTTGCTTTGTGCACTGGTGCGCAGTCATGTTGGAACAGGAAGGGGCCACCCCAAGCTGTTCCCACAAAGCTGGGAGCATGAAATTGTCCAACATATATTGGTATGTTGACACCTTAAGAGTTCCCTTCACTGGAACTAAGAGGCCAAGCCCAACTCCTGAAAAACAACCCCACACCATAATCCCCCCTCCACCAAATGATTTGGACCAGTTCACAAAGCAAAGTCCATAAAGACATGGATGAGCGAGTTTGGGGTGGAGAAACTTGCAAGTGAGCACTGATTTACTCACTATTTATTAGTTTGTGGTTTGTTTTTTCAGTTAGTGCAGGGTTCTTCAAACCTCAAAGATGTTCAGATGCTGAACCCCTTTGAAATCAATAGGAGCCAAATCTGTCAAATCAAAAATGCCAATTCTCTGAACTAATACACAAAAGGTGTCAGAAAAATAGCATGGGGTTGGGCACTGCCCTGGGAAGCATGTACCAGTGCAAAAAAAAGTGAAGGACAGTGATTTTTTAAAGCACTGACACTTACAAAGGAAAATGCCAGCAAATAACATTTCCTTGATGGGTTCCTATAAAAAAAAAAAAAAAGAAGAAGCCCACATATTCTCTCAAAGGTCCCCCAAAATACATAGAAGAACCTTAAGAAGAATCCCGCTGAATATCCTTAAGGCTCAGATCTAATCTGAAAAGAAAATGTTTGCTCATCCCTACCCATAGTGCCTTCATCTTATGGATCATTCCATACTAGACATGTGCGATTAGTTTCGCACGAATCAGAAATTCGTACGAATTTCTGGAAATTCGTACATTCGTACGAATCCGAATTACGAATTTTTACGAATACGAATTTTGTACGAAATACGAAATTTCGTTCACGAATTTTGGATCCAAATTATCCAAATCCAAACTACCAAATAACTAATTTCAACTAATACGAAAAAAATTATAGCGGATATAATGAATGATTTGAATGAATTCGAGATTTAGTATAACGAATAACGACACTCTATGAATAATAACTAATTATCCGAAAACGTATTAACGTTAGATAACACAAGTCTATTGTCTATTGTACACCAATCACGTATTCGTGAACAAAATTTCATATTTCGTACTTCCTCTGAGTGATTGGTGAACAATAGACAATAGACTTGTGTTATGTAACGTTGATACGTTTTCGGATAATTCGTTATTATTCATAGAGTGTCGATATTTGTTATCCAAATTAACAATTCGTACGAAATTCGTATTTCGTACGAATCCAAATAAAATTTCGTACACGAATTATGAATTACGAATATAACTGAACGAAACGAAACAAATTTTTTGATGGCTCCCATGTCTATTCCATACCTAATTAGGCAGGTTGAAAAGAGACACATGCCCATGGAGTTCAACCAATAGAAAAATAAAATAATTGAAAACCTGCATCCACAGAACCCTAAACCCACAGTTGATCCAGAGGATCCTACAATTCATGAAAAGGATATCGGGGAACTGGAGAAAGTGCAGAGAAGAACAACCAAACTAATAAGAGGCATGGAGGAGCTCAGCTATGAGGATTGATTAATTTAATTTATTCTCTCTTGCGAAGAAGAGATTAAGGGGGGGTATGATCAACATGTATAAATACATAAGGGGTCCATATAGTGAACTTAATGGAGTTATTCACTTTGAGGCCATCACAGAGGACAAGGGGTCAATCTTTACATCTGGAGGAAAATAGATTTAATCTCCAAATACGGAAAGGTTTCCTCACAGCAAGAATGTAGAATTGATTCTCTCAAGAGGTGGTTCTGGCTAGATCCGTACATTGTTTAAAAAAAGGCTTAGATTCTTTCCACATAATATAACTGGATACTAACATTTATAGGTAAAGTTGATCCAGGGAATGTCCGATTGCCTCTTGGGGATCAGGAAGGAATTTTTTCCCCTACTGGAGCAAATTGGATAATGCGTTATTGTTTTTTTTTGCCTTCCTCTGGATTAATTGTGGGTATGTGATTGTGTATATAGAATTGTATAATTTTTTCTTCCCTTCTTTTTGTTGAACCAGATGGACTTGTGTCTTTTTTGAACCAGACTAACTATGCAACTATATATGTAACAATACTAATATTTAAATTTTGGGTGAATGGGGGCAGGTTGAATCATCTCTTGATTTCATATATTACTCAGGAACTCTGACAAGATCTTTACCCAGCTTTACCAACCGATACAGGTATTAGAGGGTCATCCCTGTTAGATTTTAACATTGTGCTTTTTTATGTAAAATTTCAGTGTTAGGTGAAATGACCCTTTAAACTAAAAGGCTGTTCAATTATTGAGATGCTGTGAGTTCTCTTACATGCCGGGGTGATGCAGGACAGAAGAATTATGACTGTAATATAATGCAAGTGCTTACTGTAAGTCAGTGATGCACTAGCTTGCCTGAAACGCGGCCGATATGCCAGAAACATTGCATTCTGTCATTTGTTCCTCTTTGTCCTTTACATCAGTAAGGCACAATACACACGGTTTGTAAGCATTTTTCTATTAAATAGGACACAATAGATTTGTCACATCTGCTGTGTTTCTCCTAATTAATGATGTTAAGGTGAGTATGCAAGTGTCATTTAAAAGACGGAAAATGACAGATGTGACAAATTCAATGTGTTCTGCTTCGTTTATTAAAATGATAATTTTCTTTATTAATTACTTTACACATTCAATGAACATGCAATCAAAATGTAATGCTTTTACATTTTTAATTGTTGTTTAATTAGTTCAAAGAACTGTATTTGTTTTCCTTTTTTCTTTTTTTTTTTAAGTGGAATTTCATCTAAAAAGGGAAGTTCCGCTTTTCCACCTCCTCCTTTCCACTTCCTCCCTCTTCCTCTAACATTCTTCGAAACTATTATATTTTTTGGAGGGCCTAGTTTTGACAGGTACCTGCTCCCACTTCCTCTTCCTAGGCAATGGGGGTGGGAGTTCGCCCCCCAACCCTTGCCCGCAACTCCCTGGGACACATCACAGGCGGCTGCAAGTACATTCACAAAGCGCAACGTGGCTCGTGCATATGCAGTGGGAAGTGGGCTGCGAAGCCACAGGAAGTCACAGATGGCTTCTCACAAGCAAGATGGCAGCACCGGGGACCCAAAGACAGTCGAAGAACCGGCCCGGATAAGCACAACCCTGGATCCCTGGACTGGTAAGTGTGTGTTTTCTAAAAGTCAGCAGCTACAGTATTTGTAATTTTTAATGACTGTAGCTCCTGTTTAAGTAGAATACAAGGTGTCGGAAAACATCTTAACTTGGTATGCTACTTTCAACAACAGAATGCAAAATCTGGTGGTCAAATACCAAATGTTAGTAGTCATCCTACCTCTCAACTTAGGGCTCATTTAGACTTGTAGTTGGGGGTATTAAATACACGGGGCTAAGACAAGTTTTTAGCTGCAAAGGCAGAGAAGGGGGGTGTTCACATGTCGTGGTGGCGATGCTTTGCGTCCACAGTAAAAATGATCATTCCTGGCACGTTCAGCCAGCACTACCGCCATGCTACCCATTCAAACAAAAGGGGAAGTGCCACAAGTGCCTTGAAATTGCGTGCAATGTACTTGGTTACAGCATGCTGGTGCAGAATTTACAGGGTCAAAACAACATTTATCCCTGGTTCACACTGCAGCGATTTGACATGTCAAATCGCATGCCAAATCAGTGGCTATTGCCGGCAAATGCGCCGTCTGAATTGGTGCGACGCTGACTTTGCGGGCCGCACCGATTCCCAAAAGTATTTTCTGTACTACTTTTGGCGACTTTGGGGTGCAATTTCAATAGACATCTGTGCAGAAACCCAAAGTCGGGACTGACAATGCGGGAATGAAATGGTGCAAGGTCAGCTGAACTTGCACGATTTCATTCCCGCTGTCAGTGTGAACATAGGCTTAATAGCAGAAACTATTCTAGCACTAATAATGTCTTCTGTTAATAAATGTGTACACAGTCAGGTGTAAGAAGAGGGAAAACAGCAAATGCCCTCCAGGCAAATGCAAAAATAAATTGCAAATTAAATATATTTTAACTGCAACTAAAGAACGTTTCTGAATATGACTTTATTTCGGGCCTGTGTTATCCTATGAACAGCAGTACTCAGTCTGGAAAAGGGAGGGGAAGCTCTAGGGCAGTGGTACCCAACCTTTCCTGACAGACTCCATGGCAGCCAACGTGTGGGGTTTAGTCCCGCCTCCACTACCCTATAGGACGTTACTCCCATAAATCTTTGCCCCCTGCCAGAGGCCGTGTTCTTTTTTTGTCCTCCTCCGAAGGACCTATATTATGTCTTTCTACCTGAAGATTATCGTTTTCCCTCCTGCGATGAGGACTGGCCGAGCGACTCGGAGTCGCACATTTCCAATAAGCTCTAGCTACTAGCGGAGTATGGAAAGGGGCATATGGAAGAGGCGCTGAAGAGGTGTATTCCTGGTCACTGACAAGGCAAAACCGCGTTATGGTCGTTAATCCTAGCTACTAGCAGGTGACTGTCGCCCCAACAAGTCCGGCAGGTATGTTTGTTGCTTACCTTTGGCCAGATGATCGATCGCAGGAGGGGTGAGTGTTTTTCTCTCTGCATGGCAGCCTGTTTTCGTTTGTTTGTAGCTTGTTTCCCTGCTCCCTGTGTCCCCATACACCGCTGGTGCGGTGTGTCTGGCCATCATGGCTGCTGGTTCCTCTGCGTTCCAGCCGCCGAGTTCCTTCCTCGTTCGACCGCACGGCGTAGCGGTACTCGCGCATGCGCACTAGCATCGTGGTCGTCGCGTCGATGACGTCACGATAGGCGGCAGATTTAAAAGGAAAAACAGGCTTACAGGCTTTTGGAATGCCTATAAGCCTGTAGAAGCACTCCTGAGACCCCGTTTTCTTTGGCAAAGGTAGGGAATGCTTGTGAGATGCCTTGCTAAGTATTCTTGATGCTTTCAATCATTTATGTATTTATGGGTCAATTCTGCTTACAGCTACTATGGACCTTCCCAGACCATTGGTTCCTTCACCGCCTGCTAGTGGCCAGCCCTCTCGCAGCAGGTATTTGGGGGGGGTTTCCCTTGGGATGCCTACTGGGGAGGGGGAGGGTGGAACATCATTTTAGGTGTTGTTCCACTGACATGGTTGGTTCTGTCTTTTCTTGTCAGCCCTTCTAGGTCTACTCAACGCCGGAGTTCTCATAAAGGAAGCGGTTCATCGAAATCCCGCCGGCACTCCTCTTCCAGATCCAGACACCACGGTTCTTCTGCGAGATCCAGTCATCGTAGCCGGGAACCATCCCGACCTTCCACGGCTCGCCCCAGCCACTCTGAAGGATTATGCTGGGGGTGTAGGGCTCAAGTCCCTGTGGACAAGTCCCTTTGTGATGCCTGTTATGTAAAGGCAACCGGAGAAAGGAGGGATTCCGACCAACAACTAAAATCTCTGGTTAAGAAGATGGTCAAGGACAGCTTGAAGGAGTTAGAGGCTCCCCATGTATCTCCCGTAGAATCTCCCAGATCTCCAGTGAGGGATGCTCAAGCTCAAGACACTTGGCAATCTTCGTTACCGGGCCATCTATCTGCGGATCTCTCCGACAGTGAATCTGGGGAAGATGAGGCTGGTTCCGGTTTTGACTTCTCTCTGCTCCCTCCTTTGGTCAAAGCTATCAAGGAAACTTTGAATTGGGAAGAGCCAGTGACGGCTCCAGCGAAGCAGAGAAAAATTTTCAAGCAATTAAAGAAGGAGCGTATCAGCTTTCCTTTCCTGTCAGAATTAGGGGAAGTTATCACGGAAGAGTGGGGAAAGGTAGAGAAGAAGAACTCTCTCCTTCCCAAAATTCAAAGACTTTACCCATTTAGAGAAGATGAAGTAAAGCAGCTGGAATCATCCCCTCTGGTGGATGCGGCAGTAATGCGCTTGGTCAGACATGTGACCCTTCCCTTAGAGGACACAGTTTCCTTTAAGGACGCTCTGGACAGAAGAATAGACTCTGACCTAAAGCGGATTTACCTTACCGCAGGCATGGCTTGTAAGCCAGCCCTGGCTCTGGCGGCCTTGTCTAGAGCGATGGAGGTCTGGTCCGACAGCGTCGACGAGACACTCAGGGGTGTGTCAGAGGAGCTAGCCAAAAGTTCACTGATACAGGAACTGAGGCTGACTTCGGCTTTCTTGGGGGAGGCTTCAATTGACATTATTCGGCTGATGGCTCGAGTTATGCTGTCCTCAGTGACTGCCAAACGTGCCCTGTGGCTCCGTCCTTGGCTAGCCGACCCGGCATCTAAGCAGGTTTGGTGCCGTATCCCCTTTGACGGTTCGTCATTGTTTGGGAATAGGCTGGATAGTGCTATAACTCGGGCCACTGGCGGTAAGTCAGGGTATCTTCCCCAAGACAGGCGCCAGCAGAACACAAGAAGACCATTCCCAGGGAAGCAGAATCAAGATCGTGCCAGGGAGGCACGCAGTTACAGACCTGGAAGGGAATTTTCCAGGTCGTGGAGGTCCAGACAATCATCTTTCAAAAAGGCTACAAAAAGCAGTTTGTCGGGTGAGAAACAACCGACCAAGTCCTTTTGAGATCGAGCCCGTCCAGACGGGCCAGGTGGGAGCTCGTCTGCTCCATTTTCGGCACGTCTGGGCGGCCTCGATCCAGGATTTTTGGACCGTCAGGACGGTTTCGTCAGGACACACTTGGACATTCAGCAGTGTCCCCAGGCTCAAGTGTGTTCCCACATCCATTCCAACGTCAGAAGGAAAAAGACTAATACTTTCAGCCTACATAAAATCTTTACTGGAACAAGGCGCCGATATTCCCGTGCCAGCCGAGCAACGTGGTATGGGAATGTATTCCCCTCTTTTCTTAGTCCAGAAGAAGAGCGGTGCGTGGAGACCCGTAATAGACCTGACACATCTAAACCGCTTCATAAAAAAGGAGAGGTTCAAGATGGAGACTCTGTCCACGATCCAACAGTCAGTACAGCCAGGGGACTGGATGGTCTTCATAGACCTAAAAGACGCCTACTTCCACGTTCCTGTTGCAACAGACTTTCAACAGTTCCTGTGTTTCTCCATAGGCCCAATTCACTTACAATTCACATGCCTTCCCTTCGGGCTGTCAACTTCCTGTTCCTGTTGGCAATCGTGGCTCTGCTAAGGATCAGAAGAATCCGGATCCATCATTACTTGGACGATCTACTCCTTCTGGCCCAGGACAGAGGTTGTCTCATAGATCACAGAGATCAGACCATCTCAACGCTCAGGGAGTTCGGGTGGCTCCTGAATATGGAGAAGAGCCAGCTGGAACCTTCGCAGTCTCTCGTGTTCCTTGGAGCTTTCTTCAACACAGTGAGAGGTACCATCTCTCTGCCCGAGGAAAAAGTCACAATAGTTCGAGACAGGATCCACCTGGCTCTCGCATCTTCTCATCTCAGCGCTCTGCATTGCCTGAAGATCATAGGCACCATGGTGTCCACAATACCGATGGTGAAGTGGGCGCAATGGAGGATGCGTCCCTTTCAGAAGGGTTTTCTTCTTCAGTGGTCGGGAGACAAAGTCCAGCCGATTCGTGTCACTCAAGTCATGAGGAGTTCCCTCTTCAGGTGGCTTCAACGGGAGAACCTGCTGAATTGCCATTCCATTCTTCCAATCAAGTGGATCACAGTAACGTCAGACGCCAGCAACAGAGGTTGGGGGGCTCATTGTCTGACGGAGGTGGCTCAGGGCACTTGGGACTTTCCTTCTCGGGGAATAGTCTCTAACGTCCTAGAGTTGCGTGCAGCCTTCCTAGCTCTGGTGGCCTTCCCTCATCTGATAACAGGAACGTCTGTAGTCCTCAGATTGGACAACACAACAGCTGTTGCCTACATAAGGAAACAGGGGGGCACCAGAAGTCGATCTCTGCTGCTAGAGGTGGAACCAATCATGCGTTGGGCGCAGAAAAATCTGGCCAACTTGACGGCAACCTATGTTCCCGGGGTTCTCAACGTCCAAGCGGACTTTCTCTCAAGAGTTCAATTGGACAACAACGAGTGGGCGCTTCACGAGGATGTGTTCAGATGGATCGTATCCCTGTGGATCTCTCCAGAAGTGGATCTCTTTGCCTCCCAATACAACAGGAGGCTGGCGAGGTACTACTCGCGGTTCAGGGATCCGCAGGCCTACGGGATAGATGCACTAACAGAGCGCTGGTGGTTCCGCACAGCATATGCCTTCCCTCCAACTCCGATCATCTTTCAATTCCTGAGGAGACTCAGATGGGAAGAAGTGGAGATAGTAGCCATAATTCCTCACTGGCCCAACAGGCCGTGGTTTCCGATCTCTCCTCAGCTTCCAAGACCCAATTCCTCTTCCGATCCGACGGCATCTGCTCTCCCAGGGCACGATTCTCCACCCGTGTCCAGCTCACCTACAGTTGAAGGCCTGGTTTTTGAGAGGGGAAGATTGGAAGCACTAGGATGTCCCAAGGAGGCTATTCCCACTCTCCTAAGTGCAAGGAGGCGAAGCACTAATAAAGTCTATGAGCGGATTTGGGCTAAATTTTCGTCTCATATGTCTTCCAGGGCCAATTCATGCGGCTCCCCGGCAGTTCAAGACATCTTAAGTTTCCTGCAATCAGGTCTGGACTTACCCTTGTCGGTCAGTTCCCTTCGGGTTCAGGTGTCAGCTATATCCGCCTTCACGGGAGTATCATGGGCCAAACATGCCCTTATCCAACAATTCTTTAAGGGAGCAGTGAGACTGAGACCCCAAAGGAAGCCCAGATTCCCTAAATGGGATCTGCCTCTTGTTTTGTGTTTTGGACTTCTTTTCTCATCTGGACAAGTCGCTTTCCGTCAGAGAGCTTACTATTAAAACTGCCTTTTTAGTGGCCGTCACCTCGGCGAAGAGAACCTTTCCTAACCTTCTTCCCAGACAGGGTGGTCCTGGTTCCGATGTTAGGGTCAAACCCTAAGGTCACCTCGGTTTTTCATGAGAATCAAGAGATCTCTCTCCCCACCTTCAGGTCCACTGGAATTTCAGATGTTCATCCTCTTGATGTTGGTGGTTCCTTAAAACAATACTTAGAAGTCACAGCCCCATTCCGCCAGTCGGATTATCTGTTCGTCCTGTTCTATGGGAAACACAAGGGCTCCCGAGCATCAGTCAGATCTATTGCTGCATGGATAGTACAAGCGATTCAGTGGGCATATAAAGAGAAGGGCTTGGCTCCTCCTCAGGCGGTGACAGCACACTCAACCAGATGTCTTTCAACTTCGTGGGCAGCCTCGCGCCATGTGGCTCCTGATATGATCTGCAGAGCGGCGTCTTGGTCGTCAATCCATACCTTTATGTCTCACTACTGTGTTGAGCCAGCGGCTCTATCCTCAGTTGATTTTGGTGTTAAAGTTTTGTCAGTTGACGGTGTCAAATAAATCTTTGTTTGTTCAGCATTTTGCCCACCCTGGTGTGTACGGCGAGTTATTTCCCACACGTTGGCTGCCATGGAGTCTGTCAGGAAAACGGAAAATTCCTATCAAAATACTTACCGTAATTTTCCTTTCCTGATGGACTCCATGGCAGCCGGAGTTCCCTCCCAAATGGCTGGAGTAGGATAGTTACCGAACACGGCCTCTGGCAGGGAGCAAAGATTTATGGGAGTAACGTCCTATAGGGTAGTGGAGGCGGGACTAAACCCACACGTTGGCTGCCATGGAGTCCATCAGGAAAGGAAAATTACGGTAAGTATTTTGATAGGAATTTTCAGTTTTCCGACCTCACGGACCACTAAACTCACAATTTTGAATTCCATGGACCACTAATTTATATGCCTTATAAACACACAATGCTCCGGCTCTCCCCCCCCCCCCCCCCCCGTGCACTTAGAATCACACTGCTGCCTTACACAGATCTCACCTCCTTATCCAGCCTTGTGCTCAAGCTCCCTGCTCCCTCCCACAGTCTGTGATCAGCGCTGCCATTGGAAGTCCCCTGCTTCTTTACCTCTTACTCTCTGAACTACTCCCGGCACCTCCCTCTGAGTTTACAGGAGCCAGAACTACAGTGAAGGCATTTGGTATCAATGCGCACTGAAAGTATTGACTGTCGGCACACATTGAGAACAATACTGGATAAAACATTAGGTGGTATACATCCACCCAAGATGTTGATTTTCATGGACTATGATCACTGGTTGGAAACCGCTGCTCAAGAGAACAAGCTGACAAGAGCTGTGCAAACCTCAGGGCTGGGAGGACAGAACAACAATTATTTTACTATAGTAAAGTAAATCAGTTCTCATAGATATTTCATCTATGTATTTAGCTGTTTGCCTGGAGTTTGACTTTCAGGTCTTCAACACAAGGATGAAAAGCATGTACTGTGTACTTACAATTTACCCACTCTAGGTTTGTACACCAGGATCCAGGATGGATTGGAGTGGTGTTCTATTCTGGTGCTTACCAATCAGAATCACTCTGATCTGTTTTAGAAACCCTGTAAAAGGGAGAAGAGTAGGGATTTCAAACCCCTGGACTGCTGCACCGGCTGGGTGGGCACCAACAGCTCATCACCAGTCACCAACAGAGGTAAGTAGAGCAGGGACTGGGGTGGCGACTGTAGGGTGTTAGTTCACCTTTTCATTTTTTCTAAAACGGTGGACTTTTTTTATTTTTTGGGTGGTGGGGGTTTGGCATTTGCCAGAAAATGGATTATAAAATCAAAGAAGAAGTCATTCTCTGGAGAAAACAGATCCTGAGACAATTATTTTGTCTCTTTGTATGTCCAATGATATCATGCTGTGAACATTTTTGAAGCTTTTAATTTTAGTCCACCTAGGAGTCTAATTAGATTCTACTTGATGATACAAAAAATATGCAAAGCTGTTTTGCGTTTTTTTTTTTCTTAAATTCTCAGTTATTCTCAATGATTAAAAAACATCTTTCATTTTCCTCCAAAACAACATTTAATTAACTCTTGGTTTAAATAATAGCAAGAGATCTGCCATCTGTAACGTGCTAATGTGATAATTATCAGCTGGGATAGTTGCTTGCCAAGTGTGAAATATTGCAAAAATATATATGTAATCTTCACTTGGCTCGCTTAGAAAACTAATGAAGTAGTTGCTGATTACAATTAGATATGTTTATGTCAGCATAACAAGGTTCATTTCTCTCGCACTAAGAGGAAAGCAAAGTCCTACAAAGGAAATAACCAACAAACTATTCTGGTAATATCAAACACACCTTTGTATGATTTCAACTGCTGAAAATTTTCCCAGATTCCTTTCATATAAATCTTTTTGTTTTGTGTCGACATTTATCGTTAAGCGGATTTTCTCGTTTACGAGTAGATTTATCTAACCTAATTTATGAACATTAAGGTGTTACTAAATGGTTGGCGTTTTTCACCTTAATTTGGTCTCCTGCAGATAGGCTGCATGAGAATAAAGAAGGTTATTTTAAATATAACGTGAGCGTGGAATTCCGTCAAAATTCCCCTGCCCTGGCCCAAAGAAAAGGTTTATTAGCACTTTAACCACTTGCTGTCCTGGGTAATATTATTTTTTTTTTACATACCTGTTAACTTGCCACCCGCTAACAGCACATTTACTGCTAGTGGGCAGCACAACCAGGCTTGGCAACGTAATGGTATATCGTGATCCACTTTCTGGTTTTCGGGCGCACATGCCTGTGCCCACTGCTGGTCTGTGCTGCGATTGGACACAGCACGAGTTTGTCAGCAGGTTACAGACAGGGATTTTGGCTGTATACCTGCTGATCAGGTGTGGCCAATCACAGCACAGAGTTCTGTGTTTACAAACACAGTACCATGAACACCGAACACAGAACAGCGAGCTGACCATTTCTTCTCCCTGAAATCAAAAAGACAGCCAGATCATGTGAGTAAAAGCAGTATGCATACACCTGTTGGGCATAAGGTTAACCTCTTGGTTGCCCTTCTGATCACCCCTGTCACCCATTAGTGTCATTAGTACAGTGTACAGCAGGGTTGCACTGATACCACTTTTTTAATTCCGAGTACAAGTACTGATACTTTGTTTCAACTACTCGTCAATCCCGATTCCCAGTACTTTTTTAATGTCATGTGACAGTGGCACTGAAAGGCAGCACTGATTGGCATAACTGATGGACACTGATTGGCTTCACTGCAACTTATAAATAATAATAAATAAAATATGTTATGTTTTCCCAAGACAAATATGCCAGTGTTCTGTCAGAATCGGCGACCCATCAGATTAGATAACGGAGGTGACGTTCCATCAGAACACCACTGCGCCCATCTTTGTACACATACATTCGCCCGCAGTAAGCCTGCAGTCAGAAGGCGCCAGCGGACATGGTGTTACACCCATCCAAGTCTTAAATTTTAGACTTATTTTAGCAGTAAACTAAGCTTATATAGTGAAATACAGTATTTTAAAATCTGTAAAACTGTTTTGATGTTGAATTTTAAAAGCAGTAGTGTTCTGTCAAATTAGCAAACCTGTCAGATCAGCAGGCTTGCCGCTGCATTTCAAGTTCAACATCAAAACAGACTCACAGATTTTAAAATACTGTATTTCACTATATAAGCTCAGTTTACTGCTAAAATAAGTCTAAAATTCAAGACTTGGATGGGTGTAACAAGATGTCCACTGGCGCCTTCTGACTGCAGGCTTACTGTGGGCAAGTGCCGGGTGTACCAAGATGGGCGCTGTGGTGTTCTGATGGAACGTCACTTCCGTTATCTAATCGAATGGGTAAATACTGTATTTCACTATATGGGCTGGGTGTAACAAGATGTCTGCTGACGCCTTCTGACTGCAGGCTTCCTGCGGCCAAGTGCAGGGTGTACCAAGATGGGCATTGCAGTGTTTTGACGGAACGTCACTTCCGTTACCGAGTCTGATGGGTCACTGATTCTGACGGGACACCGGCATATTTGTCTTGGGAAAACATAGTGGCTGTGCCCCTGCTTCGGCCAGCTTACCTGCCAGCTGCCAGTGTGTTGTTGAATGTTGATGCTGATTCTCTCTGTCTTCACTCCGCCCACTAACTTCCGGGAATGAGTAAGTGACGCTGTTCTATCAGAATAGCGCTACCCATCAGATTGTGTAGCGGAAATGACGTTCCGGTCAAAAAATACTTAATACGCATGTGCTACGAGTTCCGTCATGTGTTCCACAGCGATATGCGTTCCAAACACTTCATGATCTGACGGGTAGCAGTAATCTGATAGAACAGCGGCAGCAGACATTTTGTAACAAGCTGGACGCCAGCAGTAGGAAGGTTGTTACACCCCACACTGCTCAACGTTAAACCTTTAGGCTTTCAAAATTAAACATCCAGATTCCAAACAGCATCACAGATGTCAATATTCTATATTTATTTATATACGCTTACTTTATTGCTAAAAATGTTCTGAAATACAAGACCTAGCTGGTTGTAGTAAGATTTCCACTGCCACTGTTGTCGAACAATCTGGTGGGCTCTGTTGGTGGAGTGGAGAAGTGGAGAAGTGTGTGAAACGCATAGCGTGCCATGGTACGCATGTTGGAATGCATAGTGCATGCGCAGTAAGTATTTTTTGGGTCGGAACGTCACCTCCGTTACACAATCTGATGGGTAGCGGTAATCTGAACAATGCCACAAACTCCCTCGCATAACATCTGTTCCTTCCTGGAGTAGAGCTGGAGGTATCGGATTAAGCATCAGAGCATTTGCGCGGGGACCCGTGCAAATGCTTGGTATCGGCACTGATACCGATACTAGTATCAGTGCCGAATGGTTGAGCGCTGACTGCGTGGAGAGACTTCTAGGATCGCTGACTGCATGAAGAGACTTCCAGGAGCGCTGACTGCGTGGAGAGACTTCCAGGAGCGCTGACTGCGTGGAGAGACTTCCAGGAGCGCTGACTGCGTGGAGAGACTTCCAGGAGCGCTGACTGCATGGAGAGACTTCCAGGAGCGCTGACTACGTGGAGAGACTTCCAGGAGCGGTGACTAGTACTAGTATCGGTGCAACCCTAGTGTATAGTATTATCACTGTATTAGTGTCACTAGGAACATCAGTTTCAGTTAGTGTCCCTCCCAGCCAGTGTCAGTTAGCACCAGATTGTCCAATGCACAGTCACACTATAAGTCACTGATCACCACCATTACTAGTATAGTGTCTATAGCTGAATAAATTCCAATATATATATATTATAGTTTGTAGACACTATCATTTTTCCAAAAACCAATTATCATAAATTTTTTTAGATTTTTTTTTTTTTAACAAAGACATGTAGCAAAATACATTTTGGCCTAAATTTATGAAGACATTTGATTTTATTGCATATGTTTTATATCAGAAAGTACAAAATATTATTTTTTTTCACTATTTTGAGCTGTTTTTTTTTTCATTTATATAATAAAAAATAAAAAAACCCAGTGGTGGTCAAATACCACCAAAAGAAAGCTATATTTGTGTGAAAAAATGATATAAATTAAATTTGGGTACAATGTTGCATGACCGAGCAATTGCCAGTTAAAGTAGAACAGTGCTGAATAGCAATGCCCTGGTCATGAACAGGAGAAAACCTTCTGGAGGTCAAGTGGTTAAAATCAGCATTTTTTGCTAGAACCCCAAACATTATACATTTTCTGAATATCTCTTATATATACATGTCCTCTAGAGAAAGTGGGAAAAAGTAATCTTCCTTCTTTTGTCAAAGATACAAGGGATGTTCTTCTCAAATTTTCACGTCTGTCCCTGTCAGAGGGAATACTCTTGGTAGGGATTGATGTGGAAACTCTATATACAGTGGTGTGAAAAAGTGTTTGCCCCCTTCCTCATTTCCTGTTCCTTTGCATGTTTGTCACACTTAAGTGTTTCGGAACATCAAACCAATTTAAACAATAGTCAAGGACAACACAAGTAAACACAAAATGCAATTTGTAAATGAAGGTGTTTATTATTAAAGGTGAAAAAAAATCCAAACCATCATGGCCCTGTGTGAAAAAGTGATTGCCCCCTAAACCTAATAACTGGTTGGGCCACCCTTAGCAGCAACAACTGCAACCAAGCGTTTGCGATAACGTGCAATGAGGCTTTTACAGCGTCCTGGAGGAATTTTGGCCCACTCATCTTTGCAGAATTGTCCTAATTCAGTTACATTAGAGGGTTTTCGAGCATGAACGGCCTTTTTAAGGTCATACCACAACATCTCAATAGGATTCAGGTCTGGACTTTGGCTAGGCCACTCCAAAGTCTTCATTTTGTTTTTCTTCAGCCATTCGGTGGTGGACTTGCTGGTGTGTTTAGGATCATTGTCCTGCTGCAGAACCCAAGTTCGTTTCAGCTTGAGTACACGAACAGATGGTCGGACATTCTCCTTCAGGATCTCTTGGTAGACAGCAGAATTCATAGTTCCTTTTATCACGGCAAGTCTTCCAGGTCCTGAAGCAGCAAAACAGCCCCAGACCATCACACTACCACCACCATATTTTACTGTTGGTATAATGTTCTTTTTCTGAAATGCAGTGTTCCTTCTACACCAGATATACTTGGACACACACCTTCCAAAGAGTTCCACTTTTGTCTCATCGGTCCACAGAATGTTGTCCCAAAAGTCTTGGGGATCATCAAGATGTGTTGTGGAGAAATTGAGACGAGCTTTGATGTTCTTTTTGCTCAGCAGTGGTTTTCTCCTTGGAACTCTGCCATGCAGGCCATTTTTGCCCAGTCTTTTCCTGATGGTGGAGGCATGAACGCTGACCTTAACTGAGGCAAGTGAGGCCTGCAGTTCCTTGGACGTTGTTGTGGGGTCTTTTGTGACCTCTTGGATGAGTCGTCGCTGCGCTCTTGGGGTAATTTTTGGCGGCCGGCCACTCCTGGGAAGGTTCACCACTGTTCCATGTCTTCGCCATTTGTGGATAATGGCTCTCACTGTGGTTCGCTGGATTCCCAAAGCTTTGGAAATGGCTTTATAACCCTTTCCAGACTGATAGATCTCAATTACTTTCTTTCTCAATTGTTCCTGAATTTCTTTGGGTCTCAGCATGATGTGTAACTTTTAAGGATCTTCTGGTGGACCTTACTGTGTCAAGCAGCTCCTATTTAAGTGATGCCTTGATTGTGAACAGGTGTGGCAATAATCAGGCCTGGGTGGCTAGAGAAATTGAACTCAGGTGTGGACAACCACAGTTATAGTATGTTTTAACAAGGGGGGCAATCACTTTTTCACACAGGGCGATGATGGTTTGGATTTTTTTTCACCTTTTAATAATAAACACCTTCATTTACAAATTGCATTTTGTGTTTACTTGTGTTGTCCTTGACTATTGTTTAAATTGGTTTGATGTTCCGAAACACTTAAGTGTGACAAACATGCAAAGGAACAGGAAATGAGGAAGGGGCAAACACTTTTTCACACCACTGTACATCTATCCCGCACCCTTGGGGAATAAAAGCGGTAGTTAATTTCCTTGAGAAGGAATACCCTCTGCTAGGAGCACATAATGAATATGTAACTGAACTTCTTGAATTCATGCTTAGCAATAATTGCTTTCAGTTCTTGGGGGTTAATTATCATCAGCAAAGAGGCACTTGTATGGAAGCACTTTCTTCTGTGGCGGAGGTACATCGATGATGTCCTCATGGTGTGGAGTGGGACAGTAGAACAACTGACTGAATTTTTGTCACAACTTAATACTAATGAGAAAAATATACAGCTTACCTATTCCCACCATGAGGTATCACTGCCCTTCCTTGATTTACTATTTACTATAGAGGGAAATAAAATCATCACCCAAACATTTCGTAAGGAAACTGCTGCGAATACGCTGGTTTTGGTCCAAAGTCATCATCCCAAATCCCTGATGGCACAATTCCTAAGGATCAGGTGAAATTGCTCTGAAGATTTACATTTTAAAGAACGTTTTAGGGAAAGAGGGTATCCCCATAAACCGTTAAAAAAGGCCAAAATTAAAACGGCAAAATGCAAACGCAAAACCCTATTAGTAAGTTCCAAAAAGGGAATTTCAAACCAAAGGAATACCCTAGATTTATTTCCCAATACGGCTCTCAATGGAATCAAATCAAAAATATCCTGGAAAAACACTGGCATGTGTTTACCACTTTAGCTCCGGAAGGATTTACCCCCTTAATGACCAGAGCATTTTTTGCGATACGACACTGCGTCGATTTAACTGACTGCGTACCCAAACAAAATAAAAAAAATTTCCCCCACAAATAGAGCTTTCTTTTGGTGGTATTTGATCACCTCTGCGGTTTTTTATTTTTTGTGCTATAAACAAAAAGAGACCGTAAATTTTGAAAAAAAAAAAAACATTTTTCTTTACTTTCAAAATTAAGTCTGTAAGCACACATTGGATCCCATTGACTTTTACCATATCATATAAGACCTACAGTTTTGGCAACTTCAAATTGGCTTAAGGCACACATTTGTATGTGACGGCACGGATGTCTACTTAGATTAAGCCCAGAAAAAAAAACATACAGCTTAATAAACTGTGAAATGTTAATATTTGTGTACTCAATGGATGGAGAGCACTCTCAATATATGCAAAATAATACAAAACTTGAGTGGTTTTGAGATGTTGCCAGAGCAGTGATTACAAGAACACAGTAAATCAAGTACCATTTAATGAGGTTGTTACGATACAAGTTTAAATTGGTTTCTGTGATCAAGTAAAGCCGCGTGCTAAATCAAAACAATACGTTTCTTCAGCTTTCATTCATAAGTGTCATAAATTATGTGAGTTAGCAAAAGGAAACAGAAACTATTGTAATGAACATTTTCATGCTTGGCTGTTGTTAAGAAATATGTGAAAACCACAAATTACATTTAGAGAAGGAGTGGGGAGGACAGCTAAATGGGAATGTATAGTCTTTTTCAGTGATGATTAAAAAGACTCTGCTGCTTCCCCAAAAAAAACATTGTTCCTTCAATACAAGACACTGAATGTGGCAGGTGGCAACAAGTAAAAAATCCACTGTCTTCAAGAGGTATGGCCTCCAACAATGACTTTAGCATACCTATGTCCCCTGTTGCACACATCAGGGATGTAGATAAGGGGGGGGGTTTGGGGTTGTTTTACCGCCGATGCTATGGGTGGTGTGGTGTGAAAGGGGTCTTACACCGTCCGACCACTGGGGTGCACTGGCCCGGGCTGTTGGGCTCGGCTTGGACTGAGGGAGGCTCTTTCAGCAGGGAGTCAGCAGGGAGTCAGCAGGGAGGGGCGGGGCCAGGAGCTCCATTGACGCTCTGACCCTGCCTTGCCCCATGTAGCCTGTATGTGCTTGGAGGCTCCCCTGTACATCTGAGAGCCCCGCCATGGATCACCTAAATCCCTGTCCCCTACCGCTGAAAGCCACGCCCCCTACTGTGAAAGCCACACCCCCAGACCTCTGAGAGCGGGAGGTGAGGCCGCTGGCCAAGTAGGTCTTTCTGCCAATATACACTGCCTGCAGATAGTGGACTCACTGCTTTGCTAAACCCTCCCTGACAGTGTTGTTTACCCCCCTGTATAGCTGTGCA
Organism: Lithobates sylvaticus; assembly: GCA_028564925.1. Classification (NCBI taxonomy): domain Eukaryota; kingdom Metazoa; phylum Chordata; class Amphibia; order Anura; family Ranidae; genus Lithobates; species Lithobates sylvaticus. Next base: position 457,443,419 of record CM053030.1, on the reverse strand, counting down.
TTGCTGAAAGTTAGAATATTTAAAATGGCTCCTTGATTATCTACTGTTATGTTGCATTCGCAGTCTCTGGTCATTTTTTCCTGTAGTCGCAGCCGCAGTCTCTGGTCATTTCCTGTAATCGCAGCCGCAGTCTCTGGTCATTTCCTGTAGTATGTTACATCCGCAGCCTCTGGTCATTTCCTGTAGGCCACAGTCTCTGGTCATTTCCTGTAGTCGCATCCTCAGTCTCTGGTCATTTCCTGTAGTCGCAGCCGCGGTCTCTGGTTATTTCCTTTAGTTGCATCCGCAGTCTCTGGTCATTTACTGTAGTCGCAGCCGCAGTCTCTGGTCATTTCCTGTAGTCGTAGTCTCTGGTCATTTGCTCGCCACCGCACCCTGATTCCAAATCACACTGCAATGTTGACAAAACGCTGCACATGTGTTTGTGGTCCATTCATTTTTACTGGCACCACAATGTGGTTTATTTTTGCTGTGATTGTTGAGCAATATATCGTACAACAAGCATCCAAAACCACACTGTTTTGTTATCACTAAAATGAATAGAACACAAACACATGTTCAGCGTTTTGCCAGCATTGCAGTGTGATTTGGAATTGTGGACAGAATAACAACAATTCTGCCCACGATCCCAAATCGCTACATGTGAACAGTCAGGGCCTAACATGCTAGCACAACAGCAATTATAGAAGACTCAGCCTCAGCATATTTAGTACAAGGAAGTCCAGGTTTGTTTAATTGTGTCCCTTAAGACCCTCCCACTATCAGGTTTGGCCACACCCACTTTTTTGCTGCACGTGCCGCACTTTCCTGTCATGCCCCTCATTCTCAAGCTCAAAAGTTTCTAGGTACGTATGGACTCTACACAGTACCACTTCTCTTGTCTAGTATCCTGGGTTAACAAAAAATCTGTGAGTGTGCTTCCTTCCACAAGATGGCGCCCTTTGCACCTGCCCAGTAAAATTGGCTATTACAGTGCACCACCCTGTGATAGGCAGTCCAATCCAGGTTCTAGACTGGACAATAGCCAACCTCACTGGGCAATGTTCATAAAAACTGGAAGAAAGCAAAACTGAAATCAGGTTTGATTTTCAAGAGGATCTGAGAAAATAGAATTAAGGATGTGATTACTTACTATGAGCAACACATAGCTTTTCCTTTTTCCAGTCTTTTTGAATTTGGCACAGTTTGTATTGTTTAAAAATACTTTTACTTTGTACCTGCTACTGAACCCCCCCCAGAGCAAAAAATTATCTACGGCCCTGCGCTCAATGGTTCCTCCTTGTGATCCCTATAGGTCTTCTACTAAGGGAGCAATGTTTTACTTTCTTTTTTAAAGTGTCATCTAAAATAAAAATGTAAAAAGATCAACTTGATGTAAAAAATATTAACAATATAGGGTAATGCTGCACCAGCCTCCACCTCCTCAGCAGCCAACAGGAACAGAGCTAAAGCCAAGCAAGCCCATAGACTTATATGCAGAGTGCTGAGAATCCTGTAAATTGCAGTTTGAGACAGCAGCCAAGCCATATAATGGTTACACTAAGATCCCAATAGGCACTGTGCATTAGGAGGAGCAGAGATGATTTTTATTAAGCTGCCCGGGAAAGTTCTTCCTCTTGGCACTGAGGGAATGAGAGAGAGAGCATCCCTGACTGAATATTTGCCTGCCAGCAGGAGACCATACCAGTGGAGATACAATTTTGAGACAGCTAGTGAGGACACCAGGGGAATCTCAGCACTCTCCACATCACAGCGCCTGTAGTGTCCACTCACCCTCTGCTTCCCACCATTCATCACCAGAGGCTTTCGGGAAGAGTTCAGGGGCCCCCTTTTACAGCGAGAGGTCACTGCAGCTTCCTGGGGACTGATGAGAGGACTATTCGCCCACTGCTGATACTGCTAGCAGGAACTGAGACACTGAGAGCAGAACACCAAGTCTACCCAATCCATTCCGCACCTATACTGCACTCTATACCGCATATTCCAAACCCAGATTGCACCTATGCCAACCCTATACCACATTTTATTGAACCTTTGCTGCATATGAACGACATCTATCTTGCACCTGTGCCTAGACTATACCAAACCTTAACTACCTAAACTGCATGCAGGTGTACTGGGACTGTTGTTAAGTCCCCCGACACTCTTAAAGGTCCCCAACAATAACTGGCAGAAGAACATCTCAAAGGACTGCCCCTCCTGTTATTATTCTGCATAATAGCAACAGAACAACTACAGCGATTGGGGGTAGCTTCAGGTGTATACTGTGCAGGAGGCACAATACACCCACTGTAACTGCCTGTGGTTTAGCAACAGAACAACTACAGCGATTGGGGGTAGCTTCAGTGGTATACTGTGCAGGAGGCACAATACACCCACTGTAACTGCCTGTGGTATAGCAACAGAACAACTACAGCAATTGGGGTAGCTTCAGGTGTATACTGTGCATGGGGCACAATACAACCACTGTAACTGCCTGTGGTTTAGCAACAGAACAACTACAGCGATTGGGGGTAGCTTCAGTGGTATACTGTGCAGGAGGCACAATACACCCACTGTAACTGCGCTAGGTTCAATCACAAGAAATTAAGACACTGTCCCTGCCTATCCTTCTCTCTATGAACACCGAAACAGACTACGCAAGGCCGCCGCACAGGCGGCCTTATAAAGTGTGGGGCGTGTACTAAACCCCCTGAGCTATAATTGGCCATAGGTATCCTGCCTGTGGCCAATAGGGATGAGCTTCGAGTTCGACTCGAACATTACCTGTTTGCCTGTTCACCGAACAGCGAACAATTTGGGGTGTTCGCGGCAAATTCGAAAAGCCGCAGGCCCCCTTTAAAAGTCTATGGGAGAAATCTAAAGTGCTAATTTTAAAACCCTATATGCAAGTTATTGTCATAAAAAGTGTTTGGGGACCTTGGTCCTGCCCCAGGGGACATGTATCAATGCAAAAAAAAGTTTTAAAAACTGCAGTTTTTTTCAGGAGCAGTGATTTCAATAATGCTTAAAGTGAAACAATAAAAGTGTAATATTCCTTTGAATTTCGTACCTGGGGGGTGTGTAAAATGACAGCAACTGGGGGTAGCTTCAGGTGTATACTGTGCAGGGGGCACAATGCACCCACTGTAACTGCTGCAGATGCCTGTGGTATAGCAACAGAACAACTACAGCAATTGGGGGTAGATTCAGGTGTATACTGTGCAGGGGGCACAATACACCCACTGTAACTGCCTGTGGTATAGCAACAGAATAACTACAGCAACTGGGGGTAGCTTCAGGTGTATACTGTGCATTGGTTCTTCTGCACCCTCCACTACCATCCTCCTTTTCATTTGGACAGTGCATACCCAGTTGGTCTAGGACTAGCATCGCCATCATGCACTTTGGCAGTATATTTCCAGCACTCAGAAGATTAAACTTTACTACTGCTCCACTTCGGTAACCTTGCTGCTGTTTATGCTGATCTTTATGCTGATTGGGACTCTAAATGTCATCTTATGGCTAGTCCTTACTGTTAATCACTTTGAATACTAAATTGTGTTATTACTATTGTTAATCCATTTTATGCTTGCCTCGTTACCAACCATATTGGGTGACAATATATTAGGCTGGCCTTTAATGCCTGGTTTGGTGCCTTTTTTCTTTGATATAGCACTGCTATTGGGTACTAGGTTTTACTTTCAGTGATTTCCTGTGATATTTTTTGTTCGTACACTCAACCTGGTGTGTCAGAAGGGCTGAGGTTCTTGAGAAAATCGAGGTAAAGAACAGAGGGCCCATCCTATCCAGCGGCTCCTATGGGTATAGTGCTGCATATTTTTTCGTTCGTTCGTTCGTTTTCGTACGAATGAACGAATCATGAACGAACGAATCATTCGAATTGTACGAATCCGAATAACGAATCGTAACGAATCGTTCGAAACGTACGAATCCGATTAACGAATAATTCGAATCGAACGAATCCGAAAAACAACGAAAATCCGAAAAAACTAATTAGAAACAACGAATGTACTAACGAAGAAAATCCGAAAAACGAACGAAAAAATTCGTACATTCGTAAAAAAAAATTTTTTTGAATTTAATTTTTTTTACAATGGTGCTGCTAAACGTGCTTTGAATGGATTGAACAAAAAATTTCGTACATTCGTAACTTTTTTTTCGATTATTAACTTTTTTTTTTTTTTTTCGATTTGTAATTTTCCATGTCTCTATTGAACCAAAAAATTCGTACATTCGTAACTTTTTTTCCGATTCGTAACTTTTTTTTTTTTTTTCGATTCGTAACTTTTTTTTCAATTCGTAACTTTTTTTTTTTTTTGTTTTTTTCGATTTGTAATTTTCCGTGTCTCTATTGAACAAAAACATTTGTACATTCGTAACTTTTTTTTCGATTCGTAACTTTTTTTTTCGATTCGTAACTTTTTTTTTTCGATTCGTAAATTATTAAAATGTAATAATAGCATACACATTACATCAAATTATGAATTATGCTCCGATTACGAATCTACGAATGTTACGAATGTTACGAATGTATGAATGTACGAATAAATACGAATGCGTCCGAAAATTAAACTAACGAAAAAACGAATCAACGAAAAATAACTCTTACGAATGTACGAATCGTTACAAATACGAACAATGACGACTTACGAATGTACGAATCGTTACGAATCGATGGAAACGAAAAAAAATGAAACTAAAAAAAAAGATTTTTTTTCGGAAACGAAAAAAACGAAACGAAAATAAACAAATTTTTTTGTTGTGCACATGTCTACTGCATATGAATTAACAAAAGAGACAGCACAGCAGTAGTCATCTTCTTATAAGCAGACTGGCTCTAATGGAATTCCCAGTCCTCCAATGGTACTTCTGTAGGTTGGTCGGAAGTGTATGAAAGATAGGTTGCACTATCATGGATGATGAAAGATGAGAGTTAGGCTGCATTGTGTCTGGAATGGTTTCTATCCAGGCTTCTTGGTCTCCTCTCTCTAGTGGTCCACACACTCTTCTCTTCCGTGGTGGTCCAATTCCTTCCCTGATGGTTCATGTGGGTCTTGCAGAGGGTAGAGCGGAAGGTGGGCCACAATATCTGTGCAACCTATCTTTTATACACTTCCATCCAACTGCAGAAGTGACCATTGCAGGTCCAACTGCATTCAGGAAGACATTTGTCGAGCATCAGAGTGGTGAGCTGCCTTGTTGCTGCCCACTTTGTGTTTTGTTTGTTTACACCTCTTTGGGAATACTAGTAACTGTGGCAGCGTTTTCTTAAATGGGAATCTAAACACAGTGAATATTCATTTGCCTTACATTTTGAGTTTGCAAAAAGGCATGTGGGAGACTCACAAAATGTATGAAGGAAGGTGCTCTGGTCTGATGAGATTAAAATTTAACTTTTTGGCCATCAAAGAAAACGCTATGTCTGGCGCAAACCCAACACATCACATCACCCAAAGAACACCATCCCCACAGTGAAACATGGTGGTGGCAGCATCATGCCGTGGCAATGTTTTTCAGCAGTCGGGAGGTTGTGAGGCAACAAAACACGAAAAATGCCAGGGGGGTGAATACTTTTGCAAGGCACTGTAGACAAGTGTGTTTTGCCTACAGTCAAGCATGGTGGTGGGAGTGTCATGGTCTGGGGCTGCATGAGTGCTGCCGGCACACAGTTCATTGAGGCAACCATGAATGCCAACATGTACTGTGACATACTGAAGCAGAGCATGATCCCCTCCCTCTGGATACTAGGCCGAAGGGCAGTATTCCAACATGATAACGACTCCAAAAACATCTTCGAGATGACGAACTGCCTTGCTAAAGAAGTTGAGGGTAAAGCTGATTGACTAAGCATGTCTCCAGATCTAAACCCAATTGAGCATCTGTGGGGCATCCTCAAATGGAAGGTGGAGGAGCGCAAGGTCTCTAACATCCACAGCTTCATGATGTCATCATGGAAGAGTGGAAGAGGACCCCAGTGGCAACCTGTGAACCTCTGGTGAACTCCATGCCCAAAAGGGTTAAGGCAGTGCTGGAAAACAATGGTGGCCACACAAAATATTGACACTTTGGGCCCAATTTGGACATTTGTCACATAGGTATGTACTCACTTTTGTTGCCAGCGGTTTAGACACCAATGGCTGTGTGTTGTTATTTTGAGGGGAGGGCAAATTTACACTGTTATGCCAGCTGTACACTCACTACTTTACATTGTAGCAAAGTAGCAAAATGTATTCAGTGTTGTCACATGAAATGATAGAATAAAATATTTACAAATATGTGAGGGGTGTACTCACTTTTGTGAGCTACTGTATATTGCTGTGTGAAGGCACATTTGCAGTGTCTCCTCAGCCTCACTGATGAAATCACTTCCAAAGAAATTGCTTAACCCAATATACGTCACGAAAGAGAATTTTCCCAGCATTTATTTTCATTAACAGTTGTGGTCTATGTATTGTGAAATACACAACGCACAAATTAACTTTTATACACATACTATATTACATGTGCATGTTCTATGGCTAGTGTAATATGGTTTCTTAAGCCCTGTATCTGTTTTTTTTTTTTAATCTTGATGCATGTGTGCATTGTTCCTTTTTTTCTCAGTTTCAACCACACAAATTAAAAAAAAAGTTAAAAATAGAGTCTTTCTATTGTTGCATCACAATTTCCTGTAAAACATGAATAATCTACAACTAGGCAAAATCTGTGTGTGAACTGGAGAGGATCTTTTGTTATAAATGACAAACACAGTTAAAATAACTCCTGTGGTTTAGTGAATTGGGCCCAAGTGTAAAACTTAATGTTCAATCAAGTGTTTAATCAGCCTGAAGAGGAAAGAAAAATTAAGTTCAAATCAGCCAGTCCTTATAACCAGGGTATGCAGGTGTGATCAACAATAAATTTGGTTGTGTAAAGCTTTCAGCAGGAATAGACATGTGAGAGTCCCAAATCTGCCAAAAGGATTGGCAAGGGCACAAACTACAAAACAAACACACATCTAAAGATGTTAGTCAAACAGCTCCAGAAAAAAAAAGCAATTTTGATAAAAACTGTCAATTTTGGGGCCGTTTCTAACCTCCCTAATTTGACATTATATATAGATTTAGGTCCGAGACCTGACACTCCAGTCAGAGTAAATACTAGATTGCCTCCAGGACTTAACATACAAAACAGTATACTACTGCTGTAGGATGTCTCTAGCTCAGTGTTTCTCAACTCCAGTCCTTAAGGCGCCCCAACAGGTCATGTTTTCAGGATTTCCCTCAGATGAAACGGCTGGGGTAATTACTAAGGCAGTGAAACTGATCAAATCACCTGTGCAAAATAATGGAAAGCCTGAAAACATGACCTGTTGGGGCGCCTTGAGGACTGGAGTTGAGAAACACTGCTCTAGCTGACCCAAGGAAGGAGAGAGTAGACTTACCATACGTGGATGTGGGAAGCACGATGGAAGGCACTCTGGAGATGTCAGGACTGGCCGTTAATAGCAGATAATCTGTGGACATAGCAATGTTCAGGACAGATGGTAGACAGCAGAAGTACCGTATTTATCGGTGTATAACACGCACTTTTTCCCTCTTAAAATCGGGGGGAAGTCGTGGGTGCGTGTTATACGCCAATCCCCACTGTCTGTGACCCAAAAATATTGAGTGCCGCCAAAAAATAGCGAGCGCCGCCAAAAAATACAGAGCGCCACTGAAAAAGACAGAGCGCCGCCGAAAAAGACTGAGCCGACTGCTCGGCTCCGCTCGCAGTCCCGCCTCCCTGCTGTTTCTGGAGCGAGCGCTGCCGAAAAAGACCGAGCCGACTGTACTGTGTACTCGGCTTGGCTCCGCTCGCAGTCCCGCCCAGCAGGGAGGCGGGACTGCGAGCGGAGCAGTCGGCTCGGTCTTTTTCGTCTGCGCTCAGTGTTTTTTGGCAGCGCTCAGTATTTTTCGGCGGCGCTCGCTCAGTCTGTCTCAGCGGCGGGAAATTTGAACATGGGCAAGGCTGCAAACGACGCTGGCAAGCTGCAAATGACAATGGCAAGCTGCAAATGACACTGGGAAGCTGCAAATGACTCCAGGCAAGCTGCAAATGACACTGGCAAGCTGAAAAGGACACTGGGTAAGGCTGCAAATAGACACTGGGCAAGCTGCAAATGACTCCAGGCAAGCTGCAAATGACACTGGCAAGCTGAAAAGGACACTGGGTAAGGCTGCAAATAGACACTGGGCAAGCTGCAAATGACGCTGGGCAAGCTGCAAATGACGCTGGGCAAGCTGCAAATGACGCTGGGCAAGCTGCAAATGACGCTTAAATGTAAGTTTTTTTCTCCCCCTAAACTTCCCTCCTAAAACTTTTTTTCCTTAAAATGCCCTCCTAAACTTGGGGTGCATGTTATACGCTGGTGCGTGTTATACGCCGATAAATACAGTATCTTTTAAATGTAGCTAAGGTCAGGGCAGGCAGCAGATTCAACATAGATTCCGTAACATAGCGAAGATCAGTAAAAGGGACAAACAGGCAAAGAAAAAGTTGTGCTTGGTCAGCAGGAAAATATTATTACAAGCAATGAGGCACAAGTCAATTGTGCTTAAATAAGGCACCTTCTGCATCAGAGACCATTCAAGAATTTGGTAGCATGTGGCCAGACTCATTACACTACAACTGGAAGTCCAGTGTGGCAGGCAGTCAGTGCTGGGGACAATTAGCCCCCATGTATAAGATCTGAGGGTTTAGGTGCAGGTGGAAAGCAGGTACAGGTTCACCATCCAGCCTTGCTGCCGGCAGGGGAGGGCTGGCAGCCTTAGGCCTGGGGGGCAAGTCTAGTCAAGTGGCCCATTAAACCACCAATCAGCTCAGCATCACCAGTCCCCATCAATGCAGCCTGATCAGTGCCCATCAATGCAGCCTCACTAGTGTCTATCAATGCAGCCTCACTAGTGTCTATCAATGCAGCCTCACTAGTGTCTATCAATGCAGCCTCGTCAATGCCCATCAATGCAGCCTCACCAGTCCCCATCAGCTCAGCCTCACCATAGCCCATCAATGCAGTCTGTTCAGTGCATGGGTATTAGAGAGAGAAGAGCTCCTGGATTACACAGAGCGGAGATCTCCTGCTTACCCGGTGTGGCTGCTGTCATACGAAGTCCCGCCTCCTGGACCGGATTTTATGATAGATGTCACCAGTGTGCTGTTTATGATAGGACGTCCTCTGCTTCCCGGCGGTACACTGAAGTACACATCACCGAGGAGCCGATGCACGTGCCCGATGGCGGCGATGTCCGCCGGGCACCTGCGATCACTCGTGACAGAGCAGGAACATGGATCTGTGTGTGCAAACACACAGATCTACGTCCTGTCAGGGGAGAGGAGACAGATCATGTGTTCCTATATGGAACACCGATCGTTCTCCTCCCCTAGTCAGTCCCACCCCCCCCCCCACAGTTAGAATCACTCCCTAGATAACACATTTAACCCCTTGATCGCCCCCTAGTGTTAACTCCTTCCCTGCCAGTGACATTTACACAGTAATCAATGCATTTTTATAGCTCTGATAAATATAAGTGTCACTGGTCCCAAAATAGTGTCAAAAGTGTCCGATTGTCCACCGCAATGTCACAGTCACAATAAAAATCGCAGATCGGCGCCATTACTATAAAAAGAAAAAAATAATAAAAATGCCATAAATCAATAACCTATTTTGTAGAAGCTATAACTTTTGCGCAAACCAATCAATATACGCTTTTTGCTATTTTTTTTACCAAAATATGTAGAAAAATACATATCGGCCTAAACTGAGGAAAACATTATTTTTTTTTTTAATTGTGATATTTATTATAGCAAAAAGTAAAAAATATTGTTTTTTTTTTATAATTAATTTGGGTACAGTGTTGTATGACCGCACAATTGTCATTCAAAATGCTACAGCGCTGAAAGCTGAAAATTGGCCTGGGCAGGAAGGGGGTGAAAATGCCCGGTATTGAAGTGGTTAATTAATGAAAGAGTATTTCTTCCAAAAAAATTGTATTTGAAAAACCGCAGCACAAATACTGTGTGACATAAAATATTACAACCATCGCCATTGTATTCTCTAAGGTCTCTGCTAAAAAATATATATATATATATATATAATATTTGGGGGTTCTAAGTAATTTTCTAACAAAAATACTGATTTGTTACTTGTAAACAACAAATGTCAAAAAAAAGGTTTAGGCATGAAGGGGTTAATAATATCAGCTCCCAGCTTGAAACAATGGGAAGGAAGAGAGAAATATTCATAGTGTAAGACCGTTCTTTGTAATTAAAAAAAAAAAAAAAAAAACACATTCACCATAAAAACTTACATTATCTCTGCTCTGTCCTCACGACTCATGGAGTGACAGTCTGCTCCCCTGCTGCCTCTCATCCGTCCTCCTCCTGTGGGCAGGCTGGTGAATTTTTTGCACCCAGGAATTGCTATTGGGCCGCTGGCGATGGGGACTACATGTCCCACGATGCTTTGCAGCTGCTGGAGGCCTGGCTGATGGGCTCCCTCCCTCTACCAATGAGGAAGCAGGGGAGGGTACAGAGTGGGCGGCCGAGCTCTGTGAGCGGAGCTCACACATGCTGCAGTGTTCGGCGGAGAGGGAGGAGGGACATCTCCCCACATGAACTGACAGGTTGGCTCTCACTCTGTCAGTGGATTAGTGCGAGCGGCGGGAGGTGCGGGACTGCGGGAACAGAGCGGCCCCCACTAAATAAGTGAGTGCCACTTGAGCTTCGGCGCCCCTCCCTCTGCCTCAGCTTACGGCCCCTGCCCTGACCCGACTTTCTCCAGAAAAAAAATTAATTGTGAGAGGGGTGGCCGCCGGCCATTATGTGTTTATGTTAGAGCAGCCTGGGGGGAAATTGCCACCCTGCCCCCCGGCCCAGCCCGCCCCTGGCTGCCGGCAACCTGTAAAACACTATGAGAGGCTGAAAGCTGCTGCAGCTGGACATGCTACTTACATGTATGGCAGTATGAACCCAGGGATAAATGCAATACAAACTTCTTGAGTTCCGGGCATTCCTCTCTGGATGCATACACCCCTAAACCTAAGGCAGCACATAGATTAGTCATTTTCTTTTGTTCAGCCAGCGGGTTGAATGAAAAAACGTCCTTGATTCTTTCATCGACGCGAACGTTCGAAATCAAAAGTGCTAATTACAACGGCCAATATGCATGTTAATGTCATAAAACAGGTTTGGGGACCCGGGTCCTGCCCCAGGGGACATATATCAATGCAAAAAGAACTTTTAAAAACTAACGTTTTTTCGGGAGCAGTCATTTTAAATGATGCATAAAGTGAAAAAAAAAAAGTGACATTTTCCTTTAAATATGGTACCTGGGGGTGTCCAAAGTATGCCTGTGAAGTGGCATGTGTTTCCCGTGTTTAGAACTGTCCTTGCACAAATGACATTTGTAAAGGAAAAAAGAAGCCATTTTAAAACCACTTGCGGCTTTAGGTTTGATCTTAAGTAGAATCTGAACAGGTACATTATGAAGTGTAGCTCCATCCCAAAAAAATCTATTTTTAAGCTTTTGGAGAACATAGGGAGGGTTATCACCCCTGTAACATTTGCTGTCTTTGCACATCTGTTCAGAACATGTCACCTCACTTTCCGTCCCAATGACAAATGTTTTTGGAAAAGTGGGGTTTTAATTGAAACAAGGATTGGTGATAAAGTATCAGTAGAGAGGAGATACCTTTTTTCCCAAATTAAATCTAACAGGATAGAATTTCCCTTCCTAGGGGTAGATTTCCTCTCACTTCCTGTTTTCTCTTTCCATTTGCAAGTAGGAGTCGTTTGTAAGTTGGATGTTTGAAAGTAGGGCCTGGCGTATATACTCTGCAGAAATTTGCCCTATTAGATGTTGGTGTAGCCACAAGACTGGTGGGCACAGGAATGGCCCTGCTGTGAGTTAATAGATCAAGATTTGTAATTGCATGCACCTGTTGAACAGGGCAGAAAAATTGGGGGTGGTGGTGGTGGTGGTGGTGGACGGTTTTGCCACAAGACTGTAAGCTCTCACAGTTACTCTTGGTGGGCGCAGGAATGGGCCCTGCTGTGAGTTATTAGATCAAGATTTGTAATTGCAAGCACCTGATGAACAGGGCAGAAAAATTGGGCCTTTGGCGGTGGTGGTGGACGGTGTTGCCACAAGACTGTAGGCCCTCATAGTTACTCTTGTGGGCGCAGGAATGGGCCCTGCTGTGAGTTATTAGATCAAGATTTGTAATTGCAAGCACCTGATGAACAGGGCAGAAAAATTGGCCTTTGGCGGTGGTGGTGGACGGTGTTGCCACAAGACTGCAGGCCCTCATAGTTACTCTTGGTGGGGCGCAGGAATGGGCCCTGCTGTGAACTATTAGATCAAGATTTGTAATTACCCGCCCCTGTTAAACAGGGGCTGAAAAATTGTGCCTTAGGCACTGGTGCTGGTGCCACAACACTGCAACCCCTCACAGAGACTGTACTTGGAGCACAGCAGTCACACGTGTTGCGAAGCATTTTTTTAAAAAATTGTAAGTACACGCCCCTGTTAAACAGGGGCTGAAAAATTGTGCCTTAGGCACTGGTGCTGGTGCCACAACACTGCAACCCGGCCCTCACAGATACTGTACTTGGAGCACAGCAGTCACACGTGTTGCGAAGCATTTTTTTAAAAAATTGTAAGTACACGCCCCTGTTAAACAGGGGCTGAAAAATTGTGCCTTAGGCACTGGTGCTGGTGCCACAACACTGCAACACGGCCCTCACAGAGACTGTACTTGGAGCACAGCAGTCACACGTGTTGCGAAGCATTTTTTAAAAAAATTGTAAGTACACGCCCCTGTTAAACAGGGGCTGAAAAATTGTGCCTTAGGCACTGGTGCTGGTGCCACAACACTGCAACACGGCCCTCACAGAGACTGTACTTGGAGCACAGCAGTCACACGTGTTGCGAAGCATTTTTTTTAAAAATTGTAAGTACACGCCCCTGTTAAACAGGGGCTGAAAAATTGTGCCTTAGGCACTGGTGCTGGTGCCACAACACTGCAACACGGCCCTCACAGAGACTGTACTTGGAGCACAGCAGTCACACGTGTTGCGAAGCATTTTTTTTTAAAAAATTGTAAGTACACGCCCCTGTTAAACAGGGGCTGAAAAATTGTGCCTTAGGCACTGGTGCTGGTGCCACAACACTGCAACACGGCCCTCACAGAGACTGTACTTGGAGCACAGCAGTCACACGTGTTGCGAAGCATTTTTTTAAAAAATTGTAAGTACACGCCCCTGTTAAAACAGGGGCTGAAAAATTGTGCCTTAGGCACTGGTGCTGGTGCCACAACACTGCAACACGGCCCTCACAGAGACTGTACTTGGAGCACAGCAGTCACACGTGTTGCGAAGCATTTTTTTTAAAATTGTAAGTACACGCCCCTGTTAAACAGGGCTGAAAAATTGTGCCTTAGGCACTGGTGTGGTGGCATGGATCATTGAGGAGGAGGAAGAGGATAGTCAGTGAACATAAGAGGACAGTCACTCAGCATCAGCATAGGCAGTCTTGAAGGGATGTGACATTAAAATTATTCGGTTATATCCGCCTCAGGTGCCTGGTAGCTGGTGGTGATCCAAGACTGATTCATTTTGATGAATGTCAGTCGATCAACCGAGGCGGTGGACAGGCGCACCCTATGATCAGTCACAAATCCTCCAGCAGCACTGAATGTGCGTTCGGAAAGAACGCTGGAGGCAGGACAGGCCAGTAGCTCAATTGCATACTGTGCAAGCTCTGGCCAGTGATCCATCCTCAGGACCCAGTAAGCCAGAGGATTTTCGGTGGGAAAGGTGTCCAAGTCTGACCTTGCCCCAAGGTATTCCTGCACCATGTATATCAGACGCTGGCGATGGTTGCTGGAACCGATCATACCTTGGGGCTGCGGACTAAAAAATTGTCTGAACGCATCGGTCAGACGTCCACCTTCCCCACCGCTCCTTCTGCCACTGACCGAAGCCTCAGCAACTCGTCGCCCAGGACCAGGAGTTTGTAGCCTCCCAGTTTCTGGGAACGCGTTGCACAGACCTTTCTGCAAGGCCTCCCTGAGATGTCTCATCCTCTGCTCCCTCTGCGACGGCAAGATAAGGTCCGCAACCTTACCCTTGTACCGCGGATCAAGGAGAGTGGCCAGCCAGTAATGGTCCCTCTCCTTGATCCGAAGAACACGAGGATCCTTCCGCAGGCTTTGCAGGATCAGGGAGGCCATGCAGCGTAGGTTAGCTGAGGCATTCGGTCCGGAGTCTTCTGGGTCACTGAGGATGACATGATCGCCAGCCACCTCCTCCCAGCCACGTACAAGTCCACTGGCTTGTTGGGACTGTACATCATCCCTAAAAGACTGCTGCTGCTGATGCTGAGTGCCAGGCTCCACCTCCATGCTCACACAATCCTCCCTCCTCCTCCTCCTCCTCCTCCTCCTCCTCATCCTCTTCCTGTGTGATGGGTGGGACAGAAGGAACACTGTCCGGATAAAGGGGGCCTTGAGAGGCAAGGAAGTCCTCCTCTTCCTGCCTCTGTTCTGCCTCAAGTGCCCTGTCCATTATCCCACGCAGCGTATGCTCCAACAGGTGGACAAGAGGGACAGTGTCACTGATGCATGCACTGTCACTGCTCACCATCCTCGTGGCCTCCTCAAATGGTGAGAGGACAGTGCATGCATCCCTGATCATGCTCCACTGACGTGGGGAAAAAAAACCAAGCTCCCCTGACCCTGTCCTGGTGCCGTAGTCGCAAAGGTACTCATTGATGGCCCTCTGCTGCGTGTGCAGTCGCTGCAGCATGGCCAACGTTGAGTTCCACCTGGTGGGCATGTCAGATATTAGGCGGTTCTTGGGCAGGTTCAGCTCCTTTTGCAGCTCAGTCAGCCGAGCACTGGCATTATAAGATCGGCGGAAATGCACACAGACTTTCCTGGCCTGCCTCAGGACATCCTGTAAGCCTGGGAACCTGCCCAAGAACCGCTGCACCACCAGGTTGAGGACGTGAGCCATGCAGGCACATGGGTGAGCTGCCCCTGTCGCAGGGCGGAGAGGAGGTTGGTGCCATTGTCAGAAACGACCATTCCTGGCTTAAGCTGACGTGGCGTCAACCACCTCTCGGCCTGCCCCTGCAGAGCTGCCAGAACCTCTGGCCCAGTGTGGCTCCTGTCCCCCAAACACACCAGCGCAAGCACGGCATGGCATCTTTTTGCCTGCGTACTTGCGTAGCCCCTTGTACGCCTACGGAGCACCGCTGGTTCAAAGGACAGAGCACTGGAGGAAGAAGAAGAGGAGGGGGTGGAGGAGAGAGGTGTGTCACAACCAGTAGCAGTAGTCGCGTTTTGGAGGCGTGGTGGCGGAACAACCTCCAACACTACTGCACCTTGTCCTGCATCCCTCCCAGCTGCCAATAGAGTGACCCAATGGGCCGTGAAAGAAAGGTACCGTCCCTGTCCATGCCTGCTGGACCATGAGTCAGCGGTAATATGCACCTTACCGCTGACCGCCCTGTCCAGCGAGGCATGGACATTGCCCTCCACATGCCGGTAGAGAGACGGAATCGCCTTCCGCGAGAAAAAGTGGCGTTTGGGAACCTGCCACTGAGGAACCGCACATTGAACAAACTCACGGAAGGGGGCCGAGTCTACCAACTGAAAAGGCAGCAGTTGAAGTGCTAGCAATTTAGCAAGGCTAGCATTCAACCGCTGGGCATGTGGATGGCTGGGAGTGTACTTCTTTCTACGGTCCAGCAGCTGGGGCAGGGAAATTTGCCTGCTGCATTCGGACGTCGGTGTACTGCAAGTACTTGGTTGTGACACACCGAATTCTACACCTTCAGTCCTCTCAGAGCAGCTTTCAGAGAGGACTGAAGGTGTAGTGGGGATGGAGATCCCAGCTGAGGAGGAGCAAGGAGAGGTCCGCTTAGTTCTTTGGTGTGGGTCTTTTATGTGTGCCTGCCAACGAGCTGCATGGCAGGTCGCCAAATGTCTGGTCATGCTTGTCGTGCCCAAGCGGCTGATGTTTTGGCCACGCGAGATACGCTTGAGACAAATATTGCAAATAGCAGTGGTGCGATCTGCTGCACTCGTCTCAAAAAAGGCCCACACCAAAGAACTTTTCTGATACCGTGCAGAGGCAGCGCCCTGCACAGGCGGAGCTCTGCGGTGTTGTACAGTTGCTGTGCTGGCCTCTACCTGGCCTCCAGGGGGCATCCTGCCTCGTTGGACATGTGACGCCGCATCCTCCTCCTCCTCGTCCTCCTCCTCATCCTCTCTCCCTTGAGGCACCCACGTGGAGTCAGTGACCTCATCATCCCCTCCCTCTTCACCACTAGAGCAAACCTGGCAGTAAGCTGCAGCTGGTGGAACTGTACTGCCAGATTCCTCAAGCTGGGTATCGTCATCCGAGCCTTCGAATCGTTGGGCATCCTCCTGGAGCATGTACCCAACACTGTGCTCAAAGAGTTCGGGGGACTCCTCAGGAGGACATGGTGGGTCTAGGGAAGGGTGGCTGATGATGCTCTGTCAGTACCCTGAGCCTGGGTGAGAGAGGATGAGGAGGATGAGGAGGGCTTGGTCATCCATTCTACCAAGCCTTCAGCATGATGCGGCTCCACATGTCCAGCTGCCGAAAACAAAGACGCGCGTGTCCCATGGCCACGTGCTGATGACGATGCACGACCACGTCCACGTCCACGGCCACGTCCACTAGAAACAGAGCCTGCCTGCCCTGTGTTCTTGGCTCTGCACGCTCTGCCTCCCCTTGGCGGTCTTCCAGCCATTGTAGTCGGTAGTCCTGTGGTGCTGCTGAGAAGAAAATATAGGAGCTCTGGGTGATGCCACTAACACACTAGAAGTCCTATGGGTGCTTCTGCAAAGAAAATAGAGGAGCTCTGTGTGATGCCACTAACACACTAGAAGTCCTATGGTGCTTCTGCAAAGAAAATAGAGGAGCTCTGTGTGATGCCACTAACACACTAGAAGTCCTATGGGTGCTCTGCAAAGAAAATAGAGGATCTCTGTGTGATGCCACTAACACACTAGAAGTCCTGTGGGTGCTTATGCAAAGAAAATAGAGGAGCTCTGTGTGATGCCACTAACACACTAGAAGTCCTGTGGGTGCTTATGCAAAGAAAATAGAGGAGCTCTGTGTGATGCCACTAACACACTAGAAGTCCTGTGGGTGCTGCTGAGAAGAATATATAGGAGCTCTGTGTGATGCCACTAACACACTAGAAGTCCTATGGGTGCTTCTGCAAAGAAAATAGAGGAGCTCTGTGTGATGCCACTAACACACTAGAAGTCCTGTGGGTGCTGCTGAGAAGAATATATAGGAGCTCTGTGTGATGCCACTAACACACTAGAAGTCCTATGGGTGCTTCTGCAAAGAAAATAGAGGAGCTCTGTGTGATGCCACTAACACACTAGAAGTCCTGTGGGTGCTTATGCAAAGAAAATAGAGGAGCTCTGTGTGATGCCACTAACACACTAGAAGTCCTGTGGGTGCTTATGCAAAGAAAAATAGAGGAGCTCTGTGTGATGCCACTAACACACTAGAAGTCCTGTGGGTGCTTATGCAAAGAAAATAGAGGAGCTCTGTGTGATGCCACTAACACACTAGAAGTCCTGTGGGTGCTGCTGAGAAGAATATATAGGAGCTCTGTGTGATGCCACTAACACACTAGAAGTCCTA
This sequence comes from Lithobates sylvaticus, assembly GCA_028564925.1. NCBI lineage: Eukaryota > Metazoa > Chordata > Amphibia > Anura > Ranidae > Lithobates > Lithobates sylvaticus. Next base: position 457,425,701 of record CM053030.1, on the reverse strand, counting down.
TGGGTGCTTCTGCAAAGAAAATAGAGGAGCTCTGTGTGATGCCACTAACACACTAGAAGTCCTGTGGGTGCTTATGCAAAGAAAATATAGGAGCTCTGTGTGATGCCACTAACACACTAGAAGTCCTGTGGGTGCTTATGCAAAGAAAATAGAGGAGCTCTGTGTGATGCCACTAACACACTAGAAGTCCTGTGGGTGCTTATGCAAAGAAAATAGAGGAGCTCTGTGTGATGCCACTAACACACTAGAAGTCCTGTGGGTGCTGCTGAGAAGAATATATAGGAGCTCTGTGTGATGCCACTAACACACTAGAAGTCCTGTGGGTGCTTCTGCAAAGAAAATAGAGGAGCTCTGTGTGATGCCACTAACACACTAGAAGTCCTGTGGGTGCTTCTGCAAAGAAAATAGAGGAGCTCTGTGTGATGCCACTAACACACTAGAAGTCCTGTGGGTGCTTATGCAAAGAAAATAGAGGAGCTCTGTGTGATGCCACTAACACACTAGAAGTCCTGTGGGTGCTGCTGAGAAGAATATATAGGAGCTCTGTGTGATGCCACTAACACACTAGAAGTCCTGTGGGTGCTTCTGCAAAGAAAATAGAGGAGCTCTGTGTGATGCCACTAACACACTAGAAGTCCTGTGGGTGCTGCTGAGAAGAATATATAGGAGCTCTGTGTGATGCCACTAACACACTAGAAGTCCTATGGGTGCTTCTGCAAAGAAAATAGAGGAGCTCTGTGTGATGCCACTAACACACTAGAAGTCCTGTGGGTGCTGCTGAGAAGAATATATAGGAGCTCTGTGTGATGCCACTAACACACTAGAAGTCCTGTGGGTGCTTATGCAAAGAAAATAGAGGAGCTCTGTGTGATGGGACTAACACACTTCAAGTCCTATAGGTGTGCTTCTGGGAAGAAAATATAGCTCTGTGTGTGTGATGGACTAACACACTTCAAGTCCTATAGGTGCTTCTGGGAAGAAAATATAGCTCTGTGTGTGTAATGGGACTAACACACTTCAAGTCCTATAGGTGCTTCTGGGAACAAAATATAGCTCTGTGTGTGTAATGGACTAACACACTTCAAGTCCTATAGGTGCTTCTGGGAACAAAATATAGCACTGTGTGTGTGATGGGACTAACAAACTTCAAGTCCTATAGGTGCTTCTGGAAGAAAATATAGCTCTGTGTGTGTAATGGGACTAACACACTTCAAGTCCTATAGGTGCTTCTGGGAAGAAAATATAGCTCTGTGTGTGTGATGGGACTAACACACTTCAAGTCCTATAGGTGCTTTCTGGGAAGAAAATATAGCTCTGTGTGTGTAATGGGACTAACACACTTCAAGTCCTATAGGTGCTTCTGGGAACAAAATATAGCTCTGTGTGTGTGATGGGACTAACACACTTCAAGTCCTATAGGTGCTTCTGGGAACAAAATATAGCTATGTGTGTGTAATGGGACTAACACACTTCAGTCCTATAGGTGCTTCTGGGAACAAAATATAGCTCTGTGTGTGTGATGGGACTAACACACTTCAAGTCCTATAGGTGCTTCTGGAAGAAAATATAGCTCTGTGTGTGTGATGGGACTAACACACTTCAAGTCCTATAGGTGCTTCTGGGAACAAAATATAGCTCTGTGTGTGTGATGGGACTAACACACTTCAAGTCCTATAGGTGCTTCTGGGAACAAAGTATAGCTCTTTGTGTGTGATGGGACTAACACACTTCAAGTCCTATAGGTGCTTCAGGGAAGAAAATATAGCTCTGTGTGTGTAATGGGACTAACACACTTCAAGTCCTATAGGTGCTTCTGGGAACAAAATATAGCTCTGTGTGTGTAATGGGACTAACACACTTCAAGTCCTATAGGTGCTTCTGGGAACAAAATATAGCTCTGTGTGTGTGATGGGACTAACACACTTCAAGTCCTATAGGTGCTTCTGGGAAGAAAATATAGCTCTGTGTGTGTAATGGGACTAACACACTTCAGTCCTATAGGTGCTTCTGGGAACAAAATATAGCTCTGTGTGTGTGATGGGACTAACACACTTCAAGTCCTATAGGTGCTTCTGGGAACAAAATATAGCTCTGTGTGTGTAATGGGACTAACACACTTCAAGTCCTATAGGTGCTTCTGGAACAAAATATAGCTCTGTGTGTGTGATGGACTAACACACTTCAAGTCCTATAGGTGCTTCTGGGAAGAAAATATAGCTCTGTGTGTGTGATGGGACTAACACACTTCAAGTCCTATAGGTGCTTCTGGGAACAAAATATAGCTCTGTGAGTGTGATGGGACTAACACACTTCAAGTCCTATAGGTGCTTCTGGGAACAAAGTATAGCTCTTTGTGTGTGATGGACTAACACACTTCAAGTCCTATAGGTGCTTCTGGGAAGAAAATATAGCTCTGTGTGTGTAATGGGACTAACACACTTCAAGTCCTATAGGTGCTTCTGGGAACAAAATATAGCTCTGTGTGTGTAATGGGACTAACACACTTCAAGTCCTATAGGTGCTTCTGGGAACAAAATATAGCTCTGTGTGTGTGATGGGACTAACACACTTCAAGTCCTATAGGTGCTTCTGGAAGAAAATATAGCTCTGTGTGTGTAATGGGACTAACACACTTCAAGTCCTATAGGAGCTTCTGGGAACAAAATATAGCTCTGTGTGTGTGATGGGACTAACACACTTCAAGTCCTATAGGTGCTTCTGGGAAGAAAATATAGCTCTGTGTGTGTAATGGGACTAACACACTTCAAGTCCTATAGGTGCTTCTGGAAGAAAATATAGCTCTGTGTGTGTAATGGGACTAACACACTTCAAGTCCTATAGGTGCTTCTGGGAACAAAATATAGCTCTGTGTGTGTAATGGACTAACACACTTCAAGTCCTATAGGTGCTTCTGGAACAAAATATAGCTCTGTGTGTGTGAAGGGACTAACACACTTCAAGTCCTATAGGTGCTTCTGGGAAGAAAATATAGCTCTGTGTGTGTAATGGGACTAACACACTTCAAGTCCTATAGGTGCTTCTGGGAAGAAAATATAGCTCTGTGTGTGTATGGGACTAACACACTTCAAGTCCTATAGGTGCTTCTGGGAACAAAATATAGCTCTGTGTGTGTAATGGGACTAACACACTTCAAGTCCTATAGGTGCTTCTGGAACAAAATATAGCTCTGTGTGTGTGAAGGGACTAACACACTTCAAGTCCTATAGGTGCTTCTGGGAAGAAAATATAGCTCTGTGTGTGTAATGGGACTAACACACTTCAAGTCCTATAGGTGCTTCTTGGAACAAAATATAGCTCTGTGTGTGTGATGGGACTAACACACTTCAAGTCCTATAGGTGCTTCTGGGAAGAAAATATAGCTCTGTGTGTGTAATGGGACTAACACACTTCAAGTCCTATAGGTGCTTCTGGGAAGAAAATATAGCTCTGTGTGTGTAATGGGACTAACACACTTCAAGTCCTATAGGTGCTTCTGGGAAGAAAATATAGCTCTGTGTGTGTAATGGACTAACACACTTCAAGTCCTATAGGTGCCTCTGGGAACAAAATATAGGAGCTCTGCCTGCCTGCCACGAACACACTACAAGTCCTATAGGTGCTTCTGGTAACAAAATATAGGAGCTCTGCCTGCCTGCCACTAACACACTACAAGTCCTATAGGTGCTTCTGGTAACAAAATATAGGAGCTCTGCCTGCCTGCCACGAACACACTACAAGTCCTATAGGTGCTTCTGGTAACAAAATATAGGAGCTCTGCCTGCCTGCCACTAACACACTACAAGTCCTAGAGGTGCTTCTGGTAACAAAATATAGGAGCTCTGCCTGCCTGCCACGAACACACTACAAGTCCTATAGGTGCTTCTGGTAACAAAATATAGAGCTCTGCCTGCCTGCCACGAACACACTACAAGTTCTATAGGTGCTTCTGGTAACAAAATATAGGAGCTCTGCCTGCCTGCCACGAACACACTACAAGTCCTATAGGTGCTTCTGGTAACAAAATATAGGAGCTCTGCCTGCCTGCCACGAGCACACTACAAGCCCCTCTTTGTCAATCAATCTTTGTAACTGAATCTATCTAACTCAATCTCTGCAAATGAATCTCTCTATCTATCTAAATGCAGCAGAGTGTCACAGAAACAGCCTGCTCAATCTGCGCCGGAACAGCATGTGACCGGCGCAGACGGCGTGGCGGCGTTTTATAGGGGGGGGGCGTGTACTACAGCCCCTGAGCTGTAATTGGCTACAGGCGTCCTGCCTGTAGCCAATTATGGCTCTTCGAGTTTCCGGGGCTGTGATTGGCCAAGCATGCGGGGTCACAGTGCATGCTTGGCCAATCACACGAACGTGATGCGAGCGGCCAAAATAGTTCTGGGCTCGCCGACGAGCGAACGCCCGGTGCTCGATGCGAACGTGGGTTCGCATCGAGCACCGGGCCCATCCTTACTACACAATCAATGTGGATGGGGGAATCCTCCCCACTGGGCTATTGTATTCTGACAGCAGGGAGACTTCCCTGGCATCAGAATACACTGATTAGCACTGTTGGCTCAACCAACAGCACTAATGGAGCAGGGAAAATCTGAGAAGGCGGTTGTACAGAAGTTGATCGGTAGATCAATGTCTGTACAACCTCCCTGCCCATACATGGATCAAAATTCAGCTGGTCCCTGTGGTCTCCTTTCATGTATGGATGGCTTAAGCACCCCTCATTGCACCTGTGCCACCCACATCAAAATGCCAGCATCTCCTGCACTGGGGCCAAATGACCAGTGTGCGTGAGGCAATACAATCCCAGAAATAGAGGCATTTGGCAAGACTCATTACCCCACAGCTGACAAGGAAAATGGGAAGAACTAGGAGGCTGCATAACAATACACACATAAGCCAGTTAAATCCTGAACTAATTTTCTTTCGCAAATCGTAACTAACAATTTAGAATTTTGCACCATTGGTGGGCTGCAGCAACGTCCGATTTCCATTTGGCCATCGAATTTGAGTGATTGGACATGTTGGACTTTTTGAAAAAACAAACAAATTTCTATTCAAATCAATGATGGGAGAATTGTGCGCAAAATGTATTCGAAAAATAAATGCGCATGAGCTGTGACCTGGGAAGAAAAGAAGATTCCCAGCTAGGAAAAATATTTTCTGTGGCAACATGAAGTGAAATTGAAGGCTTGGTTGGTCGGATTTCGAAATCAATGGTGGCACCATTGGATCACAAAACACACAAAATTTCTGATTTTTCGACAGAAAATTTGTTTGGAATTCAAACCATGTATGGCCTGCAAAACAAACACACTGGATATAAAAACGTAAAATTGTATCAAATACTTACCGTAATTTTCCTTTACTTATGCCAAACCATGGCAGCATACTAGTGATAGGCTCCGCCTCTCTTCCACTCTCTCAGGACCAGTGAATAGCATAAATTAAAAGGCTAGTTAGGCCCCACCCGATTCTTTGTACTTAGCTACATACCAAAACGTATAAGGGTGGGTCCGTATGCTGCCATGGTTTGGCATCAGGAAAGGAAAATTACGGTAAGTATTTGATGCAATTTTCAGTTTTCCAGATGCCACCATGGCAGCATACTAGTGATAAATAACTAGCTAATAGGGTGGGTTCTACTTGTCGAATACATTTTTAATTACAATGGGATAGAAGATGGAACAGTCCTTCCTCCACAGTCCACTAATGGCAAGACCCCCTGATCTACTCAGTACCACTTGAAAAGGTATCCTGGGGTGACCATGATACTTCCCTGCAGATGAATTCCATGGACACATTCGAATGGGCAGCCCATGAGACCGAAACCACTCTGGGAGAGTATGTATCCACTGCTGAAGGAGGTTCACTACCCCTCGCCCTATACGCACAACCAAACCTACTAAGTCCAGAAGGTAACCTCTTTTCCCTGACGAATTCCAGCTGGAAAGCTGAAAGGCTTATTACATGATCTGAAAAGGGCAATTGTGGATACCGACTTCAAGCTCTGTACACGTCCAATTTGTGTGACCCTCCTGAGTGATCCTCTGGGAAGTTGGCTGTCGCTACCCTTGATGCAAATGATCTATCAGACACAAGTCTACTCATAAAATATGTCATAAAATAATATCTTTTTCTGAAGCTCTCGGAGCTTGAATCTCAGACATCCTTCTGCTTGAAGATCTTGCGATAGATATTGCCTAGTAGATAATGTCACAAACTGAACACTGTTCTGTTGGAGCAAATGTTCGAACTGATTTGAAATCCAGCAACACTGATATATTCCACTGGGAAAGATCCTCCTTCGTGGTGGTCAAAACCTCCTGTCTTCAAAATTTGTGCAAACAGAAGGATTTCCAGCCTTGTTATTGCCAACCTAGTCGACACTTGCAATCTCAAGGAATTTAGGCTAAGGCTCATGTCTAATCTGGTCTATAAGAAGCCCAGAACAGCTGTCACCGGAGGTGCAGTAGTGTCAATATCTCGCCCTGCTGAGAAATAACGCAAACTTGTTCCAGATTTTGGCATAGATGTTGTTAGTAAAGTGCCTTCTCACACTCCACAAGGTAGAGATCATCCTGGAGCAGGCCAGGTTCTCAAGCTTCCCCTATCAGTCTTCCTGTTTGCAGCCATGGCCTGCATATGTGCAAAGGGGAATTGGCTTTTGTCTCATGAGATGAATGGCCATGAAAACTCATGGACCTCACTGTCAAAATGGAGGAATGGATAAGACTACCATGTTCACTCTCGATGGCCTTAAGAAGAATCTCATTACGAGAAATGTTGTTGGAAAATATATAGGCTAGATTGCAGATCCATGGAGAAAATCAAGGCATTTGTCCCCTCTGCCTTGGGGTGTGGAACTGATTCAGACATCCTCTTAAGTTTAAAATTGCTGTGAGAACCAATGTAGTCTGTCTGTGATTGGCCCCACCTGTGGACCAGCTCATAGAAGACCTACAGTGTAGGGCCCACTCGTGCTCTGGAAAGTTTGCATGATGGTCTGTCTGTGTGTGTTCAAGTCCCCTAGGAGGTAAACTCCTTTCGGAATTTGCAGGTGATTTCATGCCCCCGATAGCGTGGGGTTCACCTCTCTGAATAGCATATTGCCACAAGTTCCTCTTTGGTGATGAATATAGGCAACTGCTGCCATGTTATTCAACTGCAGAGAGACTGATCTTCGCTTGATTCTGTGTGGTAAGGTGAAAGGTGCTAAAGAAGCTATTTGGATATCTAGGGTATTTAAAACTACCCCGCTTGGCTGGGAATCTCCCATTGGACTGAACCAATGGTTTCTTGCAGTGTGCCTTCCAGGCTATCTTTGCCGAGATGAATAGTTATTGGGATCTAGTCTAATGGTTCTAACTGGGCGACTTAATCAGATTCTCCCTCTTCAGCCACCACCATATACTCATACTGAGTGAAAGTTGATAACTGTGCCAGACTCTGTTTCCTCTATTGTGCTAAGAATCCCAGCTCAAACTGTCAGTCAGAGCGCCCAAGGGTTTATTGGCATGACGACATTGTGCTGCAAAGATTGAGGCACTGAGAGATGGTCAAACAATGGAGATTACTGTCTTCAGCATTCTTTCTTTGACTGCCACTGTTTTCTCTGGTGGAAGCCGAACAGAGGAGTTGGCAGAGTACCTCCCGGCATACTAACTGTTAAGTTAGAGAGAGTTAATAAACCAGCCATATCCCTGCAGGGTGTTCATGAGAATCTCTTGGTGCATCAGCAATTGTTTCAGACCTCTGGATAGAAGAATAATGTTGTCCAGATAGTGCGCACCCGGAGAACTTGTTCTCTGAGTGGAGCTAACACTGCACCGAGAACCCTTGTTAACAGTCTTAGAGACCTGCTTAGGCTAAAAGGTAGACTGTTAAACTGAAAATGCGTCTAGCCAATCGCAAGCTTACCAATTATGAAAGAAATAAATGGTTTGGGATGTTTAGATAGCATTTTGCCATCTGGCTGCGCTGGTTTAATGGACTCCATTTTGAAGCTCTCTAAGGGGATAAAAAAGTTTAACGTCTTCAGATCTACAACCGGACGCTAGCCACCATCCCTTGCAAACTACATACAGGATTATATTGAAGCCTGTATATTCAATTTGCGAATGGAATCAGAACAAAAACCCCCCTAGGTCTGATATGTATTTATTATAGCAGCCCATCTGCCTAGAAGAATGGAACCTGCTGAGAGGAGGAACATTCCCTATCCCTTTGCTTCCCATCTTGCGGGCGCAGGATGGACTTTCTATCACTCCTGGTATGGCTGTGTTAAGTTTCCTACCAACACAGAGATTTTCTGTTATAAGGTATCTTACACGAACTTGCCTAAGAAAACAAACGCAGCCCAAAGTTTCAAACATCATATCTACCGTAGGCAGGGTTTAAAGCAATGCTATCCAATCTCTAATGAGGATAAAACCTGTATAGACAAATAAAGAACATTTTCTATCCGGACCTTGCCATTCTAAAGAAAGGGTGAATATGACTTTACCCATACAATTGGCCTGCTTGACTGTCTGGATACATAGTTCAATGGAGGGAAATCTGAAGCCAAGCAGTTCCGGGCCTGCCTCTGATGAAGAGGAGCTACTACTGTCCGCAGGCTGTCCACTTGCCAGAGTAGCGGAACTAAGTGGGTTAACGCCACCTGCCAAGGTGTCAGTATGCTCTTCTAGTGACAAGCAACTAGGAGGGGTCTGCCTGGCCGAGATAATTGTAATAAGTACAGCATAAAATCTCACACCACCCTCTTCAATAACAATGATATTTGAGTGTTACCTGTCAACTGCGAACTCCTCCAGGCATTCTCCACTCACCAGCCTATTGGGAATAGGTATTGCGCCACAGGCACTAGTGGACTTTTGCTGGGATGGTAGTGTTGCTCAAGGAGCAATAAGACATCATCCTTGGAACTTTCACCTTGAATGGGAGCGGCCTCTAGGGCTACGTTCCTCCAAAAAATGTCTGCCTTCCGTGGTTCTTGAACTTAGAGTTCAAATTCAAAGCAATCGCAAAGGGATTCTTTTCCTTAAACTTACCATACGATGGTCTCCCACCTTTGAATTTCAGGGTCTTTTGTATAAACGGTGACTGATTCATGGTTTGAGGACAAATAGGATGGCCAGCTGAAAAAAACAAGGATAGCTGAAAACGAAAATGGCATCAGAGAGTGAGAGGGAAAAGAGAAAAATATACATTGGTAACAAAAAAAATTAAAAAGTGCTCCTTTTTTTTTATTTTAAACAAAAGTCTAAGGGAAATAAATAAATTATTGTCCATGCATACACATATGAATATGTATATACACACATATATACAAACAAAGGGTTTTCTTTTGTGCCATACCTGAAACAAACAGCAGGGGGCATTGAAGGAAAGCTCACCTGTCCCAGGAAGCAGAGGGAAGAGCGATCCAGAGCCAGGCAAAGGAGGCTCTGCCTGACCAAAGCTCCAGGGCCGTTTGAGCCCCTCCAATTATCCCTGGAGATCTATAGATCTACCCTGTGACTCTGACCCTCATTATTAACAAGAGGGCAGCTTTTCCCAAAAGAAAAATGGTGGTCCGCACTCCCGCCAACCAGTGTTCATGTGCAGACCGGCGCAGCCTGATGATGTCATCAAGAGCGCCTCCAGCACCAAGAAAACAGTCCAGCACAGGATCCAAAGACATGCTGGTAGGTTAATTGGATCCTGTCTAAATTGTCCCTAGTATGTGTATGCATGAATGTGAGTTAGGGACCATGGAGTGTAAGCTCCTTGAGGGTAGGGACTAATGCAAATGTACAATGCATGTATAAAGCGCTGTGTAAATTAATGGTGCTATATAAGTACCTGAAATAAAAAATAAATAAATAAAACAAGCAAAAGGGCAAACATAATCAAAAAATGGAGCCAAAGAAAGCACAGAAAAGGAAAAGATCAAGGTAAAAAAAGGGGAAATATATAGGGAGACAGAAAAGAAAAACAAAAAGGAATAGGCAGTGCTGTGAGATACAAGAGAGCAACGGAGTGAAATGAATGAAGTAGCTGCCCCCCCCCCCCCCAAGCCTCAGTCCGCAGACACTTACTTACTGGCAGATTTTGTTCCTAAAGAGGAAACACTGTAGGGGACCCCAGGCTGTTTAGTGCAATTTAGTGGCCCAAGCGCTGGGACTTCACACTGGGAGAGGCTCAACCCAGCCGGATGATGCACGGAGGCAGAGGTAAAAAAAAAAAAAGAATGGGGTGGGGCCTAACTAGGCCTTTAATTTATGCTATTCACTGGTCCTGAGGGAGTGGAAGAGAGGCGGAGCCTATCACTAGTATGCTGCCATGGTGGCGTCAGGAAAAGTATTTGCCCCCTTGCAAAATTTTGTTTTATTCCCAAAGAACACCAAATCCAAATGGATTTAATTTAACTTTTTTTTAAAACTGATCAACAGTAATATACCCTTTAATATCAAAGTGAAAACAGATCTCTGCAAAGTGGTACAACGAGTTAGAAACAGTAAATTACTTACATTAAAAAAACACAGAATAACTGACTGTATAAGTATAAGACCCTTTCAAATCAATATTTGGTATAGACAACTTTGGTAGCAATGGGAGCCTTGAGTCTGTGTGGGTGATGCTCTTTTCATTTTGCATATCTAGGCACTGCAGTTTTCACCTGTTCCTCTTTGTAGAACTGCTCAAGAATTTTCAGGTTGCATGGAGATTGGAAGTACGGTAAATAATCTACCATTTATGAGACCAGCCATCATTTCTTGATTTGATTAAAAGAGAAGTGCAGGCTTTCAAAACAAACAATCATACTCACTTAGGTGGATGCAGCATCGATGCATCTGTCCCCCGTCCACTCTAAGACCAAGAACCACTGATTGCTCTGTTCTTGGTCTTCAGTGAGATGAGAACAGCAATTGTAATATGTTATATGCATGTAAAATAATATATTATTAATAATAATAATATAATATTATATATTATAATATATATATATAATATAATATAATAATATAATATATAAATATAATATTTTTAGATTGTAAGCTCTAACGAGCAGGGCCCTCTGATTCCTCTTGTACCAAATTGTAATGTAATTGTAATGTCTGCCTTTATTTTCTTAAGCGCTGCACAAACTGTTGGCGCTATATAAATCCTGTATAATAATAATAATATATAATAATATAATATAAATATATAATATAATAATATAAGGGCCCTCTTGTACCTTTTGTATTGAACTGTACTGTAATTGTGTTGTCCCCCCCTATACAATGTAAAGTGCTGCGTAAACTGTTGGCGCTATATAAATCGTGTATAATAATTAGTAATATATTGCTGCTTATCTGTAGATGTGTTAGCTGCATTTGTTTTTTGGGGGCTTTTTCAGCAAGTACAGAAAATACATGTTGATTTTCCCTAAAAGAGGGTGTTCTTGGCACATCCTGTGAGTTGAAAAGACAGCAAAAACGTTAGCTTAATTATGCAAACTAATAATCCCATCACATCCCCTGTACTTGAGATAAACAAAGGCAGTCCAGCTTGGGTGGCAGCTATGGCTACCTCCACAAATACAGTTGATGAATGAATGTTGGCACAAAGCCACAGAAGGTGTGTTATTTGGAGGACCCCAGGCAAAAATAAAAAATAAGATAAAAGATAAAAAATGTGCGTTATTCTACTGGCAAGTATATAGATGTAAATGGCTACCTACTGTGTTATGTGAAGCAGCAATAAACGTCCCTGAGATTGCTATTATTTTTTATTGCCCTTTATTGCTGGTGTGACAAAATATTCTCCAGTGCTTTACAATTTATGAGGTTATTTATGAGATGAATTTATGAGATTTATCTAAAAACTCTCAGGGTCAGATCCCGCCAGTTCCCAGGTACGGTCATTACCCTGCAGCCTGCAAACTGCTATTTGTGACAATTCACCCAGTTAAACACATGCTTCTCTTCTCTAGTTCACTGGTGTGATGAGAAGGAGTTTGCATTTAAAGACCAGTCTATCACCATTGACAGTGTAACATGTAGTACTGCTGTTTCCATAGTAACCAAGATGTTATGCTTAAGAGACCGGCTATAGAACATCAATTTAGTGCTCTACTAAACATGAATACATTCAGCAATAGTCTCTGATAGTTGAAACTCCTTCATCTCCAGTAAAAAAAAATAGTGAAAATTCAGGACTAATTATAAATTGGTCAGCATTAGCTGCAATGCCGAACAAAAACCTATTCATGGTGGCTGGGAAACATTCTAAATACGTAGCTAGTAAAAGTGACTGGACACTTGCCACTTGGCAGCGGTCTCCTACAGATTGTCTGTGACAAACTAGGATACCACCAGAGCTTCAGAATTCTTACAAAGCTGATTTAAACCTACGGGACAGTTAAGAGGACGTCTTTTGATTCTACACACATCACAGCCTCGTTTTGCCTTTCAGAGTTGCAGGGATTAAGGGAACGTTAACACTGATACATTGTAAAATTAGGTGCCCATTCGGGGTGGATTGCAGAATAACTGGGGCACTGGGCAGCAATGAAGAATGGGGGCCTGCAGTGTGAATGCTGTTGGAGAAAATGCTTATTAATTCCAGCTTGAATGTGTCTTTCAGACCTGTCTGTACCCCAGTCTTTCATAAATCATAGCAACAATTTCATAAATATCCATGCCTGAGAAGTCTCAAGGTTTGACACAGAATCCTTAGGTATGCCTTAGATTGCATGCCCAAGCTTTTGGGTAGGTATATCTCACCTGAGACAAGAAGTTTTAGATTCAAAGCTGAAGTTTGAGATGGCCGCTCGGCACTGGACCTAGAAGCTGAAGGAGATCACTGTAGTAGTGGTGCCGACTACAGTGATTCCAACTTCCACAGGGATTCCACAGATATGGCACATGCATACTTTGCTCCAAGATGGACCAATGTAGCTATGTAAAAATTGCCATACCTAAACTTCAGCGTTAAAGCCAAATTCTACCTAAATCTTTCTGGGGGAAAAAAAAAAAAACTTTAGGCACACCAAGTTGGTGCTATTTCCTATTTTATTATTTCTACTGGAGATTGTGAAGGTGAAATGACCAGGTGGTTTCATTACTGATCTCAACAGGAGATGACCCATTACCTTTGTTGTTGACAAGGTAAGCAAATATTTGTGCTTACCTTGTCTGCCGCTTAAAAGTCCGTCAGATTGTCTGCCGAAAAAGTCCGATTGTATGTGGGCGTGTGTGGGCAAGTCCACTCGTTCGGAAAGTCTGGCGGACCTCCGCTGGAAAGTCCGGCGGATTTTCTGCCGGATAGTCTGATCGTGTGTACGCTGCATAAGTGTTTTAGAATATCTCCAGCCAAAAAGCTTATTTGGCATAGAGTGGAATACAACAGAAAATGTCCTATCGGACCATGTTGTCGGAAAATCCGACCGTGTGTGTGGGCGCCATCGGACTTTTTCCATCGGAAGAAATTTGAGATCCTGCTCCGGACTTTTTCCAATCGTGTGTAGCGAATTCCGACGGACAAAGTGCCACGCATGCTCAGATCAAATTACGAGACCAAAGCTATTGGCTACTAGCCTCTACGTAGTTCCGTCGTACGCAACGAACATCACCACGTTCAGAATGATCGGATTTTCCGACAACTTTGTCCGACCGTGTGTATGCAACACCAGTGTCGGACAAAATCCGTCGGAAAAAATCACTGTTTATATCACAGTCTCTGACCCTACTGGGGAGATTTACTCTAATGCTGCATACACATGATTGGATTTTCCGTCGGAAAGAGCACTGTATTAAAAAAAGCAATAAGACTTATTTAAGGTCGTGCCATGACAAATTTACATACAGCATTGGCGTTCTAAGAGAATGTGACATACAGGGGAAGGTTTACTAAAACTGGTGGACACAGAATCTGGTGCAGCTGTGAATAGAAACCAGTCAGCTTCTAGGTTTTAGCCTAGGTTCACACTGACAGCGGGAATGAAATGATGCAAGTTCAGCTGACCTCACACCATTTCATTCCCGACTTCGGGGGTGATTTCAGAGACATCTGTGTGGGTTTCTGCACAGATGTCTATTGAAATCGCACCGAAGTCACCAAAAGTAGTACAGAAACTACTTTTGGGAATCGGTGCGGCGGCGCAAATATGGAGTCGCACCAATTCGGACAGTGCTATTGCCGGAAATAGCCACTGATTTGGCATGCGATTTGATATGTCAAATCGCATGCCAAATCGCTGCAATGTGAACCAGGGCTAATTGTCAAAGCTTAATTGAACAAGCTGAATTCAGAAGCCAATTAGTTACTATACACAGCTGCAACAGATTCTATAGAGTTGATTTACTAAAGGCAAATAGAATGTACTTTGCAAAGTGCAGTTGCCCTCTGCAAGTGCAATTGCTCCAGAGCTTAGTAAATGAGGTAAATCTTCAGTTTAGAATACCCAATCATGCCCAAGGAAAATGAAAAAAAAAACAGCATTTTTGCTTGCACATGATTGGATGATGGAAGTCAGCAAAGCTTCTGCTCATTTACTAAGCTCTGGAGCAACTGCACTTTGCAAAGTGCACAGTCTATTTGCCTTTAGTAAATCAACCCTTATGTGCACCAGTTTTAGCAAATCTCCCCCACAGTATGTAATACATCCTTGGCAGTAAAAAAATTTTGTACACAAATTTCCTTTGATATATACACATATATGTAAATACATTACATTGACATGTTTTATTGTACATTAGACAAGTCTAACTAGTGCCAAGTACATCTGTCCTGCCTGTGCTGTGAACAAAATGGCAACAAACTGCCATTAGGTACAATTCTTTGCTAATCTTGGTGAGCAGTCCACAGTACACCTCATGTGTAATCTATGCTCACGGCCAATGCAGAAAATAATTGCTGTGCATGCTCTGTAGAAACTCAAACATACGATGCATGTACAAAGAGAATAGATGTTGCTTTTCATGTTTACATTTGTGATGCCAGCAGCATAATCAGAACTGTAAAAAAATCTGCTTTCCTTTGCATGATCTGCAATAGGCGACTTGGGAGATCTTGTGAATGGTAGGACATCTCCACACTGCTCTGAGCCTGGTGACTGGAGTTTACAATGGTTGCATCCACAATGATTTTTGTAACATTATTATTCACACTGAAGTCCTTGGAGGAAAGATGTTGCCTTATCTAAACAATGAAGTGTTGCATGATCTAGGTGACAGGGTAAAACCTGACAGCACCAAAAAGGACGACGAGGAGAAGAGGCGGGTTTGGTGAAAGAACCCCGAGCAATGCTCGTGGCGTTATTCTGTTACATGGACGCGATTGGGGAGGCGTGTATGAGCAGAATTGTATCAGTTGTAGGAAGGGGAAGGGTACCAGAGAGCCTGGTGACAAGAGGACGACGCCGGTGAAGTGGGTAAGGACGCAGCCTTTTCTAAATAGGTATCCTGATAGTGGGGGGCGGCGAGGTTGATTAGTGCGGGTTTCCAAGAAGTTTTAGGATTAGTACCTGGTATCAAAGCAAACTACAAGTAATAAGTTGGTTTTTGCGCTGTTTTGCGTTGAACGTGTTTCTCTATGCGGTGCATATTCCGGGGGTAATATGATAGAGACGGATCGGATCTGTTCAGATTCCAGTTTGGGGCAATCGGAAGGTTACATGGTTGGGTTGCCTCACACTCCTTCCGCATCAGGTGTGGGCTTTGTGCGACGAATGGGGAGATGGGAATCTAAGCGATTCTGTTCTTATATTCGGCCCATGGTAATGTAGCAATGAGTATCTAATAAAAAAAAAAAAGGGGGGATTTTTGATGATGGTTACAGTTGTTGGTTTTGTTTAGTCGTGGTAGATTTTTACGGGACTGGGGGGGTTTTTCATACGGCCCTGCAGGTGTAAAGGGTGAAACCTTTCAGGCTGTGGCGTGTTTAATTGTGGGTCAGTCGTGGCTGTGTGGGGGGCTCGTCATTGGCCCCTCCTGTGGGGGGCTCGTCAGTAGATGGCCCCCTCCTGCAATACTCTTTTTGTTTGCACTGCGGGATAGGTATTTGTCTCCGGGCGGTTTAAGTGGAGGCCTAGTTTGGTTTCGTTTAAATCCCGCAGTGCCCCCTTACGGTATAGAGGTGAGGCGTGGCTTAACGAGTTTTGTAAGTGTGTGGGGGCTCGTCAGTAGATGGCCCCTCCTTGGGGGGCTCACAGTAGATGGCCCCTCCGGTTGTAGTACATCAATGTACAATTTCCCTGCCCCGTCACTGACCAACAATAGTGGGGTGTAACCAGGGGTTACTGATGTTAGGTTTATGTTATGTTATTTATTGTATTTAATTGGTTATTTATATTTTGTGACAAGTTCTTTTTAATTAGAAGGTGGACCTCAGCCTGAAGCATCACTGAACATACACATGTCCTGATTTACTGGCTGCTGGTGAAGGTTTTGTATGAGCAGAATTGTATCTGTGTAGCCTGGTATCAATGCCGACCAAAGTCCTAATTCAAAGCAAACTACAAGTACCGTATATACTCGAGTATAGGCCGTCCCGAGTATAAGCCGAGGCCCCTAAATCACCACAAAAAAAATGGGGAAACGTATTGACCCGTGTATAAGCCGAGGCCCCCGTGTCCCCATTGCAGCCCTGTGTCCCCATTGCAGCCTACCTGTGCCGATCCGTGGGTCCGTGGGTCCGGGGTCCTGGGTCCGGGGTCCTCGGTCCTCGGTCCTGGGTCCGGGGTCCGGTCCCGCTCTGTCCTCCCCACAGCGTGTATTACAGGCGCCATTACAATTTAAAAGCCGCGCCTCCTCGTCCGTGATAGGAGGAACACTTTTTTTTCCCAGCAGTCAGTGTGCAGTGTTCCGCCTATCATGGACATTCTCTCATCCTCGTCCATGAGATGAGAATGACAGGCCATCTGTACTGCTGGGAAAATTAGTGTCCGCCTATCACGGACGGGCGGGAGGAGGCGGCGCGGCTTTTGAACACCGCCGTCTGTCTGCATGACTTGCTGTTCATGTAGGCAGACGGCGGTGACTCGAATATAAGCTGAGAGGTGGACTTTCAGACCTAAAAAAGGGTCTGAAAATCTCGGCTTATATTCGAGTATATACGGTAATAATAATATGATCCTTATAGATTTGATGACAATGCCTAAAGTAGATGAGAACTCTAGTAAATTACACTAGGGTCGATTTACAAAAACGGGAGAGTGCAAAATCTGGTGCAGCTGTGCATGGTAGCCAATTGGTTTTGGTGAGATACTCCCCAAGAGTTAAAAAGGAGCTCCAGTCCCCTATGTAGCTAAATAGCCACTCACCTGTCCCACGTTCTAGCCCTGGGCTCGGCCTAGCCGTTTTTATCCTGGGTGTTTTTCTCCCCGGCGCCAGTATCTTTACTATGGGCTCCCAGTTCCAGGTATGACAGCTTGCAGCTTCACAGCCGGGTGCCCACTGCACATATGCGAGCGCCGCTGCCAGGGCCGGTGCAAGGATTTTTGTCTACTTAGGCAAAGGTGCATTTTGGTGACCCCCCGACTCTGTACTGTACGTTATATACACTGGTCTGTATATGATGTACAGTACAGTGTCAGAGTATAAGACCAGTCTGCACCCTGCTGGCACCGTACTGTACATTATACACAAACCAGTCTGTCCCCTGACACCATGCTGTACATTACATGCAGACCAGTCTGTCCCCTGACACCATGTAAGCCGGGGCGAGGGGGGGGTACTGGCTTTGCAGTGTGTCAGGAGGGAGTGGAGCCGGGCTACACACTATGCCGCATGTCATGTATGGCAATGTGTGTGGCCGCGCTCATGCCTAGGACACAGGGGAGACAGTTAGAAAGTAGGGAACCAAAATTTTACCGCCCCTCCATGCTGGCAGCATAAGGCGGCTGCCTAACCTGCCTTATGCTGACGCTGGCGCTGGCCCTGGGCGCTGCACACTGTGAATGATCCAGCTGTCTTCTTGGACCTGTCATGTGTCCCAGAAGACTGCGGGAGGGGGGAAGGAGAACTTCCACTTCCGATCACCTAGGCGGTCGGAGTGGAAGTGGTAGCACCCTCCACCCTCCCCCTCAAAAGCTCCATTTCGCAAACAGGAGCAGGGAGGAGGACTTAAATCGAAACTTCCCCTTTTGGGTGGAGCTCCACTTTAAATACTACTAAAGGAATGCTAACACTGCAGCTTTTCTCATCATTAAGAGGGCACCAGGTGATTTTAATGTACCACACCAGACATTCAGAATCAGTCTGCAAAGGACATGGTGAAACAAATAGCAGAAAAGGGTAGGACTCTACTACAAAGTTTATTAAAATCCTTGCAATATACATTGATCACCCAGAGGGGATTGTTTTTTGTTTTTTTTTCTTAACAAAATGGAATTACACTTTAAGGCCCCATGCACACGAGACGCAGATGCAAACTCTGCTGAACGCGTGTTTTAAAAAGCAGAAACCTGCGTTTAAAAACTCGCGTTTGGCTGTGTTTTCATGCCGCGTTTAGACGCGTTTAGACGCGTTTGCGTCTATAAGCATTTGTAAAGATAACATCATACAGACCCTCCCCAAGTTCAGAAAGCATGTATTATTAACTATTTCTGCCATTCTGATCAGAGTGAGCAGCAGAGAGAGCAGTTGTACACTTGCATTTGCCTCTCTTTCTGTGTTTTTTTTTTTTTTTTAAATGGATCCCATATTGATTATATGTCAGGAAATGCTCCTGATGTTCTCTTCATGAGGCAGCAATGTCATCGCAAATTTGTATGAGAGGTCCAGAATCAGAGCTTGGCGATATTGGACCCATCCGTTGATGGCACAGCGAATGTCCGTTGGATATTTCACAAACATGTATGCATTTCACAAACATGTATACATCAGTGAGTATATATGCTCTATGAACTATCTAAACTAATTACGACATTTTAAACAATTTTTTCTAGTATTTTTTATGGTTTACCATCATATTTCTGAGTTTTCTGGTCAAAAAAATTGGGTTCCTTTAAAAAGGCTTATAAACGCAAACGCGGCTAAACACAGGTGCCTGCGTTTAGACGCGTTTAGACGCGTTTAGACGCGTTTTGCGTCTGAAACGTGGAAAAGCAAAGTGTCTGAACGCATTTTTTTGCTTCTGGAAAACGAGGTTAAACGCAACTGCATAAAAACGGAAAAAAACTAGACTGTGTGCATGGACACATAGGATAACATTGCATGCGTTCAGGTGCAGTTGAAAAAAGTGTCCAACTGCCTCTGAACGCGCGTTTAACTGCGTCTCGTGTGCATGGGGCCTTACTTTGATATTATTATCATTAATTTTTCCGCAGTTTTGCTGGAAAGCAAAATAAAATCCTCAGACAGGCAGCTGCAAATAAGTCTTTAAAGAGTAAAAATTTCCATTGCCCAATATACTTGGTTTCCTAATTATAGCACCAGATGACATTCCCTGTTAGAATGGCATCCACTCTGTAAATCTATTTGGTTCATTTTGTGTCTTCACCACTTCCTTTGTTAGGGAATTCCGCAGCCTTTCCATCCAATACAAGGAAGTATTCATATCTGTGCAGACAGCCAAATGTCATTATATGTGATGAGCAAATCAGGATAATAACCAATGTATTGCTATTTGGCGTTCTTGAATATCTACATGCAGATCTGTGTGATTTAAAAGAACAAAGTAATTTAGGAATCTAATCAATAGTTATTCATAAATTGCTGGCTTGAATTACCATTAGAAACAGTGGACATGTGGCTATAGGTGGATGCGGCATTTCTTAAATCATTTGGTTACAAAGGATGGGGAGATGGTGAAGGTATTGAATTTATTTTCTCCTCAGTCTTCACAAGGGAATTGGGGGCTTTAGTAACCAAAACTGCAGTGTTTATCCTCATGAAACATCACAGGAAGCACCCTCATGGCTAACATAGGACAGAATTAGAATTTGACTTGGGAAATTTAACATGAATAAATCACCGGGACCAGATGGCTTTCACCCGAGGGTACTTAAGGAACTCAATCAAGTAATTGCCAGACCATTGTTTATCATTTTTACTGACAGTGTACTGACTGGAACGGTACCAGCGGATTGGAGAAAAGCCAATGTAGCACCAATATTAAAAAAAGGGCCCAAAATACATCCCTGAGAATTACAGATCAGTTAGCCTAACATCAATAGTATGCAAGCTCATGAAGGGGATGATAAGGAACTATATACAAGATTTTAGTAATGAGAATGGTATCATTAGCAGTAATCAGCATGGCTTCATAAAGAATTGTTCTTGCCAAACCAATCTATTAACCTTCTATGAGGAGGTGAGTTGCCATCTAGATAAAGAAAGGCCCGTAGATGTGGTGTATCTGGATTTTGCAAAAGCATTTGAGACAGTTCCCCATAAACGTTTACTGTACAAAATAAGGTCCGTTGGCATGGACATAGGGTGAGTACATGGATTGAAAACTGGATACAAGGGCGAGTTCAGAGGGTGGTGATAAATGGGGAATACTCGGAATGGTCAGGGGTAGGTAGTGGGGTCCCCCAGCGTTCTGTGCTGGGACCAATCCTATTTAATTTGTTCATAAACGACCTGGAGGATGTGCTAAACAGTTCAACCTCTGTATTTGCGAACAATACTAAGCTAAGCAGGGTAATAACGGGGTTCTTTACTGTAAGAGCAGCAAGGATGTCGAATTTCCTTCCACAGGCGGTGGTCTCAGCAGGGAGCATAAATAGTTTCAAAAACTATTAGATAAGCACCTGAACGACCACAACATACAGGGATATACAATGTAATACTGACATATAATCACACACATCGGTTGGACTTGATGGACTTTTGCCTTTTTTCAACCTCACCTACTATGTAACTATGTAACTAGGTTATCGTTATATCTTTTCCTATCCTCAGTAGAAATATGTCTCATAATATGTTATTTTTTTATATGGCCTGATGCAGCAGCTACAATGGTACTTAAAGTGTCACTAAACCCAGGACCCTGCATTCACTGTATCTGGTCTCCCACAGTACACAGAACATGGAAATGCAATTATTTTAGTAAATATAAACTGCTAAATACCTTTTTCATCAGCAGTTAGAGAAGTCTTGTGACTTCTATCAGTGTCTGGTTAAAGCTTGCCGGAGGAGTTTTCATTCTGCTCTGACTGTCCTATCAGTTTACAGGACCCCTGACCCTCTGTCTGGACAGTTCTGATTGGCCCTGTGCTGATCGCTGATTATATGCACTCTCCAAAGAAAACAAAAACTCTCTAGCAATACAAACAAAAATGAGCATGTGCAGCTTGTCCCCTAGCCTCTGTTCTGTCAGATCGGTTGGTGACAGTTGAAGAAAGGGAGGATCGGAGAAGACTGGATCAAACAGCCTTATTAAACAATGCAGAGGATTAACCCCTTAGGTTCCAGACTGATTTAACTGTTGTAGAATTTTAAACTCAAAACAAAAAGGTAAAACAGCCAGTAAGTCTATTATTTTTATGAGACCAAGCAGTCCAGCAAAAGTGGCAGTTAAAGGGTTAGGGGTGCATACAATGGTCAGCTTTTATTAATGTATGTAAAACCTTTATCTCAAAATAAAAAAATCTGGAAAAAAAATACTGCGTTAAAGTGTTAGCTGAAGTTCAGCTTTAATTTGTTAGTCAAGTAAATCTAATCCTTCTAGTGCACTTCTCACACTACCTTATCCACAGGTTGACAATGATGGTGTCCAAGGGTGTCCCTGTTTCTCTTCCATCCAGAATGGAGACACCCTAAAACAGGAAGTGTGTTATGTGAAAATAAAAAAAAGAAAACTGCAGACACCACCTTTAACCTCTCCCCGCCCACCATGTAGCAAAATGACGGACGGAAAGTGGTTCTGTTATCCTGACTGGGCATCATATGACGTCCAGCAGGATAAGCCATGATCGCGCGACAGTCTGTCACACCACATCTCCGACCACGTGATCAACTGTGTCCGAGGTAACCTGGCTAATTTGTAGTCTTCGTGATCATTTGGGTTTTCCCCTAAGTTAAGTGTAGCTGTAGTTCCTACCTTTTGTTAGTAGGTGTCACTGGTACCTTTGGCATCAGTATGACGAGCTGCAGTAAAACTGGGTTATGAATATGCATACTTCTCTCAGCCAACCAGTAGGAGTTTCCTAGCTACTGGTCCTTGCTGGAAGATAGTATAAATATTTGGGTAGGTCAAGTGATTAGGCTCCTCCTACCAAGATCTTGGTCTGGTATGGGTATGGGAGGAACTGCTGTGCTGGGTAGGCCTGAAGCATAAGCCCCAGCAATGTGTTCCAGGCTCTGCAATTGAAGGCCTGTCTGTGTGCATGAAGGAAAGGATGGAGACCTGACCTGAAGTACCAGAAGTCAGCCTGCCATAGACCGGGGGAACTGTGAAGAGCATGGGAAACCATCCAAATGGCTTCATATAGAGAATTCCTGCATGCTACTATGAGTTGCTGTTGCTACAGCAGACAGCTGTTGCTACACTACAAAAGAACAGAATACTGGGTACATCTTAAAGGCTCTTTTTCTGTACTGCTGTCTATCTTTCTATTTTTGTTTGAGGATTCTGCTAGTCTTTTTGTCTATTGGATCTAAGGTGTCGTGTGCCCTACCCTTCTCTCCCTGAATATTTTTTGTGAGCAATACATTTACTGTTTTTCAGCATTAAAAGTGACTGGTGCCAATTTCTCTACACTTGTCCACAACCCACCATGCCTAGCAACCTGTACCCTAAGGTGAAATGTCAGTCCACCCTCTCTCTTTGGGTCGCCAACACGCCTCTGGAGGTCAGGAGGAGGCTACACAAACAACCAGAAATAAGTATTTTCATTGATGACAACCACCATACTTCTTCAGTCCAGGTTTCCTGGAAAAACTCATACATCAGCTCTCAACCAAAGTTTCAGATCATTGGCATGTGGGAGGTCCTTGTGTTGGACTACAATATATTGTATGCATTGTGTAGGGCAACCCCTAAGGAACCACAAGTAAAAAGGGATCCCCCACCCTGCACAGACAGGCATACCACATCTTCACAAGCACAATGCAGTCAGGAAATAGTCCAGTGCTTTGTTTTTTTTGCGTTTTATTGAGGGGTATTATGGGATGTCCCCTTGCTTTAGCAAGACTCTTCAGGGACAACTTCTTCTGTACAGTCTTGATTGCAGAACAAAAAACCCCAGGACCAGCTGGCACACTGTTAGGTGATCTGACAAAAAGGGCGCTGTCAGATGAAGCAAAAGCTCCTTACAGGCAGGGACCGCGGGTCCCTTGGTTGTGTAACAAAGTCCTACTGCTTAGCTGTCCTTCTGTGGCTACTGATCCCATCACCACCTCTTCAGGCACTACCAGCTCACCTGGCTGCAGATGCCCCTTATACTAGTCCTCCTGGCTAATCTTCCACCTGCCTCCTAGACTGGCTCGGAAACCATCTCAGACTGCTCTCCCCAGTCCTTTCTGGCATGCCTCTCAGTTCTCCCTGACTGTCTCACTCACCAGCCCTCCTGGCTGTCTTCTCCATGGAGATCTCCCGGACGTGCTCACTGGCTCCTGCTGTCCTCACACCTTCTCCCGTGCCACTGGACAGGATTTCTCCTTGAGTTGTCAGAGGTTCCCTCCTGCACCTGAGCTCCCAGGCCCAAGGTCACCCCCCCCCCAGACTAGGGGTTACCCTTAAGGGCCCAGTGACAGCCACCTAGCACTCCTTCTCTAACTTCCACTTGTACTCTCCTGCCCCTGCTGGCCTGACCCTATTTGAGTATTTGAGGGGGGGCTGCTCCCTGCCAACCCATCAATTGGGGATTGGTCAGGTCCCTTATGAATACTCCAGGCAGCTCCTCCCTCATATTCTTCTGTAAGTTTCTCACAAGTTCCAGAAAAGGGGGGAGGTACAAGAGATGCTGCCTGCTGAGTCATACCAGCCTCCCTGGATCACTCACCCGACCCAGATTCAAACATAGGCTCGGCTGCCAGCCAAGCCAAAACATTTTACCTACACTAACAAAAATCCTAACATTACATACTACACTAGAGGGTGCTACACGTTGGATAAGTGTGCCCATAGCCCACCAAGAAATATTGTTGTCTCTGGGTTTTATTTGCACAACACTCTGATGGAGTTTCATGTCTACTGCCAAAGAGTGACATTGCCATATAAAAACAGACACAGGTACATTATTCATTGTGCATATCTATTATTAAATGATGTATGTGCTGCCTAAATTCCTCTGCAAACACATGCTTATGTATTCAGGTTGGCTGCTTATGTGAGCCACAGGATTCTGCAGTGACTTCTAAAACAACTCTGATAAAGAAAGCAGTTTAAGGAAAGGTACACCTTCCAATAAATCAGCATGACCCTTCACCACCACCACCACCTGGGTGTCTTTATCAAACCTCATATGCATTAGCGGATACCCGGAGAGCGCTGTGCATAGGAATGGATGGTGTGCACAGCCTGTGCTTCTTTTCTGCAAAGCATCTGAGGACATCCTACAGAAGATTTGTTAACACATTCATTACACTGGTGTGTTAAGAATTGGACTCTGGCTATAAATAATACATTTTGTACGGCTGCCCAGATATATACCATAAGCAGCAAATTAGTAGGGTAAGTAAACACTCTCAGGGAAACAGGTGAACTGCTGGCTCTGGGAATCACATTCACAAACAGTCTCCCAGACCTTGTATAATGCTGAGAAGTGAAAGGCACTTGCATAGTTTCATTGTTATTGCTGAAAATTCAAAACAGACTGAAACTGGGGAGATGACATGGAATTCCTAGAATGCCGCAGAGCAGGTATTAAAGTTTGAGCTGCTGTTCAAATAAGTGGCGCAGACACCTGCTTAATTCTTACCACCTGGGCAGCAGCAGGAATATTTTACAAATCTGCATTGAAGTCTGGAGTGGTTGGAATTTTGGAATGCTTGTTTATCTCCCAGCTCTTTTTCCAGCTTCCTTTTTATTAATAAGATGCTGACATCTAGTGGTGTCTTTTATAACTACAGGACCAGATTTATTAGAGAAAAGGCTCAGAGCCTAGTGACTTATACATCAGGGATTTCTGTAGGTTGCAGCAACATGCCTAAAATATACCTGACATTTAGAAATGATAATTATGTTTTAAAATGCCATTTGCTATAATCCCTCTCACACACAACCTCTTGTAGTGCTCAGTGCAACTCATAGACGTGCGCAGTCTATTGCATTAGGGTGTGCCCCCCTAAAGCCTAAATGAACGTGTATGTGTGTGTGTGTATGGATATATATAAATATGCATACACACACAAAGAACCCATGTGAATTAGCCCTAACTTTTTTTTTTATTATTCTTTACATTTTTAATTATTTTTACATTTTTTTATTAGTTGCAATTTTTTTATTTTTTTACATATTATTATTACTACACAGGATTTATATTGTGGCAACAATTTATGCAGTGCTTTACAATTTAAAAAAAAAAAAAAACATTTTTTTTCCCACAATGCTTTTTGGGATGTGGGGTACTTTGGCGAGATCTCACTGGTCTAAATAGAGTCTCACCTTTGAGGCAGAGAAAGGGACTGGGGAAACACATTCCCCAGTTCCTTTCTGCAGCCTCAGCTGCACAGAATCAATGGACATGAAGAGCTCTGCCCAGCCTTCCTGTTCATTCATAAACTGAAGCATAGTAAACACAGCTTACCATGCTTCAGTTATGTATGAACACAGTGAGTGATCAGTACCGATCACTCACTGTGTTCATTCAGAAAAGGAACAGGCAAGTAAATGACATGTCCCCTTCCCTGCTCTCCTACCTGAAGATCCCCCTGTATGTTTACCGCAGCCGAAGTGAGAGGAGGGAAGCCGGAAGCGCTGTGAGGGGGGCCAGGCACTAATGCTGATGCACACGGGGTGATTGGGGTGTGCCCAGGCACATCCGGCACACCCTGTGCACATGCCTATGGTGCAAATGGCTTAAAAAATATAGACTAAGGCATGGGTCTTCAAACTATGGCCCT
Source organism: Lithobates sylvaticus (assembly GCA_028564925.1). Lineage (NCBI taxonomy): Eukaryota > Metazoa > Chordata > Amphibia > Anura > Ranidae > Lithobates > Lithobates sylvaticus. Next base: position 457,399,707 of record CM053030.1, on the reverse strand, counting down.
CCAGTTGTTCAGGAACTACAATTCCCATCATGCCTAGTCATGTATGTGAATGTCAGAGTTTTACAATGCCTCATGGGATGTGTAGTTTCGCAACAGCTGGAGGGCCGTAGTTTGAGGATCCCTGGACTAAGGAGTCGAACAATCATTTTTTTTCTCCTTGTGACGCGTACACATAGCCGGAATTTCCGATGGAAAAAGTCTGATGGGAGCTTTTCATAGGTTTCTCCAACCGTGTGTATGCCCATCGGTCCTTTTCTGTTGGCATTTCCGACGGACTTTAGATTGAAAGTGTGTTCTTATTTTTTCCGTCTGAGTTTTGGACGGTGCAAAGTCCGGAAGTGTGTATGTGGCATAAGATTCACACAGCTTTTACCCAATAATTACACATTTTTACATAAAATTTAACTAAACCTAGGGCACAAAAACTTTAAACCAAATACATAGTCTTAAAGCGTTTGTTACCCCAACACTTCATATTCCTGATATGTGCCTGCTGTACCATGTACTTGTATGAGAAAGTTTCCTGTTCTCTTTGTATTGCTTACTTTGTGTGAAATTCCTGGTGTTCCTGCTAGTCCCCTTACTTTCCTAATAAAAACTGACCACACTAAGCAGGAGAGCACTCCGTGGTCAGTTCTCTAGCTATGCTGAGTGCTCTCCTCCAATGATCAGACTTGTCCTGACACACCCTTCCTGCACAGCCATTCACTTGGAAGCTCAGTGCACTGCTGCTTCTTCTCCCCCCAGTTCTTATACAGCAGAGAATAGGGGGAATGTGATCATTTATAAAAAAAAGGGAAAACTTTTTATTTTTTATTTTTAAATCTATACAAAAATGTTTTGCCTTTCATTTCTATTTTAAACTGAATGGGTTGCAAGGTGATCACATTGGATTACTGCACAGTTCTGGAAGAAATGCACAACAAGAATCAAGGAAAAATACACATATCTCTTGTATTTAGACAACATATACTATCCCAGAGATCCGCTTTGACTAATTAGTCAGTTTGACACAGGCGGTAAAACATTCATTTACAGCACTGTCTTTACATATGTACCATACTGTAATGTTTATGGGCCTGTACCACTCAATTGGGATGTCAGCCACTCAAAAAATGGTAAAGATACAAAGGGCGGAAAAGTACCATAGTGTAGTAACATTTTAAGTTATATTTAAAAACAAATCTCTATTACACTAACAGGTATAATCATACCGATAACGTCTAGACCCAGCATGTGCTTCACAGGCTGGAATTGATGACACCAGAAGCCCCGCCCAATATGCTTTGGCCCATGCGACCCATGAACAGCAGCAGTCGTCATAGGTCACAATTTATTTGTACTATTTTTCTGTTGGGAGATATATCTAAAAATAAATAAAAAATCCCCCCCCCCTCCCCCCCCCCCCTCCCTTCTTTCCTTCACCATTCTCTTTTCCCTCCCTCTTCTTTTTTTTTTGCCCCCCCCCCCCCCCCCCCCCCCCTTTCCTTCTTTGTCAAATTGTAAATTTTTTACCCCCCTGTCCTCCTAACACTTCTTCCTCTACCCCCCCCCCCCATTCTCCCTTCTTCCTGCCCTAATTACCTTCAGCCCACGCCCCCCCCCCCCCCTGCCCGGCCTTTTTCCCCTCACTTTTCTCCTCTTTCCACCCTCCCTTTTTGCTTTTAGTACCCCCTGTCCTCCCTTCATTCCTTCTCCTTCCTCCTAAAAAAGAATTAAAAAGCTCTTTTCCCTCCCTCTCCTTTCCTCTTTTCTCAAATTTTTACCCCCCTGTCCTCCTAACACATCTTCCTCTACCCCCCCCCCCCCCCCCATTCTCCTTTCTTCCCTCCCTATTTTCCTTCAGCCCCCTTTTTCCGTTTGTCCCCTTCTCTCCTCCCCGCTAGTTTTTCTCCTCTTCCTTCTTTTTCCCCCTCTATCTTTCTCCTTTTATCCTCTCCTTCTCCTTTTATCAATCTTCTATTCCCATTACAACTGCTTACATGCAGGGGCATAACTAGAAATCACAGGGCCCCATAGCAAAATGTTGTATGCCCCCCCCCTCCCAAAAAAATGAACTAATGCCATTGAACAACAGATTACCACACTCATGTGGCACAGTGCCCAGGCAACAGCTTATATTGATTTTGAACAATAAAGGATGCAGTATACTGTATGCAGACCCTGAAGGACACACATTGCTGATCTCCATGCCTTTTAACCAATTTCTGTTCTGTTACATAAAATGAAATAGTTCAACTCACCATAATGCAGAATCAGTGGGAGCCCTGAGCGTGTCACTTACCACCATCGCCTGCCACCAGATGCAGATTGTCACTTGTCACACGTTGCGGAATGTCACCTGCTACATGTTGCAGATTTTCCACTTGCCACGTCCCGGATTGTCACTTGCCACGTCACCTGCCACACATTATGGATTGTCACTTGCCACGTAATTCTTGTTTTTTTTCATAAAATTTTGTATTTATAAAAAATCGACGTTTTTTCCTCAATCTGTAGTCATTGGGCACCGAGATAGTACAGTCACAGAAACTGTCTGGGGACATATGGAGGAATTGTCTCCTGCTGCTTTTTAATTGTTAGTTTCAAGGATGATGGTACCCCCCATACAATTATATTCAATAGTTCTATTAGAGCCCATTGTTCCACTGTTGAGTGATATAATACACATAGCATGGGTGACTCTGGTCTTCCACCAGAGTGAAAATACCACTCTCAGACCAATCAGCCAGTGTGTGTCCCAACACCAACTAAGTGAATGGCACACTCTGGTGGTAATTACACGTTGGTGGAAGATCATCACAGATTCAGGATTTCTTATTGGATTTGTTCTTTGGAAATTTTTAATACTTGCACTTTATTGTTGTTTGTTTTATGATTTGATATCTCACATCTTTTTTATTCATTTTTTTGTATGCCTCAAAAACAAGGTCTTTATAAGAACTTTTTTATTGTTGTTTGCATGTTTGGACACTTTCACTTTATTTAATAATTTAATATTTCATATTATCTATTAATTTGTATATACAGTACTTATGTTTTAAAAGCACTATTTGGGTGGTAACCTACATATAAGATATTGATATTGGTGCTATAATTATACTTACCAATTTTTCCCCGAACACAGGGGAACAAATTCACATGCTGTTTTGATTGATGAACAGCTATGCAAATGTATTATATATGAAGCCCTATGTGTGAATGGACCCTTAGCAATTATATCCCTGGCACCTGATGTGACATGGTCCTAATGCTAATGCATGTAATCAATGCAATCAATTAAATAGATTTAAGTAATGCTTGCAATGCTTGGCCTGTGTAGGGATTAACATAAGAGTTACTAAAACAGTTCTGCAAGGCCAAGTATCGATCATTTCTATAAAGAGGAAAGGAAACACCTTGCACTGTGCATTGTACCATCACCTGAGTTGTGTAGAAGATTACAGCAAGTCCCAGAGGTGTTCAAGTCAAGAAAGAATGAGCCCATCTTTCACTGCTTATTATCTTGGTGACCTTTAAATAATAACTTTAATATTGTTGAGAAAAAAAATCCCTTCTGGGTGAGTTAGGCCCCTTTCACACATAGGAACCGTTCATCAGTTCAGTCACGTCAAAACGGATGAAGTATTCATCAGTTTTTCATCCGTGCTCGTCATTTTTTCATCCGTTTTTCATTCGTGCTCATCAGTTTTTTTTACATCCACTACCAATGCAAAAACAGATGAAAAACTGACCATTTGTCAGTTTACATCTGTTTTTCATCCGATCCGTTTTTTTTTTTTTTGACGGATGAAAAAATAGGGCTTTCATCCGTTCAAAAAAACGGATGTTGACGGAAGCGGATGAAAATGGATGCAAATGGATGATCATTTGTTGTCATCCATTTTTCCATAGGAATGCATTGATGTCCGTTTTTTCATCCGTCAATAGATGTGTTAAAGGGGCCTTATTTCCATTGCAGGGATTTTAAAAGAGAAGTACAGGAATTGTTTTTTTTCAGAATCCTACTCACCTAGGTGGATGCAGCATCGATCCGATACTGCATCTGTCCCCCGCCAGCTCGAAGACTGAGAAACAAGCGATCAAACACTGCTGATCACTCAGTTCTCACAGCTCCCTGAGCAGAGAGCTGCTGACTGTCAGCCACCCGCTCTCTGCTCTCCTCTGCTCCGCCCCCGCGCTCATTGGAGTGCTGGGCTGTGGAGGGAAGGCAGGATCTGGCTCAGGCTCTTAGCAGCTTGCTGAGAGGCTTGGCCGTGCGCCGGTCCAGGCATGTGGGCAGATCCTGCCCACATGGTAACGATCTTTCCTGAGCCTAGACCAGCTCTGTGACGTCAGCTGATAGTGGGCTTTAGCTGAAGATGGGTACCAGGAGTGCAAAACAAACTGCACTCCTGTGATCCACAGGAGAAGTACAGCCAAACAGGCTTTAGCTGTACTTCTCCTTTAACAAACTGTGTTGCAGATTCCTATCTTTCTTTATTCTAAATAAATAGCTGTTTGTTTGTTTCTCTCATCATTCAGCTGCTGTACTTACAGGATTCTAATGGGGAAACCTGCAGGGTCTGCATCCCTTTAGACTTGATTTACCTTTGGGAGTATCTCACCAAAAATTACAGGAGATGCCCAACATCTAATTTGTATCTTAGTGCAGACTTCTGGGAAAATCAGTGAGCCAATCAGGAAATGACATTGCTGGGTGCCATCTGTGTACAGAACGCCTCCAGGTTGTTATACTGCATTTAATTTTATAGAAAATGACAACGCTGCAGATTGAAAAGGGAAGATCATTTCAAATAACATTCAATTACAATATGGTCTATATCGTAATTGTATGTGCTATATTATTACATTTTTTGCCTATTATTTTTGGAGTTAACCCTTTAAAGCTGTAAGACATTGGCATTATTTACTCCACACTCCCATTACAAATTGGATAGGCAAAAAGAAAACATTCTGCCTAAATTGCCTTTCAAATGGCATTTCCAACAATGGCACTTACTGTTCCCACGTCATTTAGCTGAGCTTTAACAGCTGAATCAGCTGGAATGTACAGTGATTATGGAGATGAATCCTGCAGCCAGGATTCCAGCAATAACATTGCGGGCCCACCGGTGGAAATGATGCTGTTTCATCGCAGATTAACAGATGGCCCGATATTTTATCCTTCAAAAATGGCCTCATTTGAATATAAATGTTAAGCCTGTTATTTCTCCCCTGGTATACCTGCTAGTTTAAATTAATTGCCGCTGGAGCAGAAAATCATATGTAATCAGTCACTGCATAATGAACAACCTGTTCCAGGGCACCGCACATAACTTTGCCGTTACATTGGTGCTTCTTCTAGGTTTAGATGTGTCATTACAATTCACCGGCTCTGCTGCTGTCTTCCCCTCTGTGATCCGTCAGGTGACAGATTTCACATCCAACGTGTTCTCCGGCTTTTTTCTTAGCTCTGAATTAGAACAGTGTGTAGCTCTTAAGAGCAAATTAGATGAGGAATTAGAGAAATCGTAGGTTATTCCAGAACTGCTGCTTTCATGCGTTCTGTTCTGTTTGACACAAAAAACTAACAATCAACATGAAATCCCAGCCTACCATATAAATGAAGGCTATGTGTTCATGTTGTGGACCAAACTAACCATCTCACAGATTTGTGTGATTTGCAAAGGTTATAACTACCCTTCATTTGGAGGGCCTGTCTCAAGGCCTGTCCCTCTTTAGGAACCCAATTTTTTTCTTCTTCATCACTCCTCAGTTATTTAGCTCTGGTGTTAACAGCTCTGACTGGAAGGGCAGGAGACGTGTTTTTTCTGTGGGGCATTTCCCTTGTTAGCAACTAATAGTGATGTCATCACAGTAGTCCAGGGACCTCCCTAGAGCTCCAATTACTTACTGTTTTCTATACATGTTTGTGTTGACACCGTGACTGACATGTTTCGCGCGCCTGTTTTTTTAGCGCTGAAAGTTTTTTCTTTGTTTAATAATGATCATCTTATGACTGTTTTTTTAGCGCTGAAACTTTTTTCTTTGTTTAACCACGTCAATACCCGCCAATAGTCATATGACGCCCACAAGGTGGATCTCCCATCCTGGGTGGGCATCATATGACGTCCTCCCATTCCCGGCTGTCTATTCCGCGATGTCCGCCGGGCACTCGCGATTGCCCGGGAACACAGCAGGACCGTGGATCTGTGTGTGTAAACACACAGATCCACATCCTGTCAGTGGAGAGGAGACCGATGGTGTATTCCCAGTACAGAGGAACACCGATCGGTCTCCTCCCCTTGTGAGTCCCCTCCCCCTACAGTTAGAATTACTCCCAGGGAACATACATTAACCCCTGCAGCGCTCCCTAGTGTTAACCTCTTCCCTGCCAGTCACATTTACACAATAATCAGTGCAATTTTATAGCAACGATCGCTGTGTAAATGTGAATGGTCCCAAAAATGTGTCAAAAGTGTCCGAAGTGTCCGCCGCTATTACTAGTAGAAAAAAAAAATGCAATAAATCTATCCCCTATTTTGTAGACGCTTATAACTTTTGCGCAAACCAATCAATATACGCTTATTGCGATTTTTTTTTACCAAAAATATGTAGAATACATATCGGCCTAAACTGAGTAAAAAAAATTATTTATTTTTTTAAATGGGATATTTATTATAGCAAAAAGTAAAAAATATTGTGTTTTTTTCAAAATTGTCGCTCTTCTTTTTTTTTATAGCGCAAAAAATAAAAACCGCAGAGGTGATCAAATACCACCAAAAGAAAGCTCTATTTGTGGGAAAAAAAGGACGTATATTTTGTTTGGGTGCAACGTGGCACGACCGCGCAATTGTCAGTTAAATCGACAAAGTGCCAAATCGCAAAAAGTGCTCTGGTAAGGAAGGGGGTAAAACCGTCTGGGGCTGAAGTGGTTAATAGGCATCCGCAACCTTCTTTCTGAGGGAGAGCTCATTTGATCTTAGCATGATGACAACACACATATCAATAGCAAAGAGACCACAATACTCAAGATATCTGTGGTTTAAATAAGACAGCTTCCACCTTCAAACTCCTTGAGGAGGTACCTAATCTGGAACACCAGAGTCTAATTTCATGGATTTACTGTAAAGTAGTGGTAAATGTGCTTACTTTTTCTATATGACAAATCTGCATTTTTTTATTTAGATCAAGGGTCTCTAAACTTTCCAAACAAAGGGCCAGTTTACTGTACTTCAGACTTTATATCAGTGAGAGGAATAGTGCCCCATCATTGGTATCAGTGCGAAGAATACTGCCTCATCATTGGTATCAGTGAGAGGAATAGGGCCCCATCATTGGTATCAGTGAGAGAAATAGTGCCCCATCATTGGTATCAGTGCGAAGAATACTGCCTCATCATTGGTATCAGTGAGAGGAATAGGGCCCCATCATTGGTATCAGTGAGAGAAATAGTGCCCCATCATTGGTATCAGTGCGAAGACTACTGCCCCATCATTGGTATCAGTGCGAAGACTACTGCCCCATCATTGGTATCAGTGCGAAGACTACTGCCCCATCATTGGTATCAGTGCGAAGACTACTGCCCCATCATTGGTATCAGTGCGAAGACTACTGCCTCATCATTGGTATCAGTGAGAGGAATAGTGCTCCATCATTGATAATAGTGGGACAAATAGTGCCATACCATTGGTGTCAGTGAGAAGAATAGTGCCCCATAATTGGTGTCAGTGAGAAGAATAGAGTCCCATCACTGGTAACTGTGGGAAGAATAATGTCCCATCATTGATATCAGTGGGAGGAATAGTGCTCCATTGTTGGTGTCAATGGGAGAAATAGTGCCCCAAACGCCAGATGCACAATGAAGGTTTTTATGGACCTGCTGCATTTTTTTTTCAATGTAACACACCCCATTGAACAGATAGTTTACAAATGTGAAATGTGGTATGCTAAAACACATGTGGATCATTTAGTGGCTAGATACAGTAGGGCACCATTCAAAATACAGTGCCTTGAAAAAGTATTTATACCCCTTGAAATTTTCCACATTTTGACAACCAAAAACGTAAATGTATTTTATTGGGATTTTATGTGATAGACCAAGACACAGTGGCACATAATTGTGAAGTGGAAGGAAAATGATAAATGGTTTTAATTTTTTTTTTACAAATAAATATCTGATAAGTGGGGCGTACATTTGTATTCACCCCCCCCCCCCCCCCAATTACTCTGATACTCCTAATTAAAATCTAGTGGAACCAATTGTAGTAAAGGCACTGTAAATGGCACTACAACACGTGTGTTGCAGTAATGTGCAGTAATACTTAATCCCTTGCACTTCCTGGGGACCTCTGTACATAGTGACGAGCCTGGTGCTCTCCAGGACTGGGCTGTATAATTGACTTTTGCCTTAAATGGTACAAAAAGCACTGATTTTCACTAAACATCCCAATAATGTTGCCGCTGACAAAATTTCAACCAAACCTCAAAGCTCAGAATGCCCAGAGCTCATATAGTCAGACGTCTCGTGTTACACATGTACACACTTGTAAAATAACCCAAACCACAGGCATGTAAACAAGGAAATAAGAAAATTGCTTTTAGCAAAGATTTTGCTGTTTCAGTTTTTACATACTCATGCATTTTTTTATTTTTTTTATTGTACCTTAAAATGTTCTTTGCCTTTCCTTATGTTATTTGGAAATCAAATCCTTAAGGTATATTTTAAATACACATATGGATTTGTTCAATTTGCTTCTTTCTGTCAGTTTTTTTAAACTTTCGTAATCCTTTAGTTAAAATGTGTTAATATAGTCACAGCATATGATTACTGTATGTTTAATGAAAGATAAATTGCTCCTAAAATGTAAATTCTGGCCATAATTTTAAATGACAGTAGTTTTTAGCACAACGAAATTACTTTAAAGTAGAAACTAAAAGCCTTATACCCCATACACACAGTCGGATTTTCCAACGGAAAATGTCCTATCGGACAATGTTGTCGGAAATTCCGACCGTGTGTAGGCTCCATCGGACTTTTTCCGTCGGATTTTCCGACGGACAAAGTTTTATCTCCTGCTCTCAAATTTTCCGACAACAAAGTCCTATCGGACTTTTTCCAATCGTGTGTAGCGAATTCCAACGGACAAAGTGCCACATATGCTCAGATCACATTACAAGACCAAAGCTATTGGCTACTAGCCTCTACGTAGTCCCGTCGTACGCAACGAACGTCACCACGTTCAGGATGATCGGATTTTCCGACAACTTTGTCCGACCGTGTGTATGCAACACCAGTGTTGGACAAAATCCGTCGGAAAAAATCCGACGGATTTTGTGGTCGGAATTTCCGACCGTGTGTACGGGGCATAACTATAAGTATTCTTAAAAATGTGTCCTCCCTCCTCCTCCTATATATCCGTCCTAATCTTTAAAAAAAAGGTCTGTGTACTTACCTATTTTCAATCCACTCCAGTCCGGTCACATGATCCTGTAACTCTGTAAGGGGGTGCTTGGCAACAGCTGGGAATACTATGAAATCACTTATAGGCTCATATGGCCCAGCCATTGTCAGCGCTCCCTCCTCTCCCCTGCAGCCGCCGCTCAATGACACAGTGGGGCGGGAGCTGCAGGCTCACGTGACCGGATCAGATTAAAAATAAGTAAAGTTAATGACTCACATGGCCAAACATGTAATCATCATCATCCCTTGATTAGAATATGAGAATATACCTCAAAGAGTGGGATTATATGGGCGATTGAAAAAAGATACTGTATTTATAAAACATATATATTTATTACAAATAGATTTGAATAAAATTCCAAATGGAAAATACAAAACATCACAACAATGATGATATCGCATTATATAAGGAAATTGGTGTAAACATGAAGAGGTAGTCCCCATCTACTTGCAGTTCCTTCATCTGTGAATTACGATGAGATAAAGTAGGTGGGGATATCCAACGCAAAAACTATTTCAATTGAAGAACAAATAGGTATTGTATATGACCATGTATGTGATTACATCTGACATTATACATATTCATATATACACGTACAATGTTTGATTTTTCTACAAAGAGCACTCCTTCTGGTGATAAGAGAACCATGTACAGTGGAACCTCGGATTACGAGCATAATCTGTTCCAGGAGTATGCTTGTAATCCAAAGTACTCGCATATCAAAGCGAGTTTCCCCATTGAAGTCAATGGAAACAAAAATAATTTGTTCCGCATTGACTTCAATGGCATGCAATACCGCATGTGGCCAGAGCCAGGGGGTTCTGGAGAGCCTCGGAAACGGCCGAAAAGGCTCGAGGACACCTCAGCTGACCTTGGCAAACCTCGGAAAGACTTTGTTCCCGAGATTTGCCGAGGTCAGCAGAGCTGTCTTCGGGCCTTTCTGTACATTTCCGAACGGTGCTGATCGGCGATGTTCGGCTCGCCCTACCTCAGGCCAAACGCGGTACTGCACACCGCTTTGGCCTGAATCGTGCTCATTTTGCGAGACAACACTCGCAAACCGAGTTACGATTTTTAAAAATACAGTGCTCGTTTTGCAAAATGCTCGTTAACTGCGTTACTCGCAATCCGGGGTTCCACTGTATCAATGTATCAATACTACTCACCAAACATTGTAAGTGTATATATGAATATGTATAATTGTTTATGCCTGTATGTATAATTTCAGATATAATCATATACAGGCATACCCCCCTTTTAAAGCGGTAGTAAACCCGCTGACATGTTTTTTATTTTTTATACACCTGTAAGGGAAAAGGCATAATGAGCTAGTATGCACCGCATACTAGCTCATTATGAAATACTTACCTTAGAACGAGGCGTCGGTAACTCACCTGGTCCACGCCGAGGTTGCTGACATGTTGCCTCGGCGTGTCTTCCGGGTATCGCGACTCCAGCGCTGTGAGTGGCTGGAGCCGCGATGTCGTCACTCCCGCGCATGCGCACGGGAGACTTCTTCCCGGCAGGGTTCGGATTCTGCCGGCCTTTCAGCCGAGAATCCCCCGTGCGCATGCGCCGCTGCAGTCAGCGGCGCATTGCACGGGGAATATCTCCTAAACCGTACAGGTTTAGGAGATATTTTTTTTACCTACAGGTAAGCCTCATTATAGGCTTACCTGTAGGTGAAAGTAAAAATTTAGACTTTACTTCCACTTTAAGTACACAAACAAGCTGGGGTTAGAAGCTCATTGGTTTCTATGAAGAAGTGAGCCTGATTTTGCACTTTCCAGCTTTAGTAAATAAACCCTATTGTGTACTTAAAAGTGGGGTATGCCTGTACATGGTCCTATACAATACTTATTTGTTCTTCAATTGAAATAGTTTTTTGCAGAAGTGGTATTATTCCCTGAAGAACATTTGCTTATATCAGCATAGTTTGAAACACGTTGGATATTCCCACCTACTTTATCTTATCGTAATTCACCGATGAAGGAACTGCAAGTAGATGGGGACTACCGCTTACATCAATTTCCTTATGTAATGTGATATCATCATTGTTGTGATGTTTTGTATTTTCCATTTGGAATTTTATTCAAATCTATTTGTAATAAATATATATGTTTTCTAAATACAGTATCTTTTTCCAATCGCCCATATAATCCCACTCTTTGAGGTTTATTCTTAGATTTATTTATCATAGATCTTTTTTATACAGGATAGACAACAGGAAGGGGGTCATTTTTATGTTCAGAACTGTGTATCATAAACAATTATGTTTTTATTATATATAACATACTGTTTTCACCTTCCCTTAACCTTCTTCTCTTTGCATTTCAGTGCTGGTGATGATCCTCTGCAACCTCTTTGCAGCCACATTCTGTCCAAATACATGCATTCCAGAGAAGACTTGCTCTTCAACCTGTAAACTGGACAAACTCCTGATGATAGGGTCAGAGAAAGAAGTATGAAAAAAAGGACTTTGCGCCACCATTCTTCCAATAACAAAGTTGCCAGTGTTTTAACATAATTTCCAGGGACCATTTGCTGCTTAGCTGAGCTGTTTGTGATTTGAATCTTGAACTCAGATGTATTCTTGTATTTTGAAGACAAAATAAAAAATGACATATAAGATGCAGTCTGCCACTAGAATTAGTTGGAGAGTTGAGCTAAACCATTTACCATGGACAAGCGTGTTCAGTTTTTATACATCTATGTAAAACCATTATCCTATCAGCCTGCTTCTTGCAATGCAGAACACCTGATTGGCTCTTTGTGTTGCTTCTACCTCCACAGTCTAAGCTTTGCTGTACAGAGGCTGAAACAAAGTCAAATTCAAGAACCTAAACTACTTGCATTAAAATGAATTCAGAGCTGCATGAATGTGTGTCTTTTATATCCGTCTGGAGTTCAGCTTCAAAGAAGACATTGGGATGTTCTCAAGACTACTGTACTGTTTTAACACTGATGCCCTGTAGACACGATCGGACTTTCCGACAACAAAACCAGATTTTTGTTCGAAGGTTGTTGGCTCCAACTTGTCTTGCATACACACGGTCACACAAATGTTGGCCAACAATTACGAACGTGGGAACGTGGTGACATTCAAGACGTACGACGAGCCGAGAAAAAGGAAGTTCAATAGCCAGTGCAGCTCCTTCTGCTTGATTCCGAGCTTGCGTGAACTTTTGTGCATCGGACTTGTGTACACACGATCGGAAATTCCGACAACAACGTTTTGTTGGTGGAAAATTTGAGAACCTGCTAGCCAACATTTGTTGGCGGAAAGTCCGACAACAAATGTTCGATGGAGCATACACACGGTTGGACTTTCAGCCAACAAGCTCCCATTCAACATTTCTTGTCAGAAAATCCGATCGTGTGTACGGGGCATGAGAGTTACTGGTAATGGATCAACTACATATACGGTAATAAGAAAATTTAAAATATAACTAAAATGGAGGTAGCAGAACACCTATCAGTTTTTTTGGGGGTTTTTTGCGATCTGTACCCCAATTAGGGAGTCGTCCTGTTTAACGTTGTCACAGAAAGTGAAAGAAAATCACAAATTTTGGGTTGTCACAATGACAGGAATAGATGGAAACCCCTCCAATGGGGACATTAGATATAACCAGGGATTCCCTCACTTAGGAATGATTTCCTATGACTTCCTGTTTTGGCTATGGGACAAGAAGTGAAGGTAAATCTCCCCAGTGGGACACAGATGTCAAAGAAACTGAGAGGGGTTATAAACTTCCCTCACTCCAAAATAACAAACAAAAGCTGTGGCATTAGTTCTACTTTGATGTTTTCTTTTATTTATTACAATGATGAATGAAGAACACATGAAAATATAATTAATAACTCATGCACTGCTAAACCAAAACAAAAATAATCAAAAGTCTCACAAAAATATATGTGCTCCAAATTACACAGCACGCTGCTGCACACACCTCTAATGTGCTCCAACATCAAACATCTAAAATAATAAATAATATAATGTTGCACTGCTTTGAGACTTACAAACTAGCTATTGTATATATAAAAAAAAAAATCATGATACAATAACATACTATAAATTAAAAATAAAATGATATCTATAACATCAAAAAGTCCTTCCAATCTGGTGCAAACTAAAGCTGTGGTACAATAACAAAGAATACAATTAAAATAACAATAAAATGATATCTGTGACTATAAAAATTCCTTCCAATCCAAATGAAAGTTTTCAGGTCTCTGACTCCACAATCCCAGTGCTGTACGACAACACATGTGATCCACCACCGTGTTTACTATGCCCACCCCACGCCTTCAGGCTTGGACCCATATCACATGTACAGGTCAAATATGCATAATCCTTTATCCTGAGGGCCACAGAAGGGTCTCTTCCACAAATGGGATTCGATCATCTAGCACTTAAGAGGTTCAACATCCGCCATGCAAATGGGTCAGAGAGGTAATTACAGTGTACATAAATACCATCAGGATCATAAAATGAACCCTTGGTGCCGCACTTGCGGTTTCCGTAATGATGTCACCTGGCTCCGCACAACGCACTGCATCATCAAATCACATTACGTCTTTAGGGGATCAAATGTGTGTTGTTGTACACCACTTGGGTTGTGGTATCAAAAACTTTCACTTGTATCACAGCTTCAGCTTGCACCCAATTGGAGATATAGTTTTATTTTTATTTTATGTTATTGTATCATGGTTTGTTTTGCTATATAATCACCAGTTTATAAGTTGTTTTGAAGCAGAGCAACACTTATTATGCATTATTATTATGAACAGTCATGGCCTTTTGAACAGCGGACGAAAATGTTCAGAAACACATTTTCAAATTCAACCATTCAGGGCCAGGTGACAGTTGTATTTTACCTCTTTCTACACATCTTGGAGCTTATTGTCCTGATTTATATATTTTTTTCCTTTGGTGCAAAGTTAGCTGACAGCCTAAAAAAAAGAAAAAAAAAAAACGTAAAAACCAATAACGGTCCAGAAAATGAGGGAAGATGAAAGGAAAGGTAGTGATAACACCACACAGGTATTCTGCTCTTGGCAAATATTAAAGTACAGGAAGTCTTCAGCCAAGAACATGAAGTTCCATCAGCATATAGCCAGCTTGACAATCAGAAAGTTACAACATACTAAAGCACAGGGATTGCGTAAAGTACCAGGAGCCATTAAGTTGATGGTATTGATAAAATGCTTCTTTAAGTCTTTTTACTTCCCTCTGGGCATTACAATCGCAACGTCTGCAAATCGTGAATTTTTTGAAAACAAGATGTCTCTGTAAAAATACATGATGAGACAGGAGAGCTGTCAAAAGTCAACACTGAGCAACTCAAGTTACCACTATATTCTATAATGATAGTCTTCTGCCATCTAGTGTATGTTATGGGAAATGTTCAGTCAGTCTGGGACACTAGGAATATTGAATTATTGTTGATATCATGATATTGAAAATCACAGAGAATTTTTTGATTTAAAGAAAAAAGAAAGAAAAAGTGTTTCCTTTTTTACTTTCATATTTTACAGTAGTTGGGTAGTCTGTTCCCTTAGATCTAAATAAAACTTGTGCAGAGAACTGCTTTTTCTGCCCTTGAAAAATGCAGGGAACACAGAAACCTCCCATTGTGGTGAAGAGAGTTAAGGAAGTGTGATTTTTTTTTTTTTTTTTGGGTGACAACATGTATGCAGCTGCATTGTTGATAATAGAATAAATCATCAAGACATGCTAACATCAGAGTGTGAATCTCATATTTTTTTAATTCTTATGTTGAAACAGAAAACAATTGTTTTTTATGTGCCTCACTGACACCAAAATGCAGACGGCAGCCGCGGAGAATGCCTGTGCAGATAATGTAACATATCGGCATTTTTCCGCAGCTATCTGTCGCACTTTGCATTTCTATGCACTGCAGACATTTATGTAATATCCAGGAGCCATTAAGTTGCTGTTATTGATAAAATGCTTCTTTAAGGCTTTTTACTTCCCTCTGGGCATTACAATCGCAACATCTGCAAATCATGAATTTTTTGAAAACAAGATGTCTCTGTAAAAATACATGATTAGACATGAGACTGTCCTGTCGCATCATGGCAGCACACACTGTGTTGTGACTCCGCCCCCACAACCTGATAGGACTGGTTAGCTATAAGTTCTGAAGAGGGACCCACCACAGCATTCTCCTTATTTTCAGGACTGGATGAATATCTCTGGATCCATTACCGCACACACCCCAGCCAGGTTCAGCCTCTCCTGGGTGGAAGTCCATGTCTGTACAGTCTCTAAATGAGCTAAATCGAGGGAACCCCACTCTGATGGTCTCAGGGGTTTATTCTGTCTGGTGCCATACAAGCCTTAATTAGGCTTGAAATACTTGCACCGACCTCCACTTTCTTACTTTACTTTAACATGCACTACCTATTTGTTTCCATCTCTTTCTTTTTCTGGTGGTTCTGCTGATTCTGCGCATCCGCGAGCCGGAAGTGACGCAGTCGGCAACCCGTTCTGACAGTCTGCAAGGTGGCGCCGGGTGCCACGGAACACGAGTGTGCACGTGCAGCAATGGTGTCACTTCCGCTGTGATGGTGGCAAATTTAAAAAGCCTGTAATTCTCTTAAAAACTGACAGATTGTTTTTCTCAGCTTGCACGAGCACCCTCCTGCTGCTGCTGCCAATTTCTACCACACCACACCTGTTGCCACCTCTGGTAAGGCCTGGTTTTTATGCCCTTTCTTACTGGCTCACTTAATATTGCAAATGTTCCTCACTGCTTGCTAATCTTCATTAAAATGCTTTAGGTGGTCACTGTTCTTTGCTCCACCCATGAAGGCCGCTGCCCAAGCAGAACCTCCACAGTCTGTATGGTAAAAACATAGAAAAGTGACAGCAGAAAACGGCAGAGTAGTCCATCGAGTCTGCCCATTGTTTTTTTTTTTTTTTTTTTTTTTCAAGGGGGGGTTGTTTTTTTGTTGTTTTTTTTTTTTCATTAACCTTGTTGTCTGACTATAGATTTATGTTTATCCCAAGTATGCTTGAAGCCGTTTACTGTTGACTGTCTCACTACCTCTATTGGTAGTTTATTCCAATCATCAACTACCCTTTCAGTAAAATAATATTTTCTAAGATTAGTTTTGAACTCGCCTCCAGTTAATTTAAGGTCATGTCCCTGTGTTCTTGATTTTGGTTTCACGTTGAAAAGACTGGATTATTGAACCTTATTCCCCTCCTTGATGTATTTAAAGGTTTCAGTCATGTCATTCCCTTCTTTCCTCCAGACTGTACATATTAAGTTCCTGAAGTTGCTTGCGGTATATTTTATCCACCTTTCACCATTTTTGTTACCAATCTCTGTACTATCTTATCAATGTCATTCTTTAACCACTTTCAGACCGGACCAATTTGCAGCCAAAGGACCAGGCCCCTTTTTGCGATTCGGCACTGCGTCGCTTTAACTTACAATTGCGCGGTCGTGCGACATGGCTCCCAAACAAAATTGACGTGCTTTTTTTCCCACAAATAGAGCTTTCTTTTGGTGGTATTTGATCGCCACTGCGGTTTTTATTTTTTGCCATATAAACAAAAAAGAGAGCGACAATTTTGAAAAAAACGCATTCTTTTTTATTTTTTGCTATAATAAATATCCCCCAAAAATATATAAAAAAACATTTTTTTTCCTCAGTTTAGGCCGATACGTATTCTTCTACATATTTTTGGTAAAAAAAATTGCAATAAGCGATTATTGATTGGTTTGCGCAGAAGTTATAGCATTTACAAGATAGGGGATAGTTTTATAGCATTTTTATTAATATTTTTTTTTTATTAGTAATGGCGGCTATCAGCGATTTTTATTGTGACTGCGACATTATGGCGGACACATCGGACATTTTTGACACATTTTTGGGACCATTGTCATTTATACAGCAATCAATGCTATTTAAATGCATTGATTCCTGTATAAATGACACTGGCAGTGAAGGGGTTAACCAGGGGGTGGAAGTGTAGGGGTTAAGTATGCCTAGGGGTGTGTTTCTTACTGTGGGGGGGGGGCGTGGCTGTCAGCTAGTGAATGCTGATCTCTGCTCCAATCACAGGGAGCAGAGATCGGCGTCACTAGTTGCTAGGCCTTTCCGTGAGACGATCGCGGGTGTCCCCGCGGCGATCGAGTCCGCGGGACCTGCGGCCGGACTCACGATGGCACGGACAGCATTAAGGAGGGACTTATATATACGCCTCCTGCCTGTCCGTGCCATTCTGCCGACGAATATCGTCGTGCGCCGGTCGGGAACCGGTTAAGTGAGGTCTTCAGAACTGGACACAGTATTCTAAATGAGGTCTCACTAAAGATCTATATAGGGGAATCAGAACCTCCTTCCTCCTCCTGGTGATCCCTCTATTGATGCCTCCTAGAATTGTATTTGCTTTTTCCACTACCTGGTCTCACTGTTTGCTCATTTTGCAATCATCTGAAATAAGCACCCCCAAATCTTTTTCTTCTGTAGTGCTGGCTAACACTGTACCCCCAATGTTGTACTCTCTAAGGGGATTATATTTCCCTAGGTGCATTATTTTACATTTAGAAATATTGAACTGCTCACTATACAATCTTAAATGATTTAGTTAGACTTATACTTTTTTGTCTAAGAAGCTTAATTGCATATTCTTATTTTTTTTGTACTAATAAATATTCCTAAAGCATACATTTATTGTACCTTGTAAAACACAAAAAAATTATATTTGAAAGAAGAAATATTGAACTGCAATCTCCACTGCTTTGACCAATCTTCCAGCAATGCCAAATTATGTTACAGATACCTCCAGGGATATCAACCCTATTACACACCTTTGTGTCATCAGCAAAAAGACATACCTTGCCCAACAAACCTTTAGTTATATCACTTCCATATAGGTTAAATAGATAAGGACCCAGTAAAGAGCCTTGTGGTACCCCACTAGTGACTGGTCTCTGTTCTGAGTGAACGCCATTTATAACCAAACTTTGGGATCTATCCTTTAGCCAACTGCATATCCACTGAACCACCCAAGGGTTGAGCCCTAGCTTGTACAACTTTTGTATTAGATCATTATGTGGAACTCTATCAAATGCCTTGCTGAAATCAAGATATGCTATGTCCACAGCACCACCCAAAGTAAGGGGTGTTTGGTAAGTAGTGAAGTGATTTGATAGTGATTTGAACTATTTGCCACTAATACCATCTTATCTGGATAGCCCTATCAGGACATCAAGGTCTTCTCACTCCAAGTGCAGAGAGTGTTCAACATATAATTCACCTTCAGGAAATATATGTTCTAGAAGAAGTCGTTCAAGGTCTTCCTCCCATCATGGTCATTCCCATCATAGAAAGCCATCTTAAACTAATCAGTCACATGACAGTCATCACACCTGCCCTACGGTTAATGTTTGCTGGGTATTCACGCCTCAAAGGCACTTAATCATAGCATGCCCTGGCTGTGGTAGGAAGAGCAACTGCTAGCTGAACTAACAGTGTCAAAAAACTGCTCCAGGAAGGAGCAGAGCAAGAAAAAATAGTAATCACTCTTCAAGAGCTCAGTCTAGCCGGAGATTTTGTGGCAGAAGCATCAGTGGACATAATCAGATCCTCGGCAAGAGCCATGCTGGCCTCGGTAATGTCAGAAGAGCACTGTGGTTAAAACCATGGGTTGCGGATCCAACTTCCAAAACCAACTGGTGCAGAATATCCTATGATGGAACAAATATTTTGGTTCAAAACTAGACTCCGCCATCTCAAAGGTCACGGGCAGTAAGTCGGGTCTCATTCGCTCCGATAGAAGACCGAAGCCACAAAAAGCTCCATCCTATAGACGCAATCTCCCTCAGGCTGGGTTCACACTATTGTGAATTTGATGTGGGATCCCCGCATCCAAAAATTTGTTGGCGGAAAATTTGAGAACCTGCTAGCCAACATTTGTTGGCGGAAAGTCCGACAACATACACACGGTCGGACTTTCTGCCAACAAGCTCACATCCAACATTTGTTGTGTGTACGGGACATTAGAGTCTGCAAAAGACTTGAGACTGGGGAGGAGGTTCGCCTTCCAGCAGGACAACAACCCTAAACATACAGCCAGAGCTACAATGAAATGGTTTAGATCAAAGCATATTTATTTGTTAGAAGGGCCCAGTCAAAGTCCAGACCTAAATCCAATTCAGAATCTGCGGGACTAGGGATAAGCTGAACACCCCCAGTTCGGTTAACAGCAGAACATGCAAACAGACAAAAAATTCGTTTGAATGCGCAAACACCGATAAAGTCTATGGGACAGGAATGTGAAAAATCAAAACTGCTAATTTTAAAGGCTTATATGCAAGTTATTTCCATAAAAATAAATGTTTGGGGACCTGGGTCCTGCCGCAGGGGACATGTATCCATGCATAAAAAAGTTTTAAAAACTGACGTTTTTTCGGGAGCAGTGATTTTAATAATGCTTAAAGTGAAACAATAAAAAATTGAATATTCCTTTAAATTTCATGCCTGGGGGGTGTCCTTAGTATGCCTGCAAAATAGCTAATTTTTCCTGTGTTTAGAACAATACCACAGCGAAATGAAATTTCTAAAGGAAAAAAATTAATTTAAAACTACTCGGCTGTAATGTATAGTTGGTCCCAGCAATATAGATGAAAATCATTGAAAAAAACAGCATGGGTCCCCCCCCCCAGTCCATTACCAGGCCCTTTGGGTCTGGTATGGATATCAAGGGGAACTCCACACCCAAAAAATGTTAAAAAATGCCGTGGGGGGCCCCCAGGCACTATATACACTGAACAGCAGTATATATACTATACTATATATACTCTGCGGAAAATTGAGCCTTAGGTGTTGGTGGTACCAGAATACTGTAAGCCCTCACAATTACCCTTGGTGGGCGCAGGAACGGGGCCTGCTGTGAAATATTATATAAAGAATTGTAATTACATGCCCCTGTTAAACAGGGGCAGAAAAATTGGGCCTTGGCTGGTGGTGGTTGTGCCATAACACTGTAACCCCTCACAGATACTCTTGTTGGACGCAGGAACAGACCCTGCTGTGAAATATTAGATCAAAATTTTCAATTACATGCCCCTGTTCAACAGGGGCGGAAAAATTGGGCCTTGGGTGGTGGTGGTGGTGCCCTAAATCAAAAATATTGTTGGAAGCTAGCATCATCAAGATTGAGGAGGAATAGGATAGTCAGCATAGGCAGAAATATAGCAGAAACTGTACACACTGTATTAGATACTGTGTACACTGCCTGTACTGTATTAGCAACTGTACTATGACTGCACTGTATTGTGTACTGTGTACACCACCAGAAGTGTAGTAGAAACTGTACACACTGTATTAGATACTGTGTACACCGCCTGCACTGTATTAGAAACTGTACAATGGCTGCACTATATTTCATACTGTGTACACCACCAGAAGTGTAGTAGATACTGTGTACACTGCCTGAAGTGTATTACAAACAGTACACTACGGAATGCACTGTAGATATAGGCTACACTGGATGCAGAGTATATATATATTTTCTTTTTTATACACAAGACTGTATATGTATATATATATATATATATATATATATATATATATATATATACATACATACAGTGGGAACGGAAAGTATTCAGACCCACTTAATCTTGCAATATAACAAAGAGTGAAAAATTTAAGGCTTACCTGTAGGTGCAAGAAATATCTCAGGCAGGCACGATGTCTACAGCGTGCCGTTGGGGATCATGTCGTTAGTGGTGGCTCCCGAGCCACTAACTATCAGGGTTTACTTCCTCTTTAACCACTTGCTTACTGTGCACTTAAACACCCTTCCTGCCCAGACCAATTTTCAGCTTTCAGCGCTCTCGCACTTTCAGTGACAATTGCGCGGTCATGCAATGCTGTAACCAAATTCATTTTTTATCATTTTGTTCGCACAAATAGAGCTTTAGTTTGGTGGTATTTATTCGCGACTCCGTTTTTTATTTTTTGGCGATATAGGCGAAAACATAGCGGAAATTTTGAAAAAAAACAATATTTTCTCCTTTCTTTTTTAAAAGAAATCCAATAAAATCTAATTTTGTCATAAATTTAAGCCAAAATGTATTCTGCTACATGTTTTTTGTAAAAAAAATTCCGTTAAGTGTATAATAATTGGTTCGCGTGATCACGGACATATGTACGCAAATGATCATGTAAAAGGGGTGTTCAGGTGATCACGGACATATGTGTGCAGATAATCATTGGCACATGTTATTTTACTGGGACATATGTGAGGGACATGTGTTTTTATTATTTGGAGACATGTGTGTTTTGGGGACATGTGTGTTTTGGGGACATGTGTGTTTTACTGTGGGGACATGTGTGTTTTACTGTGGGGACACTACACTGGTGATCAGTAAATAAAAAGCTGTAAAAAAAACAGCTCATACTCACTGATCACCAGCCGGCTGCAGCGATCCGCTCTCCTCTCCTCACCAATGACTTCCGTGTGAGGAGAGGAGAGCCGATTGCCTAGCAACCGGCTGTTTGTTTACATCACATGACGGCTGTGATTCGACGCGGCCGTCATGTGATCAGGAGGGCCAATCCCCAAGCCCTCCTGCCGATCCGAGATGCGCCGTGTCCGGGTGACACGGCCGCATCGGGATCGTGCCGCTGCGCGGGCACGCACGCGCGCGATCCCTCTACTTCTGAAGGACGTTCCGGAACGTCCATTCAGAAGTAGACGGCTCCCACCCAGCCGTATATGTACATTGGCCGGGTGGGAAGTGGTTAAAGAAGCTTATTTACTGCAGTGGTCTCCTACCTTGTTTCCTGTACTCATGTATTGTCAGTTTGCTTTATTTTCCTAAATTCTGATCATGCTGGGCTCTGTAGTTCCTCTGGAGGCTGTGACCTCTCTATCATGGAGGCCGCATCCATTCCGGTGTTCTGCGCATGCTCCGTACTTCCTGTAAGAGTGGGAGAGGAAGTGAAGCTTTCAGGCAGATCGTTTGCCCATTTCCAAAATGGTGCAAGTGCCGGCGGATCACTTCCACTCATGCGCGTTCACGTCATTTCCGATCCTGAAATTTATGATAATATTGCTGATGGCTACAGACAACACTATCCTTAGGATTCTGTCATCCTTGCTGCCATCCCAGTATAAGGTATGTCCTCAGCCTGCATTTTACTGTCCTGCGGCCATGTTTTCACCTGTTTTCTATTTTTACTATCTACGCTATCCTTATCCGCTTTATGTTACAGATACTATTACCGTATATACTCGAGTATAAGCCGAGATTTTCAGCCCTTTTTTTAGGGCTGAAAGTCCCCTTCTCGGCTTATACTCGAGTCAGTGCCGTCTGTCTACATGAACAGCTTGTCATGCAGACAGACGGCAGTGTTCAAAAGCCGCGCCGCCTCCTCCCGCCCGTCCGTGATAGGCGGACACTAATTTTCCCAGCAGTACAGTGTTCTGCCTATCACGGACGTCCTGTCATTCTCATCTCATGGACGAGGATGAGAGGATGTCCGTGATAGGCGGAACACTGCACACTGACTGCTGGGAAAACCGAGTGTTCCTCCTATCACTGACGAGGAGGAGGAGGAGGCGCGGCTTTCAAACATGTAATGGCGCCTTACACGCTGATCGCCAGGATCAGCAATGGGGGGACACCGGACACGGGACACGGGACACCGGACATCGGACACCGGACAGCCAGCGATCTGACACAGGTGGCAGATCTGCGGGAGACAGATCGATCGGCACAGGTAGGCTGCACTAGGGACATGGGGGTTTGTATAGGACACAGGGGACATGCAGATGGGCATTTGCTGACCCTCCTTTCCTTACAGTAGCTGCTCCATTTCCCCCCCTCGGCTTATACACGGGTCAATAACTTTTCCCAGTTTTTTTGTGGTAAATCAGAGGCCTCGGCTTATATTCGAGACGGCCTATACTCCAGTATATACGGTAACTGCTCACTGTTCATGGAAACCACTGCCCAAGCAGATCACCCTCAGCTTGTAAGGTAAGAGGTGTCCCTCATTATGGTAAGTACTGAAGAGAAAAAAGAGTGCATGACCACTAATGCTGCGATTTTTTTGGCAGCCCATCCAGGTCAAGATCAGCGAATTCCAGACATCAGGGTCACTCAAGCCATGCCTCAAGCCATAGAAGGTCTAGAAGGAGCTGCTGAAGGTCGTCATCTCGTCATCGCCATTTCGCGTCATAGCTGCTCACATCAGAGGAGGTCATCATCACCCCGTCACAGGAGCTGTCACACCCGCCCTGCAGCAAATGCTTGCTGGGTGTGCGGGGCTCCAGCTTTGCCAGACAAATTAGCTTGCTGCACATGCTTTAATGAAGCTACCAGGGAGAAGGAGTCGGACGCAAAAGGAGGTAACCAATCTCATCAGGTAGTCTGTATGGGAATCTATCCTGGAAACATTGGCCCCTGAGGCAGACAGAGCAGGTCCAAGCATGTCTTCCGTAGCTCCCACTCCTTCTGTAGATCCAGAGTCATCTTCAGAGACTGAAGACCCATAGATGTCTACAGGGTTTAATTTTACTCTGGTCGAACCCTTCGTAAGATCAGTGAAGGAGGCCATAGGGTGGGAGGAAGCTAAAGAAGCTCCACGAAAAATCCAGAAGTATTTTCCCAATCTAAAAAAAGAGCCAGAATCCTTCCCTTTCATAAAAGAATTGGAGGACCTCATTAAAGATGAGTGGGAAAGATCAGACAAAAGATCCAACCTCAATAATAGGCTGGTGAAACTATATCGCCTGAAGGAGCCTAATGTGAATCCACTGATTCATCCACCTGTTGTTGATGCCTCTTTGATGCGTCTCGCAAGACCTGTCACCTTACCAATAGAGGATGCAGTGACCCTCCGTGACGTGTTATACCGTAAAATTTACCTAGATTTAAAAAAAGCATACTGCACGGCAGGAGGAGCATGTAGGCCAGCAGTCGCTGCAGCAGCAGTCAGTAAAACTTTTTTTCCGGATGGTCTCAATATAGAGAAATCTATACATGACGGGGCAGATCAAGAGAAAATCATCAGTTCCCTTCAAGAACTGAAGCTGGCAGGTGACTGAAGCCTCAATCAATGTCATCAGATTTTCTGCTGGCATCAGTCATGGTAAGGAGAGCTCTATGGCTCAAACCATGGGTAGCGGATGCAGTGTCCAAAACCAACTGGTGCACGATTCCTTATGAAGGAATTAATCTTTTCGGTTCAAAGTTTGATTCGGCAATCTCTAAAATGACTGGAGGGAAATCGGATTGATCCCTTCCAACAGGAGATTGAAACCACTGAAAGGGCCTTCCTACAAACGTAATCTTCTGGAAAGGTACAGAGAGGCAAAGACATATAGGTCAGGGAGAGAGTTCAAAAGAACCCGGAGAAACCCACAGTCTTCCTTTTTGAGGCTCCTGAAATCTAAGACCACCCCGGCAGGGGAACACCAGAAATCTTTTTGAGGGTACGCCCATCCTTCCTGTGAGAGTGGGAGCCAGGCTCAGGAAATTCAAACAGGTTTGGACAGATCACATAGAAGATGCATGGATACTTTCCACAATAAAACAGGGGCACAGATGGAAGTTCTTAGGCTGTTTACCAGGGAATCACTTTCAATCAACCAGGCTACCATCATCTCCAGAAAAGAGAAGGGTGCTGCCATGGGCATCCGCAGGTAGGGGCAAGGGGGGTCAAGTGCCCCCCCTGGAATCAGGGATCGGATCTTAAATTCAGCACAGTTGTGTCTCTATCGAGGTGCCACCCACCAGTGGGGTGACACCATTTAAGTGCTGTCAAGTGTAGTGTGACTTTGGGCTCTTTTCCCCGCTCAGTCCAGCAGAGAACTTGGCGGTGCTGTGACGGTAGAATGGCGAGCTGCGGGCTATCAGAGATTTCCCCCGCTCGCCCCACCCATTCTTCTGTCAGGGAGAAGAGACGGCGGCTCTCACCAGGTTCCCCACCCAGCTTCCTGCCCTGCTACGTTCCTTCCCTATTGGCCATAACTGAGGGCCAATCAAAGGCGACTAGGAGAGGCAAGCTTCATGGGACAGGTAGTCCCAAAAGATTGGTGGCTCCATTTTCCACAGGAAGTAGGCTACAGCTCGATCAAGAGAGAGATTGAGAGACTGCAGCCTGGAAAGAAGCTGAGGGAGAGAGTGCTACAGAACGAGGAGTGTGCTGGGCGGAAGCCAGAGAGAGAGCCTGCCAGGGCCACAAAAGGGAGTCATGCTGTCCAGCACCACCAGAGAGAGAGCCACACTGGCCAGCACTACCAGAGAGAGAAAAATGGAGCCACTACCAGGGTACAGACATGATACACTACTGACCAGTGTCGCCCCCGGGGAACCCAGAGTGAACGATCGTCCAGCCGGAGTGATCACTGCTGTAGTTTCGCTGGGTCTGGTAAGAGAGCCTGTTGGCCATTACCAATTACTTATCGTAGGGACTGTAATACGTCTGCAGACTCTGACCATAATAATGTGATAATGACATTGTCGAAAAGGGGTGGTGCATGGGTGACCCTAAAATTATGCCCCCCCCTGAAAAAAGTTCTGCGGACGCCCATGGGTGCTGCTCAAATATGTGCTAGATTTAGTACAAAAGGGAGCAATCCTGGAGGTTCCAACATCCCAAATAGGGATGGGCTATTACTCTCCCCTATTTCTAGTAAAAAATAAGACTGGGGATCTGCGTCCCGTGATGGATCTAAAGAGTCTCAACAGGAAAATCCAGATCGAGGCCTTTAAGATGGAAAGCCTCCAGTCAATTCTGTTGGCAATAAACTAAGGAGACTGGATGCTATCCGTAGACTTATTGGATGCCTCCCTACACATGCCTATACACCCTGCCTTTCAGAAATATCTACGCTTTTCAATTAATCACCAGCACTTCCAATTTCAGTGCCTACCGTTCGGCATCTCTTCTGCACCCAGGACCTTTATCAAGACCCTACTCCCTGTAATTGCATATCTAAGGGAGAAAGGCCTGAGACTGCATCACTATCTGGACGATATTCTACTCCTAGCAGACAGCCAAGAAGCCTTGATTTATCATCGCGACATATTAATCGACACACTCCAGAGTTTCGGTTGGTTTATTAACTGGAAAAAGAGCAACCTGCAGCCCACACAGAACATGGTCTTATCTAGGGGCAGAGTTGGATACCCTATCGAACAAGGTCCAATTACCTCTGGAGAAAGTAGCAACATTAATCCGGAAGATAAGGAGGTTAATGACATCAGCATTTCTTCTAGCCGGAGCCTGTTTGAGCATTCTGGGTTCCACATCGGCCACTCTGCCAATGATCCAATCGACACAATGGTACATGAGAGCGCTGCAGACCTCATTTCTCACTCAGTGGGATGGAGCATCGATGCTTCAGACAATTTTCATTCGCAAGGGTGTGAAACAGTCAATTTGGTGGTGGATGCATGTAGCCAACCTCAGGAAGCACAGACCCATAATTCCCCCAGAGCCAGAAGTGATCACTTCAGATGCCAGCCAGGAAGGATGGGGGGTTCACTACTGAAACCAAGCAGCCCAGGGTCAATGGCAATTCCAGGCGCAAGGACTGGAGTAGAATATTCTAGAGCTCAGGGCAGCCTTTCAGGCCCTACTAGCCTTCGGATCATCGTTGAAGGGAGCTTCCTAATCCGGATGGACAACAAAGTTGCTGTTGCGTACATTCAGAGGCTAGGGGGCACCAGAAACAAGACATTACTGGAGGAAGTTTGTCCCATCTTGGAATGTCAACTGTTCCTGATGTATCTATGAGCTGTGTATGTTCCGGCAGCTCAGAAGCTACTAGCCGATTGTTTGAGCAGGGAGTTCCTGTCGAGCAACGAATGGTCTCTGAACAACCAAGTCTTCAGTCTTCTGACCAAAACTTGGGGAACCCCGGATATCGATCTGGCCGCAACACCTACAAACACCAAGTGCCAGAGGTTCCTGTCGAGGACAGCATTTCCATCAGCAGAGGGAGTAGACTGCCTTCTTCATCCATGGAACTTTCGTCTGAGATATATATTCCCACCAACTCCGCTAATCGCGAGGTTACTTTCTAGACTGAGGAAGTCCTCAGCATTAGTAATAACTAGCTGGGTGACTACAATTCCGAGTCTGCATTCCATCTTCTGTGGAGATACAGTACCAGTTCCAGCCATCCTTTGTGGGCCTTCCTTTTTGGATTCCACAGTCTTTGTTTCACGGTGGTGCCCTACAGTCTATTTGGCAATCCATGGTTTGGTCATTTACATCATCCCTGTGGAGATCGATGAAAAGGACAACCGAGTACATCTGCCTGCCTCCAGGAGCACAGCGGAAAGTCTAGTCCATCAGCTCATCCAGCCTTTATACGCCTGTTTGACTCTCTGTCGCTGACAGGGAGTCCACCTGTTCCTGTAAGTATACATCTATTATGGTTTCATCCTAGAAAGTGCTTCATTGGAAAGATTCACACGATTCAAGACATCCGTGTCCTGACATCATATTTCACTTTTGTGGGACATTCACATTTCACCTTTATATCACATTATCACAGTTTCTTAATTTTTTTATGTGGGGCATTTATGTTTATATTTTTGTATCACATGGAGAATTTTTCATTTTAGGATTGTGTGTATAATTTGTCTTGATACTTATATTCATTAAGCGCTACATTTTTTACTCACATTTGCTTTTGAATTTTGTCACATTCTAGTGTAGCTGCTTTTTTCCTATTTTTTCACTTTTGAGTTTAGCCCAGTAATCACTTTATACCCATTCTATTTGTGTGAACAAAATGATAAATATTTTGTTTGGGTACAGTGTTGCATGACCACGCAATTGTCATTCAACGTGTGACAGCGATGAAAGCTGAAAATTGGCCTGGTCAGGAAGGGGGTAAAAGTGTCCGTTACTGAAGTGGTTAAAAAGCACCAGGTATTTTCTTAGCATTCTTTCACTACTCAATCCAAAACTTTAAAATGTGTTGCTGTTTATACACTTTAAACACACTACATCAATTGCATGGCCTATTACTGACCTCTAGTGGTAGATCTTAATATCTTCATCTCAGAACTGCAAGAACTATATTTAATTACAAATGTTAATTAACTCCTCATATAAAACCAATAATGTGATGGTCTTCCTCACAGCCAGGATTGCAAACACCATTAGGGAAAATTGATACAGCCTGCATACCATTAAAGAAAATTAACTCAATCAAGCTGAAAAAAATGTGTTTATGGGAGTTAAGCCTTCTTTTCTGTGAAAAGTAATGTACAGGTAACATCAAATGAGCTATCCAGAGTTATCTGGAAAATACAGATACCACACCTAGATGTTTGTAATAAGACATTTCAGACTCTTCTCTTATATAACAAATATTTCAGGCAAGAATATTTTACCAGAGATGCCTTCAGTACTGACCACATACCTGCTATTCACAAGGAGCAAAAAGAAGCTGCTGCAATTTCAGTGATAACAACCCATACCCTTATTAACTACTGATACTTAGCCCTGGTTCATATTGCAGTGATTTGGAATGCGATTTGACATGTCAAATTGCATGCCAAATCGGCGGCTATTGCCAGCAATGGCACAATTCGAATCGATGCGACGCTGCATTTGCGGCACCGCACAGATTCCTTAAAAGTAGTTTCTGTACGACTTTTGGTGACTTCAGGGGTGCAATTTCAATAGATATCTGTGCAGAAACCCGCACAGATGTCTCTGAAATCGCCAACGAAGCCGGGACTGACATGCGAGAATGAACTCGCACAATTTCATTTACGCATTTCATTGCAAACCTAGGCTAAATGTACATCACATGTTTAACTAACAGACTTAAACAATGCCTTTAAGTAAACTTGTCTCTTTACTAATTCAGGAGAACCTGTCACTTGAATGCCTCTGAATAGGCAAGTTACAAATTCACTTTAATTGGTGCTCCTGGACCGAGTGATTTTTAGACTTTAAAAGCACACCTTGCATTAAAGCTATGGGATTATCATTTGTTCCATCTAATATTTGTATTCATTCTAGAACCATTTCTTCAAAAAATAGGAATCTAATATATTCCGGATAAGATTGAATCCAGATGTTTATGGCCTTACTAATAACAAAATTGTTTATTGTTTTTTGTATCCCAACTGCAGATTATTTTTTCTAACTAACTCAACGAATTGGAAACTTTTGGGTCAGTTGCTGTTTCCATCAATCTGTCCTTAGCTTTCTGTAGCAATCAGAAGCCAAGCTATATGACTTAACCTCCCTGGGGATATGATTCTGTCTGGAATTTAGTGCTGAAAGCGGTACAATTAATTTGCATGGAAATTTGGCGTTTTTATATTGTAGGCCTGCAATTCTTATGAATAACTCACTTAAATCTGTCCGAACCAGAGTCTAGTAGACATCCCGGTAATGATAAAGTTTGAAACATAAAATCATAAATTATAATATAATAAAAATATATATAAAAATGATTCAATAATGTAATCAAATCAAAAACACTGAAATTTGCTCAGTTGCAGAATAGTCGCTGTCATTAAATTTATTGTTTGATGATAAATTGTGATTCTAATTTTTTATCGGTGTTTTCTAGCTGGTCTAAAACCACTTTTGACATAAAGGGACACTTTTTGGTTGCTATGGACAATCTCCAGTTTTCAGGCAGAAAAAAATCTTTTTATTATATAAAATGACATGCAGGGCACTGGGCAGACCACTAGGGACAAAGGGGATGTGTATTTTGTAAGATTACAGTATTGTATGTGTATTGTGTTTTTAAACTTTTTTGAATTTGGCGCCGATCTCCACTCCTGTGCGTCGTAACGTCGCAGGGAACGGAGATCAGCGGCACTCGGGCACTGTGTGCATCGAACGAGCAGACAGCGGGGAGACATCGCAGGATCCAGGGGAAAAGGTAAGTAACTTCCCTTGTATCCTGCAATGCAGCCCGAGTCTGGCTCGTTGTTACCGCTTTTGGTACAAAAAACTCAACCCGAGCCAGACTCTGGAACACCGCCAGGGAGGTTAATGCTTAAACTATTGTTAAAAAAAAAAACTTCAAACTTTTAATAACAGTTGTAGCGGTCACACTTTACCAGTGTGCGCTATAAGTGGAAATTTAGTTTTTTCCCTCAGAACAGTAATGGGGTTCTGAGGGCTAATTGTACAGGTTTACTTTGGCATCAGTTTGGCTGGGCTGTACTAGGGTTCTGAGTGGTCATAGGTGCAGTGAGGTACCGTTAGACATGTGCAATTCGTTTAGTTACGAATTAGTTTTCCGTTCAAATTCGTTATATTCGTTCATTCGTATCGTACGAATGAAGGAATGATTTAGTAAAAATTTTAATGAATAACGAATTATCGAAACAAACGAATATGAAAAACAACGAAAATACGAAATAATTAAATTAGAAACAACGAAACTACGAATGAATGAAAATCCGAAAACGAAAACAGAAACAACGAAAATACCGAACAAAGATTCAAAAATAACGAAAATCAAAATGAACGAAAAAATTTGTAACTTTTTTTTTTTTGTTTGTTGATTCGTAACTTTCCATGTCTCTTACAATGGCACTGCTTAACGTGCTTCGAATGGATTCGTAAATTCGTTACTTTTTTTTGTTAGTTGATAAACGTGGTTGGGTCGGAGGCACTGTTTTGGTGGATTTTTGAGTTAAGTTCGGACTTGTGAGAGAGAAATTCTTTGTTTCTTAAACATGTAATAGCATACACATTAAATAAAATTATGAATTATGCTCCGATTACGAATCTACGAAAACAATGTTACGAAAGTACGAATAAATCAATCTTACGAAAGTACGAATGTAACTAAATCTACGAAAATACGAATGCGTCCGAATACAAAGAATAACGAAAATACGAATTCCGAATAAACGAAAATTAGACTAACGGAAAAACGAATCAACGAAAAAATAACTCTTACGAAAATACGAACGAGTCCGAATACGAACACGACGACCTACGAAAATACGAACGAGTCCGAATACGAACACCGACGACTTACGAAATTACGAATCGTTACGAATCAACGGAAACGAACAGAAACAAAACGAAACTAAACAAACTTTTCTATTGTGCACATGTCTAGTACCCATGACAGGTTGAGAACCAGGCCTGGTTGGACGTGTTGGGTACCAATCTTTCCCGGAGCCAATCAGTGGGCGCATCTGGCCCTGCTATGTAGTCTGGAAATGGGTACTTAAGGTGCTGAAGGGGAGGACTCTTCGAAGGAGGGCCAACAAGCTGGCATCTCAGTAGAAGCCTGGGAGCTGAGTTGTATGGACACTAAAGAATCCACACTTCCACAGTACTGCCAAGGAGACAGAGAAGGTTCCAGGTACTGTGAGAAAGGTTCCTATTCATCTTCGGTTGCAAGTTTATTCTGTGTTAGAGACTTTTGCAAGTTT
Organism: Lithobates sylvaticus; assembly: GCA_028564925.1. NCBI lineage: Eukaryota > Metazoa > Chordata > Amphibia > Anura > Ranidae > Lithobates > Lithobates sylvaticus. The sequence continues at coordinate 457,367,816 of CM053030.1, read as the reverse complement.
CCGGATCACATTGTTGGCTGCTAGACCTCTGGCTAGAGGCTTATCGGCATTGAAGTACCTAGCTGCAAGTGGCTACTCTCTGGGTTGATTAGAGACATTCTGTGGATGTCAGCAGTTCAAGGTGCCTGGTTTCTTCACCCTTGCCCTCTATTCCTATCTGAGACTGTGTTATGTTGGATGTTACCACTGCAGAATAAAAACCTTCAAAAGGACTTTTATGTGTCAGCATCCAAAGTTGTTGGGTACTAACCATGGGAACCCCTGGACATTCACCGACAAGCCAAGAGGAGGTAACTGGTAAGCCCAAAAGTCAAGGCCGCCCCTCAAGGGGTTATGGACGCTACACAGTTAAAGTTGATATGAATGCAAAAGTGTGACATCATCTCCCCCCCATATTCTCCACCTTACCCAATCAGAGATCACTGCATTCATTCAGAAAATGCAACCGTTGATTGGTCAACGTTGAGGACTGTAGACGCAGTAGTTAGCCAGGGAAACTTAATGCAGCAGAAGAAAGACACATCATGCTTACTTCCCTTCAACATAGGAAGATGTCCAGCAGTGCCAACAGCACAGAACTGGTGGAAACCAGTGGGACCCAGGTACACCCAACTACTGTCCGGAGACGTCTGACCAGAAGTAGTCTTCATGGAAGAATTGTGGCCAAAAACCATACCGCCAACGTGGAAGCAAGGCTTAGCAACTCAACTGTCCACAAAAACATAGGAACTGGGTTGCAGAAAATGGCAGTAAAATGTTTAAATATTTGGCTGTAGCAGGAGGTAGTTTGTTTGCCAAAGGGCTGGAGAGCGGTACAATAATGATTGTACTCAGAGTCAATCTGTGGATAGTATGGGAAAGGAACAAAGAGCAAACGAGAACATTGACCTGTGGTGTGCCAGGGGTCACGTGGTCAGTATGCCTAAAAGGGGGCATACCCAAGTATGAAATGAAATGAAATGAAAGAAAAAGAAAAAGGGAATGGGTGGGTGGGACACGAGAGCCTCCGACCATGAGGGGAGGAGGCGAAGGAGGGCAGGCTTTATGCAGCCTGACTCCTCCTACAAACACAGGCTGACCTGCGGTCAGCCTTTTTCTTTGTACTCAGAGTCAATCTGTGGATAGTATGGGAAAGGAACAAAGCGAAAACGAGAACATTGACCTGTGGTGTGCCAGGGGTCACGTGGTCAGTATGCCTAAAAGGGGGCAAAAATAACCACAGTAGGATGAAAGCTTACTAACCAAATTGCCGTTCAATCTGCTGAAATTGACAAACGCTTATGACACCTCCAAAGTGGCTTGGGGACGTACCCAGAGAAAACAAGACAACCTCCACCTAACCAAAAGCTAACGGTCGGGACCCCCTGGCGCAAAGTCACGGAAGCCGCTCCTATCCTAAATGAATAGCCAAAGTATGCTTGAAGGTCCAGAACCTGATTTGCCCAAAAAAAGGGGACGGTAATGAAGTATGCATAGAGCTGCAGAGAGGGGAGCACTAGGAAGAGGCAACCGGGGACCCCCCTGGGTATATCAGAAGTGGCACTGACGGGCTGGTTTAAAACCAACACCGGGCCCACGCCTTGCCAGGCTCCAAGAATCCTAATGACGTGCCGCCTCCCGAATGCTGCGTCTTGCGAGCATGCAGATGTAACGGACAAGACTGGGGTGCCAACCAGTTGATTGACCAAAAGTATGCGAGACCCTGGGCCAGAAGTGCAACTCCCCTGGCCTTAGGAACCATAAAGGTCAGATACAGCGCTGTCTTAAGCATCAAGCTGGTTTACAACAAAAAGGAGACCCTGTCGGATACGTCATGAAGAATTTAACAAACGATGGGAAGACTGCCGAGTACAGCCGGAGCAACTCTTCTGGATCCCTGAGGATGGCTTGACTACAGTGTGCAGACAATGAAGAAAGGCCTGTCGGGAATGCCAACAACATGAAATGCTGAGTCTCCACCAGATGCGCGCCGATAGTGCTGTAGGTCCATATGAGTTGGAAGGGGCCAAAAAAAAAACAGAAAAGCAAAATAGCAACTGGATGTCGACCATCAGGACTAAGCAACCTAGACCGGAAAGCCTGGAAACATCCTAAGCCATGTTACGAGCCTACCTGGTATACAAAACAAAGATTTTGTCGATCAAGGCTGTTGCATCGGTCCAAGGAAACCTGATCCATCACCAATGCTGGAAACCTGAAGAGAAGGCGTGCCGCCGGCATCTGTGTCCGAGACCTGGGCCTAATGAAACCGGCCCAGGCACAGAGAGGGATCCGGAATCCCCTAAGCCCCAGAGCCAGCAGAAGCTGCTGGAGCTGCAATGGCTGACTTACCAATAGTTCCATACTATTGCGCAACTCCTGGCCGGACAGAGGTAGGACATGGAAGGTAACGTGAAAGTGACACAGAACTGGGACAGGAACATGAATTGCGAGAGAAACTTGAGAAGACTGAGAACCTGCGACCGGAAAGTAACTGCGTGAAAGAACGTGACTGGACAAGAACATGAGTAGCGCGATCAGACTAAGACGTGAGTAGCACACGGACCGAGGCTGCACGAAAACGCAACCTGCATAAGAAACGCCGGTCGCACGAGAACGTAAACCGATGAACAACGAGAGAAACCTGGGAAACGAGAGAAACATGAAACGTGAGTTGGCATAGAAACAAACAGTTGCATGAGAAACGTAAGTTGCATGAGAAACGTAAGTTGCATGAGAAACGCAAGTTGCCTGAGAAACGCAAGTTGCATGAGAAACGTAAGTTTGTACAAAATATGTGAGCAGTGCAAGAAAACAGATGAGGAGACTTGCCACTGAACAAGCCAATTAAAAACGATCATCTCAATCTGTTTAACCCATAGACGTGATGGGAAACCCGCAGTGGAAGAACATGGACAACCCAGCTGTAAAAAATTACCAGAGAACATAAAAATACCCCTGGTACCTAACAAGTGTAAGGATGTGGGTGCAGAAATGACAGACCAATCAGCGCCGAAATGTGAACCTAATGACCACCCCCCTTACCGTATGCAGTAAGCGAGCCCGAGCAACCTGCCGCGCTAAGACAGGCAATTAAAAACGAACACTCAGGGCTAAGGTACCCACAGAACGTGGTGGGTAGTAGTAAAGGTGTAATGGTGAACGTGCATGTATGACGTATGGACTACAGGCGAGAAGATTGTGGGACGACAATCAATTAAAAACGAAAACCTCAGCCCGTATGGATCTGTAGACGTGACAGATCCTGGATGTAAGCACTAGCTAACGGAAATGCCGCAAACGAAAGGCAATGACATGAAAAGGCATATGACATGCACGAGAACACAACATGAGACACGCAAGAAACCAAGTGAACCGTAAGAAACGTAAGAAAACACGAGAAACGTAAGAAAACATGAGAAACGTGAGAAAACATGGAAACATGCGAAACGTAACAACCAAGGAAAACATGAGAAGTGTAAGAAAACCTAGGAAAACGTGAGAAACGCAAGAAACATTAAACGTCGGAAAAATGAGAACCGTAGTTTGCCTGAGAACCAGAAATTGCATGAGAACCGTAAATTTGCATGAGAACCAGAAATTGCATGAGCACCAGAAATTGCATGAGCACCAGAATTTGCATGAGAACCAGAAATGCATGAGAACCAGAAATTGCATGAGAACCAGAAATTGCATGAGCACCAGAAATTGCATGAGCACCAGAAATTGCATGAGAACCCCCAGCATGCGACCGAGTTCAGCTCAAACACCCAAAGTTTGACATGACCCCACATCTGCGATCAGTCCCCGACAAGCTGCATCCTCCATGATAGGTCTACTTCAGCTCCTCCCATGGTCTAGCACCCAGAAATTCAAATGAGAAACGTAAAATCGCATGAGAACCTAAATGACTCAAAACTTACCTGAGAAATGAAAATCGCAGGAGAAACGTAAATCGCAAGAACACAAGTGCATGACCAAACTTACCTGAGAAACATAAAAACGCATGAGAAACGTTAAAAACGCCTGAGAAACGTAAAAAACGCCTGAGAAACGTAGAAAACGCCTGAGAAACGTAACATCGCCTGAGAAACGTAACATCGCCTGAGAAACGTAAATGACCCAACACTTACCTGAGAAATGTAAATCGCAAGAACACTAGTACATGACCAAACTTACCTGAGAAATGTAAAACGCATGGGCAACGTGAAAACGCATGGGCAACGTGAAAACGCATGGGCAACGTAAAAACGCATGAGCAATGTAAAAACGCATGAGCAACGTAACAACGCATGAGCAACGTAACAACGCATGAGCAAGAACACTAGTACATGACCAAACTTACCTGAGAAATGTAAAACGCATGGGCAACGTGAAAACGCATGGGCAACGTGAAAACGCATGGGCAACGTAAAAACGCATGAGCAATGTAAAAACGCATGAGCAACGTAACAACGCATGAGCAACGTAACAACGCATGAGCAACATAACATCGCATGGGAATCGCAACATCGCATGAGAAACGTAACATTGCATGAGAAACGTAACATCGCATGAGAAACGTAACGTCGCATGAGAAACGTAACATCGCATGAGAAACGTAACATCGCATGAGAAACGTAACATCGCATGAAAAACGTAACATCGCATGAAAACGTAACATCGCATAAAAACGTAACATCGCATGAAAAACGTAACATCGCATTAAAAAAAAAAAAAACGTAACATCGCATGACAAACGTAACATCGCATGAAAACGTAACATCGCATGAAAAACGTAACATCGCATGGAAAACGTAACATCGCATGAAAAACATGAATGCCAAACTTATCTGAGAAATGAACTACCACCATGCAGCCCCCCAAGGACCAGGGGAACACCGGCGCGGGAAGGAGAGGCGGCGCACAGCTGTCAGGCGGCCATGCTCCCCCAATCCCCCCCTCTCCCCGGGACCCAGGGAGAAGCGGGCGGGAGGGGAAGCGTCTCCCACGTGGGGACAGCAAGCTGCCAGGCGGCCATGCTCCCACAACCCCCCCCCCCCCTCCCCCCGGAACCCGGGGAGAAGCGGGCGGGAGGGAGACGCGGGCGGGAGGGAGGGAGGGGGAAGCGTCTCCCACGTGGAGACAGCAAACCGACAGGCGGCCATGCTCCTCCCCCCCGAACCCCGGGAGACATGGGCGGGAGGGAGAAGCGTCTCCTGCGTGGAGACAGCAAGCCGACAGGCGGCCATGCTCCTCCCCCCCGAACCCTGGGAGACATGGGCGGGGAGGGAGAAGCGTCTCCTGCGTGGAGACAGCAAGCCGGCAGGCGGCCATGCTCCTCCCCCCCGAACCCCGGGAGACGTGGGCGGGAGGGAGAAGCGTCTGCTGCGTGGAGACAGCAAGCCGACAGGCGGCCATGCTCCTCCCCCCGAACCCCGGGAGACATGGGCGGGAGGGAGAAGCGTCTCCTGCGTGGAGACATCAAGCCGACAGGCGGCCAAGCTCCCCCAGTCCCCCCCCTCCCCCCGGAAACCCAGGGAGAAGCGGGCGGGAGGGGGAAGCGTCTCCCACGTGGAGACAGCAAATTGACAGGCGGCCATGCCCCTCCCCCCCCCGAAGACGCGGGCGGGAGGGAGAGCGTCTCCTACATGGAGACAGAGCCGTTTGTCGGGGACAGAGGGCCGACAGGCGGCCGCAACCCCCCCCTCCCCCGGCGGGACACCGGTAGAAGCGCCCCACCTCGTGTGGCTGAGCTGGCTCCGAACCTGACTGGCCCCTGAATGGGGAGACTAGCGGCGGGATGAAACCAGATGGGGGTCCGCCCGTGGAACCCCCTGAGCCAAGCTGTGACCTGCCACTGGAAGCAGGGGACTCGGAGCCCCCTGGCAGCCGCACACCTTCCCACCCCAGAGGAAACCGGAAGTGACGTCAGCTAGGTCGTTCCGGACACGAGAGCCTCCGACCATGAGGGGAGGAGGCGAAGGAGGGCAGGCTTTATGCAGCCTGACTCCTCCTACAAACACAGGCCTGCGGTCAGCCTTTTTCTCTATCTGCAGGCAATAGTGAAGCATGGTGGAGGCTCCTTGCAAGTTTGGGGCTGCATTTCTGCAAATGGAGTTGGAAATTTGGTCAGGATCAATGGTGTCCTCAATGCTGAGAAATACAGGCAGATACTTATCCATCATGCCATACCACTAGGGAGGAGTGTGATTGGCCCCCAAATTTTTTCTGCAGCAGGGCAACAACCCAAAACATGCAACCAATGTCATTAGGAACTATCTTCAGCGTAGAGAAGAACAAGGGGTCCTGGAAGTGATGGTTTGGCCTCCATAGAACCCTGATCTTAACATCATCAAATCTGTCTGGGATTATATGAAGAGACAGAAGGATTTTAGGCAGCCTACATCCACAGAAGATCTGTGGTTAGTTCTCCAAGATGTTTGGAACAATCTACCGGCTGAGGTGCTTCAAAAACTTTGTGCAATGTATCTAGAAGAATTGATGCTGTTTTGAAGGCAAAGGGTGATCACACCAAATATTGGCTAGATTTGGATTTTTCTTCTTTTCATTTACTTTTTTTACTAATTTTGTTAATTGATAACAACAAGCTATTAACACTTCTATTTCTGAAAGCTTTCTTAATTTACAGCATTTTTTTTTCACACCTACCCAAAACTTTTGCACAGTATTCTACATAGTTACAGTACATTGGTTCAATGTAACTATGTATACAAATATACCATGCCTGGAATCCCTCTTTAATTTATTTAGAAGTATAGTATAATGTACCTGGAATACACTGGACATAAAATTGCAGTCAAAAGTGATGTGTCTCAGTGGAGCCTTAACTGAATAGCACAAACATGAAAGGTTTTATGTAACTTTGGGGTGATTTTTTAATTTGTGTAGAGATTCACCACCCCTAGCATAGAGCATCGTAGGCATTTGCTAGAAAACTCATTGCTAAGTTAATGCTAACAGCTTGTATTAAAGTGATTGTAAAGGATTGTTTACAAAACAAAAATAACAAACATGTTATACTTACCTCCTCTGTGCAGTTGGTTTTGCACAGAGCAACCTAGATCCTCCTCTTTTCGGGTCCCTCTTTGCTGCTCCTGGCCCCTCCCTCCTATTGAGTGCCCCCACAGTCAGCAGCTTCCTATGGAAGTCACAGCTCTGTGTGTCCATTCAGACACAGACCACCGATACGGCCAGGGCCGGACTGGCCTACCAGGATACCGGGATGTTTCCCGGTAGGCTGCCTGCCCTGGGGCCGCTTTGCGGCTGCATTTCTCCTCTCTCATGCTCCTGTGATCATGGAGCTGGCCGAGTCTGTGTTCGGCGGCCTCGTTGTAACACGGTCCTGCCCCCCTAGACCAGCTCGTGTGATAGTAGATAGAATCCACCTATCACACAGCCGGTCTAGGTGGGCGGGACCGTTTTACAACACAGCCGCCGAACACAGACCCGGCCAGCTCCGTGATCACAGGAGAAGATGCCTGTGAGTAGCCTGTGTGCCTGGATAGGGGGATCGGCAGGGGGGCGGCATATAGAGGAGATTAGTTTTCTATATTCCTCCATGCAGCCGCTGAATGCTTGGAGGAGGGAGAGGAGGAGAATCAAGCATTCAGCGGCTGCATGGAGGAATATAGAAAGCTCATTTCCTCTATATGCCACCCCCCTGCTTCTCCTATCCAATTTATTTCACTGCCCCACAGTGCTCTCCTCCCCCACCAGACTCTCCAGCCCCCCCCCCCACAGTTCTCTCAACCCCTGTTCTTTCTGCTGCCCCCCCCCCCTGCTCTCCCCATCCTTCTCTAGCCCCCCCGCAGTGCTCTCCACCCCCCACGGTGCTCCCCACCCCCCCACAGTACTCTCCAGCCCCCACCCCAGTGCTCTCCACCCCCCACAGTGCTGTCCAGCCCCCTGTGCTCCCCCCACACTACTTTCCAGTCCCCCGTGCTCCCCACCCCCCACAGTGCTGTCCAGCCCCCCCATGCTCCCCACCCCTGTTCTTTCTGCCCCCCCCTGCTCTCCAGCTCTCCCCAACCTTCTCTAGCCCCCACCCCAGTGCTCAGGGGAGGGCTGGCAGCCTTAGTCCTGGGGGGCAAGTCCAGTCAAGTGGCCCATTGAACCACTGAATCAGCTCACCATCCATCTACACCACATTCCCTGCACAGAGAGAGAGAGAGAGAGAGAGAGGAGACTGCTCCATATTGCCCCAGAGAGAGAGAGAGGCCACTTGGCACTGCCTGCACAGAGAGAGCGAGAGACCATTTAACACTGCCTGCACACAGAGAGAGGCCGCTTGGCACTGCCTGCACAGAGAGAGAGAGGCCACTTGGCACTGCCTGCACAAAGAGAGAGAGGCCACTTGGCACTGCCTGCACAAAGAGAGATGCCACTTGGCACTGCCTGCACAGAGAGAGATGCCACTTGGCACTGCCTGCACAGAGAGAGATGCCACTTGGCACTGCCTGCACAGAGAGAGATGCCACTTGGCACTGCCTGCAGAGAGAGAGAGAGGCCACTTGGCATTGCCTGCAGAGAGAGAGAGAGAGAGAGAGGCCACTTGGACTGCCTGCAGAGAGAGAGAGAGGCCACTTGGCACAGCCTGCACAGAGAGAGAGGGGCCACTTGGCACAGCCTGCACAGAGAGAGAGAGGCCACTTGTCACTGCCTGCACAAAGAGAGAGAGAGGCCACTTGTCACTGCCTGCACAGAGAGAGAGAGAGAGAGAGAGAGGCCACTTGTCACTACCTGCACAGAGAGAGATGCCACTTGGCACTGCCTGCACAGAGAGAGAGAGAGAGAGAGAGATGCCACTTGGCACTGCCTGCACAGAGAGAGATGCCACTTGGCACTGCCTGCACAGAGAGAGGGGCCACTTGGCACTGCCTGCAGAGAGAGAGAGAGAGGCCACTTGGCACTGCCTGCACAGAGAGAGGCCACTTGGCACTGCCTGCATAGAGAGAGAGAGAGAGGCCACTTGGCACTGCCTGCACAGAGAGAGATGCCACTTGGCACTGCCTGCACAGAGAGAGATGCCACTTGGCACTGCCTGCAGAGAGAGAGAGAGGCCACTTGGCATTGCCTGCAGAGAGAGAGAGGCCACTTGGACTGCCTGCAGAGAGAGAGAGGCCACTTGGCACAGCCTGCACAGAGAGAGAGAGGCCACTTGGCACAGCCTGCACAGAGAGAGAGAGGCCACTTGTCACTGCCTGCAGAGAGAGAGAGAGAGAGGCCACTTGTCACTGCCTGCACAGAGAGAGAGAGAGAGAGAGAGGCCACTTGTCACTACCTGCACAGAGAGAGATGCCACTTGGCACTGCCTGCACAGAGAGAGAGAGAGATGCCACTTGGCACTGCTTGCACAGAGAGAGATGCCACTTGGTACTGCCTGCACAGAGAGAGAGAGGCCACTTGGCACTGCCTGCAGAGAGAGAGAGAGGCCACTTGGCACTGCCTGCACAGAGAGAGGCCACTAGACACTGCCTGCACAGAGAGAGAGAGAGAGGACACTTGGCACAGCCAGCAGAGAGAGAGAGAGAGAGAGGCCCCTTGGTCCTGCCTGCAGAGAAAGAGATAGGCCCCTTGGCACAGCCTGCACAGAGAGAAAGGCCACTTGGCACAGCCTGCACAGAGAGAAAGGCCACTTGGCACAGCCTGCACAGAGAGAGAAAGGCCACTTGGCACTGCCTGCACAGAGAGAAAGGCCACTTGGCACTGCCTGCACAGAGAGAGAGAGGCCACTTGGCACTGCCTGCACAGAGAGAGAGAGAGAGAGAGAGAGAGAGAGAGAGAGATGCCACTTGGCACTGCCTGCACAGAGAGAGAGAGATGCCACTTGGCACTGCCTGCACAGAGAGAGAGAGAGGCCATTTTGCACTGCCTGCAGAGAGAGAGAGGCCACTTGGCACTGCCTGCAGAGAAAGAGAGAGGCCACTTGGCACAGCCTGCACAGAGAGAGAGGCCACTTGGCACAGCCTGCACAGAGAGAAAGGCCACTTGGCACTGCCTGCACAGAGAGAGAGAGGCCACTTGGCACTGCCTGCACAGAGAGAAAGGCCACTTAGCACTGCCTGCACAGAGAGAAAGGCCACTTGGCACTGCCTGCACAGAGAGAGAGAGGCCACTTGGCACTGCCTGCCCAGAGAGAGGGGCCACTTGGCACTGCCTGCACAGAGAATAGAGATGCCACTTGGCACTGCCTGCACAGAGAGAGAGGCCATTTTGCACTGCCTGCAGAGAGAGAGAGGCCACTTGGCACTGCCTGCAGAGAAAGAGAGAGGCCACTTGGCACAGCCCGCACAGAGAGAGAGGCCACTTGGCACTGCCTGCACAGAGAGAGGGCCACTTGGCACTGCCTGCACAGAGAGAGGGGCCACTTTGCACTGCCTGCACATAGAGAGAGACTGCTTAACACTGCCTGCACACAGAGAGAGACCGCTGGACACTGGCATTTAGGGGGTTAAAACAGGCAGGGAGGAAATGTAATATCACCTTCTCTGTCTGTCACTTTTCAGTGGAGTGGCAGTGCCTGCTGTAAGTGAATACAAGCCTTCCATAGCCACAGTCCCTCAGTCTTCTTTTAGGTTGCACATTTTTGCTGCATTTGCTGGAAGTGCACCAAAGACGCAGCATGCAGGACGTTTTGTGCACTTTCAGAACATGCAGCAAAATGTGCAACCTCTATGGGACCAGGGGTAACATGCAGGAAGACTGCCAGTACACCAGCACTACAGACAAATCACAGCATGCCAGTGTGAGCCCACATCATACCACCTAGGAGGGCAAGCAAGGCAGTGTCACAGGCTGCTAGCAAAAAAAACTCTTTAGCTGCAGAGGGGGGGCCGGGGGAAAGAGGGAGAAGTTCACTTACTTGGTGTTTCCCAGCCTCCCAGGAGCCTCACTGTATTCAAGCCGACTGCTCAGATTTAACTTTCCCGCCCCACACATCCTCTTCACAGACAGCACACAGGCTGCCCGGAGTGTGGGCAGGGAAATAGACAGGTGTTGTATCATTACCAGTCCCCCATCACGAAGTGTCCGAGGTGTACTGCGCATGCGCAGTACACAGGACACCCTGATTCCGAAAATTGCAGAGGATGAACGGCGCCTGCGCTGTGAGTCCACTTTCAAGCCCCACCATCCAAGTGGACATAGAGTTAGAATATAAAAGAGCCGAGCGCAGCGAGGCCGTGCCCGAAGCGTGGCGAGCTCAGCGAGGCCTGCCCGAAGCGTGGCGAGCGAAGCGAGCCCGCGAGGGGCCCTCTCAGTTTGACTAACCCTATGTCCGCTTGGATGGTGGGGGCTTCACCTCGACTCACGGCGCAGGTGCCGTTCATCTTCCGACAATTTCCGAACATCTTCATGGTCCATACTGCGCATGCGCAGTACACTTCGGACACCTAGTGACAGCCGGACACTTGGTGATAGAACACAGGTCCAGCCTCTGCCAGCCATTCGTGTCGAGGAGGGAGGGGCTGGGCGGGGCTGTGCTGTGCTCTGTAACACAGACTGTCGGCCCTGAGACATCCCTAGCTCACAGTACTGGACGGAGATGCAGCACTCGGCCTGCTCAAAAACTGTGCATTCTGAGCTGGCGACACAGCAGCCTTTGTAGAGGATATGAGAGCAGCCCAGGGGGCAATTGCATCTCTGCCCCCCTGCCCAGCCCTCCCCTGTGCTCTCCACCCCCACAGTGCCCTCCAGCTCCCACCGTGCTCCCCAACCCCCACAGTGCTCTCCAGCCGCCACCCCAGTGCTCTCCAGCCCCCTCCGTGCTCCCCACCCCCCACAGTGCTCTCCAGCCGCCACCCCAGTGCTCTCCAGCCCCCTCCGTGCTCCCCACCCCCCACAGTGCTCTCCAGCCCCCACTCCAGTGCTCTCCACCCCCCACAGTGCTCTCCAGCCCCCTCCGTACTCCCCACCCCCACAGTGCTGTCCAGCCCCCCCCCCATGCTCCCCACCCCTGTTCTTTCTGCCCCCTTGCTCTCCAGCTCTCCCCATCCTTCTCTAGCCCCCACCCCTGTGCTCTCCAGCTCCCACCGTGCTCCCCACCCCCCACAGTGCTCTCCAGCCCCCACCCCAGTGCTCTCCAGCCCCCTCGGTGCTCCCCACCCCCCACAGTGCTCTCCAGCCCCCACCCCAGTGCTCTCCAGCCCCCTCCGTGCTCCTCACCCCCCACAGTGCTCTCCAGCCCCCGTGCTCTCCACCCCCGTGCTCTCCACCCCTGTTCTTTTTGTCTCCCCCACCAGTGCTCTCACAAGCTCCCCCCAGCACTCTCCACTCCCCCCTGCATTTTGCCCCCACCCATGTGCTCTCCAACCCCACCAGTGCTCTCCAGTCCCCCGTGCTTTCCACCCCTGTACTTTCTGGCCCCCATGGGTGCTCTCAAGCTCCCCCCCATTGCTCTCCACTCCCCCCTGCTCTTTGTACCCCCAGTGCTCTCCAGCCCTGTTTTTCTACCCCCCCCCCAGTGCTCTCAAGCTCCCGTCCAGTGCTCTTCCCAACCCCACACTCTTACCCCCCAGTGCTCTCAGTCTCCCGTGCTCTCCACCCCTGTTATTTTTGCCCCCCCAGTGCTCTGCACTCCCCACCCCTGCGATCTCCACTCCCCGTTGCTCTTTGCTCCCACCTATGTGCTCTCCAACCCCGCCAGTACTCTCTGCTCCCCCTTCTTTCCAGCTCCCACCCAGTGCTCTCCACTTCCCCAGGACCAGAGGACAGGCTGACTGGGGCCGGAATGTGAGGACGGCTGAATGTGCAGGTGGCCCGGGACCACTCCATCTCACAGCAAACAGATCCCCTGGAAGGAGCACTGTCCCCATCCAAAACTAGAACAGCCCCTGCCTGCTGCTAGCCATCATGGATAACCTGCTGGCATGCAAGGTACTGTACCGAGCATCAACAACACACCTTCCCACAGACAGGGACTGCAGACTGGGACATGGGGCATATGAGGGGCTGCAATGATGGGCACAGTGAGGCTGCATTCATGGGCACAGTAAGGCTGCATTCATGGGCACAGTGAGATTGCTTTCACGGCACAGTAAAGCTGCATTTGATGGGCACAGTAAAGCTGCATTTGATGGGCACAGTGAGGCTGCATTGATGGGCACAGTGAGGCCGCAATGGTGGGCACAGTGAGTCCGCAATGGTGGGCACAGTGAGGCTGCATTTGATGAGCACATTGAGGCTTCATTTGATGGGCACAGTGAGGCTTCATTTGATGGGCACTGGCGAGGCTGCATTTGATGGGCACTGGCGAGGCTGCATTTGATGGGCACTGGCGAGGCTTCATTTGATGGGCACAGTGAGGCTGCATTTGATGGGCACTGGTGAGGCTGCATTGAGCTCTTGTATAATGTCTGCAGTCTCTGACCATCTTTTGTATCATGTCTGCAGTCTTTGAGGGAGTCTGGAGAGGAGTCAAGAGTGGGAGCGCCGCCAGGATGGGGGTCATGGGAGAAGTCAGACGTGTGTGGACTGTGGAGAGGAGACTATAGGATAAAACCAGAGCCACCAAGCTGGAGCCGACTGACTGAGCCCTGCTTGGTGCACCTGAGAGGAGGTCAGTGACAGCACCGCCAGGCCAGTCTGAAGGGGAGGGTCACTGATGTAAGGGGGGAGTGAGTACAATAATGTAAGGGGGCACTGATATAAAGGGTTTCCCCCTTATATCTGTAACCCCCCCCCCCCTTACCGTAGTGTATTCTTTCTGCGGAAGGTGCCCCCCCACGTTCTGAGTTCCTGGGGTCCCCCTTGATGATTGACCACTTTTAACTGTAATTTGCTTATATATATAAAGCCTTATGTGATTTAATATCTGTCTTATCTATATATAATACACTCTTCAAATGTGCTTTAAAATGTTTTCCCTTTCATGAACAAGAAAATAATGACGTTATGCTGTTGCGCTGGTATAATAATGCTGTGGGGCTGGTATGAAATTTTTTCCAGGGCTGGATTTTATTCCCAGTCTGGCCCTGGATACGGCTCCTCCTCCCCTCTTCCCTGATTGGCTGACTGACTTTTATTGAAAGCTGCAGGAGCCAATGGAGTGTTCCGGACGATTTAGACATTCGTGGACATGGCTGGAGAGAGATGGGGCTCAGGTAAGTAATTAGGGGGTGCTGGGGAGGCTGCTATGCACAGAAGGTTTTTCATCTTAATGCATAGAATGCATTAAGATAAAAAACCTTCTACCTTTACAACTCCTTTAACTGCAGGTTTGATAGTTTGGATCAAGCCCTTACATAGGTCTCCTAATTGCTTTTAATTGTGAGTAGACATGACTCATCAACTGTCAGCTGAAAAGTGAACAAAAGAATGCCGGCAATGAAAAGTGCAGAAAAAAGAACAGCGCAGAGTCCCCTCAATACATATGAGGCCCTTTAGGTCAGATATGGATTTTAAGGGAAGCCCAACGCCAAAATTTGAAAAAAAACGTCCCTTCCAGATAAGCCCCCCACATGCAGACTCCCACAACAACCGGTCAGGGTTGTGGGGAAGAGGCCCTTGTCCATCAACAAAGGGACAAGGTGCTTTGGGGGGGCAGCCAAAGCACCCCTCCCATGTTGAGGGCATGTGGCCTGGTATGGTTCAGGAGGCTCTTCCCTCCCTTTCCTGGCCTGCTGGGCTGCATGTTCGGATAAGGAACAGGGCAATGGAGCGGACACAGTGCTGAGGAGAGGCTGTGTATTACCCAGGGAGGAGTGTTAAGGAAACTAGTGGGAATTGCCTGGAGATTCATATCAGGAACGGATGGTGTGTTGGTTCCTCTCTCCCTCCATTTAAGTGATCCGTCCCGGACTGATTGTTCCTAACATCGCTCGCCCACGGGGACAACTACAGGATTTTGTGTTTGAGGCTTAAACATAAAGCCATTTGGTAAGCCTCCAATCTAATAGGTGGCCGGGTTACTACTATACATCTTTTGCATGTCACAGCGTGAAGATTTTAGAACTGTCACTGAGGTGTCTTTTTTCCTGTTTGAATCAGCTACACGCCAATTCCATCTTTTTGATGTTAGGAAAACTGGACTATCAAATCATAGACTGTTCAAATTGTTTCATGCTAACCTTCTTGGTTGTTTTTGACGGGACAGTATATATATTTTTTATTTTATTTCTTATTGCAAATAATCTTGTACTGATTTTTTTTCTTGGGTTTACTGTTTTTATTTTTTGTTTAAATTGGCGCAGCTTTATGTATTTTCCATGTTCGGATAAGGGTCTGGTATGAATTTTGGGGGGCACCCCACTTTTTTTTTTTGGCCTGGTATAGATTGGGGGCCCAATGCTGTTTTTTTCTGCATTTTTCATTGCCAGCATTCTTTTGTTTAAATGTATCCGTCAGCGGGGAAGCCCACTGGCAGCTAATGAGTCATCGGTTGTTAAGGATCTGGTGGGTGGTGGACGCGCTCCTTAACAACTAGCTATTCTTCATACAGAAGTTTTCACACTGAGGAAGAGGGAGACATTCTCCCTGAAAATGCATTAGCTTTATCTGACACTTTTGTTCAATACTTTGAATTGACCTTTCTCTATCATGAATTTTTGTACCTAGTGCCCCTCAATACCCACCTCAGAGTTTTGCCATCCACTGAGTGTTCTCCAAGAGACCATCAGAGAGGCAGCAGACCAAGAGCAGAAAAAGGTCCATCTACACAGCACCTTCACTGCACATCAGTCCCTGTGAAGGAGGACTGAATTCTATGACATATCAAATAACATCAACACTTCACTCCTATTAGTCCAGTGCTATCACACCTACACATCAGCAATACTAAGTCAATATGAAACTTGTACCTACTGCCATATTATGTTTACAAGTACTTTTTTACATGCTAGAATGGCTATTCTACTGAATTAGAAAAGGCTGCGTTTCCTACGGGACTGCAAGTATATCATCAGGTGAACTCTGCTCTGCTTAAATACAAGATGATATGTACATAGGCAGGGCCTGTCCAAAATAAGTTTACTTACAGTTGGTAATGCTAGGGTGTTGATGGCTGTATCTCTACATGTTCTAACCACAAATTACTTATATAAACATATATTTTAAAAAATGAATGTGAAACTTGGGCTGGGTAAATTAATGCAGTTTTTTAGGTCAAGCTTCACTGCCGAAAGTGATAATTAAAAGACAGTTGCTCAACAACTTATCCAAATGAAACCTAATTCTAAGAAGTAAGACATGTAAAATGACATAAATCTTCCCTTCTATAAAAGTTGTGATAACTTTTTGGAAATTGCACTGTTTACCCAAAGTCTCAATTAAAACCTGCTTAGGCTTCTATATTACTCTGTATTTTTCTGATCAGTTCTTGCAATGTAGCATCAGCTGAGGGGCTCCATTGCCTCTGGCAATGAGGCATGGCTCCTTGTCTCAAATATGTGTCATGGGACAGTAAACGGTGTAATTTCTGGCAACAAAGAGCAGTCTAATACACTTTGCTGTCTGTGGCACCTTGGCATGTGTCGTGACATCTCTGTTATGTGTTTTCTACTTGTTGGCTGCTTGAAGTAGTTGTAAAGGCAGAAGGTTTTTTATCTTAATGCATTCTATTCATTAAGATAAAAAGCCTTGCGTGTGCAGCAGCCCCCCTCAGCCCCCCTAATACTTACCTGAGCCTCCTCCAATCCAAGGATGTCCATGAGTGCCTCGGCTGTCCGGGACTCTCCCTCCCGATTGGCTAAGACACAGCAGTGGTGCCATTGGCTCCCATTGCTGTCAATCGAAGTCAGTAAGCCCATGCGGAGAGAGAGGGGGTGGGGCCAAACAGCGGGTCCGTGTCACGGATACACAGAGGTGCGTCTCGGCTCAGGTGCCCCCATAACAAGCTGCACCCAACAGAAGTGCCGAAGAGGGACTCGAGAAGAGAAGAATCTGGGCTGCACTGTGCAAAACCATTACACAGAGCAGGTAAGTATAACATGTTTGTTATTTTTATAGAAAAAAAAAAACAGAGACTTTACAATCACTTTAAGGGCCTCCAATAAGTCGTAATCTGCTAGAAACCCATGCTTTGCATAAAACCTGAAGGGGGGGGGGGGTGCAATCTGGATACAAAATTCTGCCCATTTTCAAAGCTAATAGGCAACTTATTGTAAAAAAAAACAGGGTAATCCTAATGTGACTATGAGGGTGATATGAGCAAAGTAGCAATCACTTAGCCCTTTTACTGCCACTGTCATATGTCAGTGGCAGCAGGAGGTTTTACACTTGCAGCTAAAGGGTTAAATTACAAAGATACCTTTAAGTTGTATGTGTGATTACAGAACAGTACAATTTTCATGGACATGTTCAACAACACCATATTCTGGAATCCCATATTTTGAATGTGTACCATAGAAAATTTTACTATTAAATAATAAAGCTAAAGCCCTCAACTTTATGCAAATTTGGCAGTGGCAAAACAGTTTAATGTATAGTTTGTAGACATGTGCACATTGAAATATTTTGTTTTGGGAATTTCCTTTTCGTCTGAAAAATGTATTCATTTAGTTACTCACAAAATTGTTTTTATTTATTTTGTTTCATTAAAAAATGCATTCATCCGAAAATCCGAAATAATTAAGGTCGAATCTGTCATTGAAGGCTTATGGTGTCTGTCGAATGTTCTAAGAACATTGACAGAATAGCTTGTAGGCGGAAGATTAGACGGAGCAGCTAAACTGTACGCGGCCGCAATCGTACATTTCCGGTCGAATGTTCCGCCTACAAGCTATAGTAGAATTCTAATGTTGTATGACACTAGTAATAATTATATTTATTAATCAGTCAACCAACATTAGAATTCTTCTATAGCCTATGGGCGGAGCATATGACCATAAATGTCCACTTGCAGAGGCTGCTTCGTCGAATCTTCATGTCGAATCTTTTCTCTCTATGCCAAATAATCTTGGACTAATAGAGTTAGGTTAGTCACATTCAACCTTTTTTGCTATTGTCTCTATAATGTTGAATCTTTTCTCTCTATGTCGAATCTTTTCTCTCTATGTCGAATCTTTTCTCTCTAGGTAGAATAATCTTGGACTAATAGAGCTAAGGTTAGGCACATTCGACCACAGGTTCGATGGACACAGATCACTATTGTCAGCGTCATGTCAAATCTCCTATCTATATCGAACTGTTGTCACAACGAAAATGAAAATAAAGCATTTGGAAGGCTGGGGGGGGTTAAGGGGCGGGTAATGGGGATTTGTCTTAGGGAGCAGGAAGGAGATGGTCATAGCTTAGGGAAACCTCGAGGAGGAACACAGAGCATGGTGAGTTATTTGGCCCACCTTCCCACCCTCTTGGTAAAAGTGCAGATATGGCTATGATTAACACAAAGAGACACCAGAGGGCGCTGTCTAAGGGTAATATATTCAGACTTTATTACTAAGTAACTAGTAATAGGTAATTTGTGTTTTTACTATGAAAAAAGGCTTACTAATAAAGTTGTATTATATTACACTAAGATCGCACCCTCTGATATCTCTTCTTTTATTACAGATCTGCTGAGGTGCTGCACTTCTGCTGCACTGTCTATTCTAAAGCCAGCTGAATTAACACATGATGTACCCATTATAGATGGGTACAGTCCCTAGGACTCTGTAGTTGTGGAGTCTATTGGTTACTTTTTGGGCAATAACGGGTTCTTTTCTCCTTATGGCTATGATTAGAAGTGCATACATTTGGGGAATTGTGGTATGAGAAGGGATGGGGAACTTTTGCGGCGTGTTGTACTTTGGTTACAGCATTAGCGGGTCTTTGATGGTGCCAAAAAAGTTAGAATGTTGGTAGTGTTTGGGCAGGTGGTTTACCCTTAGGGCTCGTTTACACTTGCTTCAAAACATGGCATTGGACATGCTTTTTTAAAGAACTCTGAATGCCAATCAAAGCACCTGTCACTAAATAAAGTGGTTAGATTACAGTCTTGTTCACATCTTGTGTTTGCTTTGCTTCAAAAATTATACCCCATGTCGCTATAAAGAATTTTCAAAAGCTCCATAGAAGTCTATGACAAAGTTTTGCTTGAAGCACCTGAAGCTTTGAAAGGCTTTTAGACAGCTTTAGGTATGAGATAACAACACACACACACAGGGCATCTGCCAAGCTTCATTAACCGGTTCCCGACCGTTTTACGCATATTTACTAAGACACAATGGCACCGCTGCGCAAAACCCCATACGGGTAAGGGGTCCCCTTTATGAGTCATCAGAGGGCGGGGGACCCGATGCCCAGTGAAATTTACACAGTAATCAGTGCATTTTTTTAGCACTGATCGCTGTATAAATTTCAATGGTCCCAAAAATGTGTCAAAAGTGTCTGATTTGTCAGTCGAAATGTCGCAGTACCGCTAAAAATCGCTGACCAGAAATGCCATAAAAATGCCATAAATCTTCCCCATAGTTTGTAGACGCTATAACTTTTGTGAAAACCAATCAATATAAGCTCATTGCGATTTTTATTACCAAAAATATGTAGAAGAATATATATATTGGCCTTAACTGATGAAGAAATGTGTTTTTTAAAAACATTTTTGGGGATATTTATTATAGCAAAAAGTAAAAAATATAGGTTTTTTTTTTCAAAATTGTCGCTCTTTTTTTTTTTTTTTTTTTTTATAGCACAAAATACCACCAAAAGAAAGCTCTCTTTGTGGGGAAAAAAGGACTCAAATTTTGTTTGGGTACAATGCATTGCCAAATTGTAAAAAGTGCTCTGGTCAGGAAGAGACTGATCAGAACAGACATCCTAGTGGAAAATTTCCAGTCCTGGATCCATGCCAACAGAGTGAAAAAGGTTGCCAAAAGCCCCAATAGCAGGAAGAAGATCTTGGATACAGGAGGCCCTCAAGCAGAAGTCCAAGCAGACGAAGGAGGAGTTCCTGGGAAAGCAGGTCCGGCCAGAGAAGATGACCTTGCTTACTTCACCACAGACTTCTGGCAAGGAATTCTGCCTACTGATCCTGATCTCTCTGACAGTGTTCCTATCCACCTGGATCACCACTAACTGTATCTACCACCCTGAAGATTTGGGTGCAATTAAAAGTATCTGTGGGAACACACACACACAAGAACATTACATTGACACAAGCTAGAACCAAGAGAGAGATTGGAGATAGTTTTACTGATAAGATGCTTTTGCTAAAATTTAAGTATGCTTATACTCAAAAAAAAAATCAGGGTATGAAGAATGTTGGATATGTAGCATATTACATCCTAGCACTGCCCGAATTGCCCTTTTGGCTGTACCTTTAAATATTTCCTCCTTTCTCAACGAGACTCCTCCTGTATTCTTGACTTACATATCCCCTCTGTACATAAACAACATTGTTACCTTTCCAATAGCAGGTAGAAGTCATTCCCCTGATTGGTGTTTTAATTTAGGGAATGAGACACAGACTTACCCCTCTTTCTGCAGCAGGTCAATATTTAACATCTCCATGTGCGAATCCAGAGTCTCTGCCCCTGCCTGCTCACTGTTTCAAGTATCTGACCCAGGGCTAAACTGTACTTTGCATAACTTTTCTTCTTTCTCTGATAATGTAGGTGAAATATTGCACCAATTTATAATCGCAACACAGGACAAGTACACTCATGAGTTTGTCGCTAAGAGAACTCTTGCACTGGGACAAAGTATCTATGTATGTTGTGGGAAAGTGTGTTATCCCTGGGTGCCCCTCCATGTTAAGGGATGGTGTTACCTTGCATCCTTGTTACCTGTCATGGGAGTGGTAGGGGATTATAAAAGGGGACATCCCCTAGAGGCCAGCTCCAGCAGGAAACTAGGGACATTGCTAAAACATGGAGCCCATTTGTCAATGCAGGATTTGGGCTTGGGCTTGTATAATTTCATGGTTAAAGGTTCATTGTCCTTGTTATGATATTTATCCTTGCTCCAATTCTCTACCTCTGTTTTAAGTGTTGCACTTGCATAATTGCACGCCTTCAATCTCCCGATGATAAGGTTCTATCTTACATGACATACATGAAGAGTCATCAGGCAATCTATGCCACAGCCCCAAAGAAGTATTAAAACACAACATAGAATGTAGAGATCATCTTATATGATCTAAGAGGGGATTGAAGGGATATTTAGCTTAACTACTTCTTTGTATTATAGTCAGTTTCCATTTTGTGTCTCTCTAACATCCACTTCACAAATAGATATGCTCAAGTCTTGCTAATCAAGTTTTGTTTTTTCATGTTACTGTTATCTTCTTTTGAGTTTCGTTTCTTGTAAAGCACGTGATATTTTAGAAATATTTAGTTTCACTTTGGTCATAAAATGTCTCTGTATATGATTGGATAATTTGTCAAAGGGCGGTACTTTCTGAAAGCCCCTTTAAATATTCACACCCAAGAATAAAGTTAAGATTTGCTCGGAGAGATGTTGTTGTGTTATGTCATTGTCTCAATGGGCTAATCTCACAGGCCTGTGGGGATTGGAAAGCACACCTTACCAGAGACCCCTAGATAATCTACATTTCCTTTCACCGGCTACCTGGAGTCACGTTTTAAATGAATGGACTTGGGGGCGTGGCTTGGCGCATGGAGGAGACGGACGCTTGAGAGCTCAGCTCCCGCTCCCTCCGCCTAAACGGCACACAGCGAGACCGCAGGCAGCACCATCGGCTCTCCATATGAGCAGGAGAGGAGGCAGCAACACCCCCCGCACCTCGGGACCCGCGAAAACCGCCGAGATCGGCACCTACTTCACACCGAGGGGGACTTCCAGCAAGGCCGCGCCGGCCTCCAAGATGGCGGCGACCCGCTCGGCGGCGGCTCAGGCAGCCCACGCTGCCTCACAGGTACAGGCCTCACAGCCTCTTCAGCCCCCCTCCCCTCCCAGATCCCCGGGACCGGAGCACACTACCCACACAGGGCATAGGAGCCCCCACAGCCCCAGAAGCCCCCACCGCTCGAGGAGCCCATCCCCCCCAGCTTATGGCAGACAGGGACAGTGGGACATGGAGAGCTACATAAAGGCTCTCCCAACAAAGGGGGACATTGAGGCCTATATCAGCAGGCTAGAGAGATCTTACAAGCGAGAAATAACAGATCTACGCCACGACATAGGACAGCGCTTTGAGGACATTGAGGGAGCTGTGGAGGAAAACGTGACTAGAATAATGGAGCATGATGACATCCTCCAACAGCACACGATACAGATACAGCAATTATTCTATGGTTTAGACGACCAAGAGAACAGAAGCCGCCGCAACAACATCCGCATACGCGGAGTTCCTGAATCGATTGAAAACAAAGACCTGCCGCTGGCAGCAACCGCCATGTTTAATCAACTCATGAACAAACCCAAAGACAACCCCCTGGAGATCGATAGAATTCACAGATCCCTCGGCCCCCGCAACCCCAACCCAGCATATCCCCGCGACATAATCTGCCGTATACATTTCTTCAACATCAAAACCGAGATAATGCAGGCTGCTCGCAACCAGGAATCTATCCTGTTTAATGGCTCCCCTATAATGCTCCTGACGGACTTATCCAAACAGACATTACTAATGAGGAAAGCCCTGAAACCAGTGACGGACGCACTACACACCAAGCAGATAAAATACAGGTGGGGCTTCCCCTTCCATCTCTTCGCATCCCACGAAGGCAAATCTGCAACATTCCGCACCCTAGGGGACCTACCCAACTTTCTAGGGACCTTTGAACTCCCACAAATCAGAATCCCTGATTGGCCCCTGCAAGCAACAACGCCAGGCTTCTCCAAACCCCCCGGAGGGGATAGAAACACCAAGAAGAAAAGAAACAGATCGAACACCTCCACGTACCCACCAGGGTGACCAGCTTTGATCCTGCCAGCGCAGACCGCCCAACATCCCAGATTGCTGACAGATGAACTGCCGCTCTACATGTTGCCGGACAAACTGCTCCTCATCTGAAAGGCTACGATGGGAGACACCTGCCTTGTCTCTCACCCTCTTTGTTTTTATCTTCTCCTTTTGTTTTCTCCTCTTATCTCGCCTCGCCTCCTTCTTCCCTTCCTTACCATATGCAAGACCCTACGAGGGCCCCTCTAAATGCATCTCATGTTGTGCAATATAGCTGCTCACAACCCTCTGGTCATGCTCTAGCACTATGGGATACCCCGGCTGGGATCTCCCCTATTATGTTAATTTTTTCGGCATACCACAGGGCTGTTACTAAAAGTTGAAACTACCTCAGTTATAGAAGGAGTAGAATGTAAATGCTTCAACCTGTTAAGAGTGAAAATTTGAGACCACCCTACCAGCCAACCAGTTCACAGGTTAATTTTGGAAAGGGAAGAGAAAAAATAGGAAAATATGGTGCTTACAAGTACATAATGTTATTGCTGTGTGCCTATACTACGACAATTTCAGGTATCTTTATGTAGGTGGGGCGGAGCCCCGGATAACTGACCAACCTCGTTCCCCACGTTAGGGTTTGCAGAGTCTTAACTGACTCTGCGGTGAAGTTTTTCTTTTTCCTTTTTTGGATCTGCTTGGTAGTGTCCACAGTCCCTTTTGGACTCTGGACACTAGAGGGAGTAGCTTCCCTACAAGCCTAGAACACCTAGCTTTATAGCTAATATCTTCACACGCTGTTACGGTTTAACTCTCAAAATAGGCGACACAGTTTAACACGTGTCGAACCTACGTAAAGCAGGTTTAATTACTCCTGTCTCAGTGCACGTTACCCTCCCCTCTTCCCCCCTGCCCTGAAAGGCTAGACTCGCTAACCCCCCTTCCCTCCCTACCTCTTCCTTCCCCCTCTAAGCCCCTCCTTTCCCAATCCCCACAACAGCTCCATATATTACAGACTCTCGCCCACTAACCCCCCTCCACCATGACCGGACACCTAGGGATAAAAATGTCCTCCCTTAACTGCAGGGGGCTTAATGTCCCCGAAAAACGCAGACAGATCTTGCATCACTTCCATAGAACCAAAACCCATATCCTAATGCTTCAGGAGACGCACTTCAAGACCGACAAAATCCATCCACTTCCAGACAAACGATTTACGACATGGTTCCACAGTACCAACCCCACAGCCAAAACTAAGGGGGTCTCGATAGCCTTCCACAACTCCTTCGCTCCTGAGGTCTTAGACAGTTGTATTGATCCTAAAGGCAGGTACATATTTTTGAAACTGTGATACCTACAAACTGTACTAACGGTTGCTAATGTTTATCTCCCTAACCAGAACCAACATGGATTCCTCTCCTCCGTGGCCTCCTGACTGAAAAACTTCGGAACACCTAACCTGATCCTAGGAGGTGATCTCAACGTTCCCCTGGTACCGAGGATGGACTCTTCCACAAGTAAGTCGCACATACCACCATCATCACTGACAAACATCCGCAACACACTGAAAGATTTGTCCCTAGTGGACATCTGGAGATTCACACATCCAACTGAGAGAGATTACACTTACTACTCCCCAGCCCACAAATCATACAGCAGAATAGACTACATGCTACTGTCACGGACGTTATTGGACTTTGACCCTGACTGTGAGATAGGCACAAAACTGTGGTCAGACCATGCCCCAGTTCACATGACGTTAGGGAAATTACCGAGCAAGAATCGCCGCTCCTCCTGGAGACTTAATGATAATCTTCTTACCGATACAGTGTGCTTGGCCGACCTATCGCAAGCAATCACAGACTTCACTTGAAACCATGCACAGGACGAGACCTCTGCTCTGAACAAGTGGGAGACATTGAAATGCGTCCTAAGGGGGGTCCTAATTCAACACGGCTCCAGACTGAAAAAAATCCGCACAGAAAACATAAGCCGTTTATTCACACAAATAACTGCTCTAGAGACCCAGCACAAACGCACAATGGACGCAAAGACTCTGACGGAACTCTCGAACGCTCGCAGAGATCTACTTCAGATCTTCTCTGAGAGAGCGCTGGCAGCCTGTAACAAAGGACGCCACATACATTACGCTCAAGGGAACAAGTGTGGAAAACACCTGACGCGTATCATACATCCCAGACAACAACGACAATCCATTAACCACATTATGTCTCCCTCCCAACAGAAAAAGTCCAAGAACTCTGAGATAGTTTCTGAGTTCCGAGACTATTACTCCTCCTTGTACAACCTCCCGACCCCCCAAGACTCATCCACCTCCTCCACAGATGATCTATTGCAATACATACAGGACACGGCCCTCCCCTCAATTCCCCCCTCCGACGTGGAAGCCCTTGAACAACCCATCACCACAGCAGAATTTTTGACGACGATCAAAGGCCTTAAAATAGGTAAAAGTCCAGGCCCTGACGGATACACCCCCTTATTCTACAAGAAATTCGCACAACAACTAGCCCCAATCATGACAAAAGCATTTAATGAGATAGATGACTCCCACCCCCTTTCTCAGCAACTGCTCCAAGCCCAAATAGTGGTAATTCCTAAACCAGGGAAGGATCACACACAGTGTAGCAGCTATCGCCCTATCTCCCTACTGAATGTAGACCTGAAGATATACTCCAAAACCTTAGCCACTCGCATCTCCCCCCTCCTCCCAGACATAATACACAGCGACCAAGTAGGATTCATACCAGGACGCGAGGCCAGAGACAACACCACCAAAACTCTACATCTCATCTCATACGCCAAACATCACAACATAAAGACATGTTTATTAGCATGTGATGCCGAAAAGGCGTTCGATAGGGTCAGTTGGTCGTTCTTACGAGCATCGCTGCAGCAAATAGGATTAGGCCCAAAAATGATCTCTAAGATTATGTCTCTGTACTCGCGCCCCTCAGCAAAAGTGTCCGCCAATGGGGAAACCTCAGAGTCCTTCAACATCACGAACGGAACGAGACAGGGCTGCCCTCTCTCCCCTCTCCTGTTTGCAATCACAGTAGAACACCTAGCGCAAGCCATACGCCAAAACAACTCCATACACGGTATACCCACCCCCTCAGCCCCCCGGAAACTGTCTCTTTATGCAGATGACCTCCTGTTATATGTCACCCACCCACATATAAGCATACCAGCCATCCTAACAGAACTCGACAAATTCGGCACATACAGTAACTTTAAGCTAAACATTTCCAAAACAGAAGCCCTGAACATCTCCCTACCCCCGCGACAGCTAGATGACATACGTGCACGATTCCCCTTTAGATGGCAATCACGATCCGTCAAATACTTAGGCACAGAGATCCCCAGAGAAATACAAGACATCTACCCTCTAAACTTCAGCCCTCTACTGACCTCGATTAGGCGCTCTCTGGAATCATGGCACAACCTCAAACTCTCGTGGTGGGGTAGAATGAATGTTATTAAAATGGACGTCCTCCCTAAAATATTATACCTATTCCAGACACTTCCCATTACCCTTCCCAAAGCTTTCTTTCTATCTCTCCGCTCCATCGTAGGGAAATTCATCTGGCTGCACCGACCCCCCAGACTCAAACATAAACTCCTGCGTGCCCCCCGAAACAAAGGAGGTTTGGGACTACCAGACTTCCAGACATACCACTCCTCCTCCCTATTCTCCAGACTACTGGAATGGTTCCCTAGACCTCTACTTAAGCCCTCAACCTCCACAGAACAGGATATGGCCCAAATCGACCTGAGAGCCCTTCTGTGGGGACATAACACCAAATTCCGCACCATCCAAGGGATTTCCCCGCTGACCACAGTGGTCCTCACCCTGTGGTAGGATCAAGCCAGTAAACTAGCCCTCTCCTCAGATCCCAGTCCTCTCTCCTCATTATTCGACAATGCTGCCTTACCTACCACCCTCTCTAGAGAACATTGGGGATCTTACACGCGGGAACAGTGGCCTACGGCTAATAAATTTGTCCACCCCTCCACAGGTCAATTCAGACCGACCGAGGACACACAAACCCCCAGCGATATTGACTGGCTCTCTATGATATCACTGAATCACCTAAGTAGATCACTACATATGTCAGGTCAAGTCCACAGACAGCTTACTAACTTTGAGGAACTATGTAATCTCTCTCAGACCCCCAGACACACCTTATCGCTCATATACAAGGATATTCTACTACATCTCAATAAAACACCACCAACATACACCCAAAAATGGGCTAGAGATTTAGGAATAGACATATCACCGACCCAATGGAACACATCCTTCATCCACACACACCAGGCATCTAGATGAGGCTTCACACAAGAGAAAAACTATAAACTGATATCTAGGTGGTACAGAGTTCCTACCTCGGTGCACAGGATGTTCCCCAGCTCTACAGACGTCTGCTGGAGATGCCACGGAGGAGAGGGATCCTACATCCACACATGGTGGGGATGCACCAAGGTACGCCCATTCTGGGACAAAATATTTGAGGTATACAATGATATGTACCAGTCTTCCCTATCCCCCTCACCCCTGATTGCTCTTTTATCCATCATACCAGGCGCAATTCAAGCACAAAAAAAATGCCTCCTGAGATTTATGCTTTCAGCAGCTAGACACAACATATCCCTATATTGGAAAAAAGATTCCATCCCCCCTATGTCTGGTTGGGTGAGCATCCTAAACGATATGATGCTGATGGAGGAGTTACAAGCCAAAACGGATGACACCTATGATAAATTTAACACCTTATGGTCTATATGGAGACACCACTCGACCTCGAGTAGGTTCCTAGACAACCTACAGAACTGAACTTCTCCCGGTTCCCTTACAATAGCCGAAAGGAAACCCAGACTTCCCTTTCGCAGGGACGTGTTAAATGAGCTGCCCTCTCCCTCCCTCCCCACTCCTCTTTCCCTTCTCTCTTCCTCCCCCTCTCTCTCCCCCTTTCCCGAAGTTACCATGCCTCCCCCCCCCCTATTACTTAAGAGGCACAGAGATAATTATGTCGACAGTGCTCTGGATGGTGTCCATAGAGAGATGACACCACACAGACAGACAAATAGAGTAACGACCTCTGTGTCCAAGTTGCACCTGCTGGTTACAGTTGAAAGCAATGTTCAAGCACTTTAACATGTAAAGCAATAACTCCTTTATGCTTCCCACCCTTCCCTCCCCCCCCCTCCCCACCCCCCGTCCCCCTTTCCTCCCCTTGATGAAACTGTTTACAAGTTTAAGCTTTATGGAATTGTTCATGCTGAAGATATGCATATATTTTGTATGTTTGAAACTTTAATAAAAATATATTCAACCTTAAATGAATGGACTTTACGACGTGTGTCGGCAAGTCCGTTCATTTCAAAAGTCCCGCGGACTAGCACACAGATGGCAGGATTGTCATTGGACAATTTTAAGTCAAAACTTCAAACTAAATCCGCTGACTTTTGGGAAGAAAAAGTCCGCCAGAGCCCCACACGCGGTCTTATTGTCCGGCGGACAATCCCACCGGAAAGTCCGATCTTGTGTACGTGGCATCACAGTTGGTACTCTTTCCTAAAATCAACATTCAAGAAATCACACTGCTGTTTTATTCTGATGCCGCGTACACATGACCGGACTTTCCAGCAGACTAAGTCCAACAGTTTTTCCGACGGACTTCCGACGGACTTTCCGAACGAACAAACGCACTCGGACACACACAATCACACCAAAGTCCGACGGAATCGAATGCGGTGACGTACGACTGGACTAGAATAAGGAAGTTCATAGCCAGTAGCTGCCCTAGCGTCGGTTTTCATCCGTCGGACTAGCATACAGAAGAGTGGATATCTCGATAGGAACTTGTTCCAGCGGAAAAATTTGAAACGTTCTATTTCTAAAGTCCGTTAGATTTTTCGACAGAAAAGGTCAGATGAAGCCCACACATGATCGAATTGTCCAGCAGATTCGTTCCGTCGGACCTTTGCTGTCGAAAAGTCCGGTCGTGTGTACGCGGC
Source organism: Lithobates sylvaticus (assembly GCA_028564925.1). NCBI lineage: Eukaryota > Metazoa > Chordata > Amphibia > Anura > Ranidae > Lithobates > Lithobates sylvaticus. Next base: position 457,339,018 of record CM053030.1, on the reverse strand, counting down.
ATAAGACCCATTGGAATGATGTCTATTTCAACATATTTTCTAGGAAAGCCTTTCTAGTGTCCACATATCCATTTCAAATTTCTTAGAATGGTAGGGAAGTATGTTTCTATCCATGCTATTAAAATGTTTGATGGAAGCTTGTTGTCGGAAATTCTGACCGTGTGTAGGCTGCATCGGACATTTTCCATCGGAATTTCCATAACACAAAATTTGAGAGCTCGTTTTCAAATTTTCCGACAACAAAATCCGTTGTTGTAAATTCCGATCGTGTGTACACAATTCTGATGCACAAAGTGCCACGCATACTCGGAATCAAGCAGAAGAGCAGCACTGGCTATTGAACTTCATTTTTCTCAGCTCATCGTACGTGTTGTACGTCACCGCGTGTCACGTACTTGGTGGTAAGAGCCCGAATTGCAGAGGAGGGCCTCCCTTGCGGCTCCCACTCCTGGCTCCCTGGTAGGTTGACAGGAGACCCAGGAGTGAGGAGGAGCACGGGTGCCTGGCAGGATCAACAGACCGGTGGAGCGACCCAAGGTCAACTCAGCGGACAAGGTAAGTAGGTAGGCCGGATCAGAACAGTAGACTGGGTCAGAAGACAGGCTGGATCAGCAAGGTAGACTGGATCAGCAAAGCAGACTGGACAGCAGAGCAGGCTGGATCAGCATAGGCAGACTGGATCAGCAAAGCAGACTGGACAGCAGAGCAGGCCGGATCAGCACAGGCAGACTGGATCAGCAAAGCAGACTGGACAGCAGAGCAGGCTGGATCAGCATAGGCAGACTGGATCAGCAAAGCAGACAGGATCTCAGAGCAGACTGGATCAGCACAGGCAGACTGGATCAGCAAAGCAGACAGGATCTCAGAGCAGACTGGATCAGCACAGGTAAACTGGATCAGCAAAGCAGACAGGATCTCAGAGCAGACTGGATCAGCACAGGCAGACTGGGTCAGCAAAGCAGACAGGATCTCAGAGCAGACTGGAAACGCACAGGTAAACTGGATCAGCGGAGCAGACAGGATCTCAGAGCAGACTGGATCAGCACAGGCAGACTGGATCAGAAAAGCAGACAGGATCTCAGAGCAGACTGGATCAGCAGAGCAGACAGGCTCTCAGAGCAGACTGGATCGTCAGAACAGGCCGGGTCGGGTATCAGGCTGGCAGCAAGGTACAGGTGGGTTAGGCAGGAGGATGGTCACAAACAAGCCAAGGTCGGGTGCAGGCAGACAGATGGATGGTCACAGGTAAGCCGGGTCAAAACACATTTCAGAGGTATCAGGATCAGGTTAGGGTCACCACAACGCTGTAGAGCAGACAGCGGGGACCGTCTGCTCTGGCTGGATTTAAATAGCCTACCTGGCGCCAACAGGGGCGGGCGGTTGTCTACCTGCGCGCGCGCCCATGAGCGGCCGCAAGCGCAGTGGCGCCCGCGGACCAGGAAGCCCAGGGTTCCGATTTCTGGCAGGATCTTCATGACATTGCCCCCCTGCTAGGGGCAGCCTCCGGATGCCCGTTTGGGCAAATTTCTCAGGATGGGCTCTCTTGAAGGATTGAACGAGACTCTTAAGCCCCATACACACGGTAGGATTCTCCGATGGATTCTGTCCTATCGGACAATGTTGTCGGAAAATCAGACCGTGTGTAGGCACCATCGGACAGTTTCCATCAGATTGTCTGACGGACAAAGTCTTATCTCCTGCTGGTTCGATTTTTGGACAACAAGGTCCGATCACACCAAATCCGATCGTGTGTATGGTAGTCCGACGGACAAAGTGCTACGTATGCTCAGATCACATTACAAGACCAAAGCTATTGGCTACTAGCCTCTACGTAGTCCCGTCGTAGGCAACAAACGTCACCACGTTCAGAATGATCGGATTTTCCGACAACTTTGTCCGACCGTGTGTACGCAAAACCAACATCAGACAAAGTATGACGGACATGGTCTGACGGACCTGGTCCTCGGATAATCCGCGCGTGTGTATGGGGCTTTAGCGTGGATATTGCACTCGGGCTTCCAGGAATTTTCTTCAGGACCATAGCCCTTCCATTTAATCAAAAAAATGGTTCTGATTCCTTCTTCTCCTGAAGTTCAGGATGGCCTCCACTTCGAAATCCTCTTCGCCATCTATTAACACTGGATCGGGGGCACAGCTCTCCTGTTGGGAAAGGGGTTGGGAGTGGAGGGTTTCAGCAGGGAAATGTGAAACACTGGATGGACCCTGAGAGAGTCTGGGAGTTCCAGCTCATAGGCCACTTCGTTGATTTTTCGTTTAACTGGGAAGGGCCCTAAGAACTTGGGGCCCAGTTTCTTCGAGGGACATGCCATCTTCAAGTTCAAAGTAGAGAGCCACACTAAATCGCCCGGTGCCAACACCAGCTCCCCTCGCCTCTTCCTGTCAAAGACTGTCTTGTTGTGTTCCTGAGTCCGGGCCATGGTGTCCTGCAGAAGTTGGTTATTGGAAGCAAATAAGTCAATTTTTTCCTGGACCGATGGCACGGTACATTCAGGGAGAGAGTTGGGCAGGAATGAAGGGTGGAAGCCGTAGTTGGCGAAGAAGGGCGTCTGTTGGGTGGCAGAGTGGATGGCATTGTTATATGCGAACTTGGCAATTGGCAGCAGGGAGATCCAATCATCCTGTGCGAAAGAGGAAAAACATTGTAAATATTGCTCCAGGGTCTGGTTCGTCCTCTCAGTTTGCCCATTGGACTGGGGATGATAGGCGGACGAGAAGGACAGTTCAATATTTAGGGCTTTGCAGAGGGATTTCCAGAACGGAGATGTGAACTGCACCCCTCGGTCTGAAACTATGTTGACCGGTACCCCGTGGAGCTTGATAACCTCTCTGACAAACACCTGTGCGGTTTCCGGGGCAGAGGGGGTACCCTTCATGGGAATAAAGTGTGCCATCTTCGACAGGCGGTCGACTACCACAAAGATCGTGGTGTGGTCCTCAGCTGGGGGCAGTTCAACGATGAAGTCGATAGACAACATCCTCCAGGGCCGGTCTGGGACCGGTAGGGGCTTGAGTAGGCCCCAGGCCTTGGTTGTATGACTTTTGCTCCGTATGCATACGGTGCATGTGTCTACAAACTTCCTACAGTCTTCCCGCAACTGAGGCCACCAAAAGGTACGTTGTACTAATTCAGTGGTCTTGGTGACACCGAAGTGTCCCGCAAGTTTGTGGTTGTGGCACAATTCCAGGACGGTTACCCGTAGGTCCTCGGGGATGAAAATTTTATCTTCATGCCATAAGAGACCATCTCTGGCTTGCAACCCGGGTCCGGGAGTGGGCATCAGTCCACTGGAGGCCTGCGTGAGCTGAGAAAGTAAGTCTTCTTGGAGCAGAAGGAAGTTTCCAGGGGGCGAGGATCGTATCCGGAGGGGAGTCGTCCTGGGACTTGTGGAACATCCATGACAGAGCGTCCTGTTTGGCATTTTTGGAGCCCGGACGATAGGTAACGTGGAAGGTAAAACGAGAGAAAAATAGTGCCCACCTGGCTTGTCATGGTCTTCAACCTCTTGGCGGTTTTCAGGTACTCTAGATTTTTGTGATCTGTGACTATCAGGATTGGGTGAGTGGCCCCTTCCAGCAGGTAGCGCCATTCCTCTAGGGCAGTTTTTATCGCCAGCAGTTCACGGTCTCCAACGTCGTAGTTCTTCTCGGCCGTGGATAGTTTACGCGAGAAGAAAGCTACGGGATGGAGCAGGGCCTTGGCTCCCTGTCTCTGGGATAGGATTGCCCCCACGGCTATTTCGGATGCGTCCACCTCCAGGACGAAGGGTAAAGAAGAATCCGGGTGCCTCAGGATAGGAGCGGAGGTAAACAGTCCTTTGAGGGCCTCAAAGGCCCCTTGGGCCTCTGGGGACCAGTGGAAGCGGGTACCCTGTTTAGTGAGCCGTGTGATGGGTGCCACTATGGCCGAGAACCCCCTGATGAATTTGCGATAAAAATTGGCGAAGCCAATAAACCGCTGGATTCCCTTCTTATGCGCGGGGGTCGGCCAATCCAGTATCACCGCTATCTTCTGGGGGTCCATCCTGATGCCCTTGCTGGAGATGATCAGGCCCAGGAATGGTATGCTCTCCACCTCGAATAGGCATTTGTCGGCCTTGGCATAGAGGCTGTGTTGCCGAAGGCGGCCTAATACGTCCTTAACATGCCCACAATGTAATTCTAGGGAGGAAGAAAAAATTAGTATATCATCAAGATAGACAACGGCAAACAAATCTAGAAAGTCCCGGAGCACGTCATTTATAAAATACTGGAAGGTAGCAGGGGCATTACAGAGCCCAAAGGGCATCACCAAGTACTCGAAGTGCCCAAATCGAGTCCGGAAGGCCATCTTCCATTCATCCCCATCCTTAATGCGGACCAGGTTGTATGCCCCACAGAGGTCTAGTTTGGAGAAGATGAAGGCAGAGCCTAACCTCTGGAACAGCTCTGGGACCAGGGGAAGAGGGAAGCGATTCTTAATTGTAATGTTGTTTCGTTCACGGTAGTCCACACAGGGTCTGAGGGAGTGGTCCTTTTTTTCCACAAAGAATATCCCTGCACCTGCTGGAGACATGGAAGGGCGGATAAACCCCTTTTTCAGATTCTCGTCAATATATTCTTTTAGTTTCCCCTGTTCCACCTCTGTTAAAGGGAAGACCCTACCAAATGGAATCTTGGCCCCCGGGGAGCAGTTCAATAGGGCAGTCATAAGACCTATGGGGCGGCAGCACATCTGCCCCTTGCTTGCTGAAGACGTCAAGGAATGCATGATAGGACTCTGGAATGGCCTGGAGTAGACTAGTCTCTGTATCCAGGCATAATAAGGCAGGAGTCTTCGGAGGGACATAGGAGCCGCAGAACTTCTGGCAGTAGGGAGAGGAGAAGGAAACTTCCCCTGTGGCCCAGTTGATGGCCGGGTTGTGTGCCTGTAGCCAGGGTATACCCAGGATCACCAGGAAGAGAGGAGAGGAAATTATGTCCAAGCGCAGCAACTCCTGGTGTGAGCCTGAGATAACGGTGGGTAGCGGGGCGGTCTCCTGGGTCACAGGGCCTGACTTAATGGCAGACCCGTCAGGCCAAATGAATGGAGAGCCCATGGGTTCTTGGCAGGAGAGGAACCCGGTGCTGAGCAGCAAAGGAGGAGTCCATAAAGCAGCTACAAGCTCCAGAGTCAATAATGGCGGATGTCCCTAGAGTCTTTCCTGGGAGCTGGAAGGAAACAGAGAGGGCAAGATGAGATGAAACTCTGGTCACCGGATCAATGTAGCTTGACAGCACGGATGGGCACTTACGGAGCTTGGCCGGGCAGTTTCTGACGTAATGGACAGGTTCTCCGCAGTAGAGGCACAGGTTGTTGCCACAGCGTCGTTGACGTTCTGCTGGGGTAAGAGAAGGTCGTAGGAGCCCCAGCTGCATGGGCTCGGGTGTAACAGAGGTAGGTACAGGCTGGGAGGCGGAAATGGCTCGGGGCCCTGGGGAGCATCCAGGTTGGCCGGGAGAAGCCTGTGGTTCACTCGGCCCTACGTTCCCGTAGGCGCCGATCGATTTGGATGGCCAAGTCGATCAAAGCGTTCAAAGTTTGGGGTACTCCTACCCTGGCAAGCTCGTCCTTTAGAGCGTCCGAAAGTCCTGTGCGGAACTGGTGACGAAGGGCAGCGTCATTCCAGTCCGTGTCTGCGCCCCATCACCTGAACTCAGCCACATAGTCCTCCACCGCTCTTTGTCCCTGTTGGAGGGAGCGTAAAGCAGCTTCTGCAGTTACTGAGAGCTGGGGATCCTCATATAATTGCGCCAAGGCATCAAAGAAGGTGGCGAGATTGGTTAATGCTGCGTCCTTTTGTTCCAATAAACGGTGGGCCCAAATATGGGGGTCCCCGGTAAGCAGGGATACCACGAAGCCCACCTTAGTGGCCTCTAAGGAGAAGGTCCGTGGTTGGAGGGCGAAGTGAAGTTCACATGAGTTGCGGAAGGTCCTGAAGCCGCTGCGGGCACCCGAAAACTTCTCTGAAGTAGGGACCTTTGGTTCTGGCGGAAGCATCCCCACTGTTGGGGCTGGTGCTACTCCTATCGGGGGTGTCACTGGGTAGGAAGTCCCTGGGGTGCTGGCAGGGCTGGACAGGACCAGTACCCGTTCTTCCAGCCGGGTATAACCCTGTTAGAGGTTCTTCACCGCCTCGGTCAGACCTGCCAGGTGTTGGCACAGCTCCTCCATGGCGGAGGCTCCCTTCTCGGGCTCAGACATGGCTGTCTGCTACTGTCACGTACCTGGTGGTGAGAGCCCGAATTGCAGAGGAGGGCCTCCCTTGCGGCTCCCACTCCTGGCTCCCTGGTAGGGTGACAGGAGACCCAGGAGTGAGGAGGAGCACGGGTGCCTGGCAGGATCAACAGACCGGTGGAGCGACCCAAGGTCAACTCAGCGGACAAGGTAAGTAGGTAGGCAGGATCAGAACAGTAGACTGGGTCAGAAGACAGGCTGGATCAGCAAGGCAGACTGGACAGCAGAGCAGGCTGGATCAGCATAGGCAGACTGGACAGCAGAGCAGGCCGGATCAGCACAGGCAGACTGGATCAGCAAAGCAGACTGGATCAGCAAAGCAGACTGGACAGCAGAGCAGGCTGGGTCAGCATAGGCAGACTGGATCAGCACAGGCAGACTGGATCAGCAAAGCAGACAGGATCTCAGAGCAGACTGGATCAGCACAGGTAAACTGGATCAGCAAGGCAGACAGGATCTCAGAGCAGACTGGATCAGCACAGGTAAGCTGGATCAGTGGAGCAGACAGGATCTCAGAGCAGACTGGATCAGCACAGGCAGACTGGGTCAGCAAAGCAGACAGGATCTCAGAGCAGACTGGATTAGCACAGGTAAACTGGATGAGTGGAGCAGACAGGATCTCAGAGCAGACTGGATCAGCACAGGCAGACTGGATCAGCAAAGCAGAAAGGATCTCAGAGCAGACTGGATCAGCACAGGTAAGCTGGATCAGCCGAGCAGACAGGATCTCAGAGCAGACTGGATCAGCACAGGCAGACTGGATCAGCAAAGCAGACAGGATCTCAGAGCAGACTGGATCAGCAGAGCAGACAGGATCTCAGAGCAGACTGGATCGTCAGAACAGGCCGGGTCGGGTATCAGGCTGGCAGCAAGGTACAGGTGGGTTAGGCAGGAGGATGGTCACAAACAAGCCAAGGTCGGGTGCAGGCAGACAGATGGATGGTCACAGGTAAGCCGGGTCAAAACACAGGTCAGAGGTATCAGGATCAGGTTAGGGTCACCACAATGCTGTAGAGCAGACAGCGGGGACCGTCTGCTCTGGCTGGATTTAAATAGCCTACCTGGCGCCAACAGGGGTGCGCGCTTGTCTACCTGCACACGCGCATGCGCAGTGGAGCCCGCGGACCATGAAGCCCAGGGTTCTGATTTCTGGCAGGATCTTCATGACACTGGGTTTTTTGACGTTCAGAATTTCCGACCAACTTTGTGTGACCGTGTGTATGCAAGACAAGTTTGAGCCAAAAAAAGCATGGGATTTTGTTGTCGGAATGTCCATCGTGTGTACGCGGCATAACTGTGTACACTTTAAAGGTCTGGCTGTTGCTGCAAGGGTTGGGTCATTTGTGACACAGTTTCCCCTGCAGGTACTGTATGTGCCCTTGTCAAGGGCATAAAAGCAGTGGAGCTGACCTTGTGGCAGTCCAAAATGGGAAGCAGACAGTGCTACTATGTGCAATCTTCTTCAAACTGCCACCCTTCTGTTGCGTCCTGTTATTAGGGTGACCACTGGCAATGTACCTTGTTACCAAGGACTACTGCACTTAAAGTTGTTCTAAAGGCTAGTGATTTTTACATTATGGCATTCTTTGCATTAAGATGAAAAATGTTCTACTAGTTATATTGCCCCCTCACCAACCTGTATACTTACCTGAATCCTATCCCATCCAGCGCTGCACCCGTTTTCAGCATTGCTGGTCTTTTTCTCTCTCCTCAAAGGCAGCAGTGGAAAGCCATTGGCTCCTGCTGCTGTCAATCAAATCATGTGAGGAGGGAACATGTCCGAGCCCTGCTGTGTGTGTCAATGGATGCACACAGCCTGGCTTGGAAGCGAGCCCACACATGCTCCCCCATAGAATTCAGCTTCCTATGGAAGGTGCAAAGAGAAGAGGAGAAGCTAAGAGTGCCTCCAAAAGGACTGGAAATATTAATATCTAAAATATGTATTGTGCTGCATGTGATATCTTAATTTGTGGTCGCACTTCTCATAACTTGTTTATGATCCAAGTAGTCATTAGGTGGACCCAAAGTATCTTTATCATTATTTTTGTGTTGATGTGTATTGGTGGACATGTTTGATTCACTAGCCATGTGTTTCTTTTTAGAATTTTGGCAAACATTGCCAGCTGCCCTGGGGACTGAAAGTAGAACCAGTGGGAAAGGATTAGTGAAAGGGGAATGACCCAGGAGACTTTTTGTTACTTGAACTTAAAACCTTACCTGTTGCATAATCTTTTTTTTTATCTCTATCTAGCTTATCTATTTTCTTGGTAACACTTTTATTGTCAAATTTTTGTATATTATTTTTTTTGTGTCTGTTGCCATTTTTTACATAAACGAGGAGGCTGATATTTGTCTAGAAGAGGAGAAGCCAAGAGCGCCAGTAGAGGACCCCCGAAGAGGAGTATCAATACCATTGTACAGAGCATAACATGTTTATTATTTTAATTAAGAAATTTCCCTTTACAACCGATTTACAGTATGACCATTACCTTACACTGAATGCACTATCCTCTTAGAGCACCATTAGGGACAGTACAGCCAGGGCCAAAACTAGGATGGGAGGACAGGGGGGTCATGTGACTCAGGCACCGCATTGAGAGAGGTACCGACCCTCCTAAAGCAGCTGAAAGCATCCTGCATCTCCTTTCCCTCCATGCGGCATTCAGCTGCTGCAGCGGATCGGTACCAATAAATGCCACCCTTGCCGCCCCTCCTGTCCATGCCCCTTCTTCTCTCCTGCCAGATACTGTGGGGATGGAGAGTGGAGGAATCCCACATTCTACTCTCCCAACCAAATTCTTTATCCCCCCCCCCCCCCCCGGTTGGTGTTGGGTGTCTTCTTCCTGGGCACTGAATGACCTTGTCCCAACACTGAGTACCAGCACAGCCAAATGATATAATGTTATCAAGTGTGTATGGAAAGGATTATATTACAATTCTTATGTGGATGTCAACATGCTTATCATGCAGTTCTGACAAGTAAAAGAATACATTAATTACAAAGACAAGTGTCTGAGTCGGTTTTTGAGGATGAATTAAATGCACTGTGGGAACAAGGTGTATCCAAAGTATAACAATGATGCATTTCAAAGATCATCAATACTTGGAGTGCAGCCATGTTAACCCTCCGGGTTAAGCAGAGACGTTAACACATGCAAGTTAACCCTTGCAGTTAAGTGAAGTGAGTGTGCAGCACAGTTAACCTTTATGGTTATAGAGTGTAAAGTCAAGAAGGAGTACTGGCCAGCCCACAGAGGAAAGAGGTGATGGTGGCAGGTGAAGGGAATCACAATGGTGGGGTACAGGTGTATTTCATATCCCCTACCTAGTGATTCTTGCATCTTGAAGCCTGCTACAGTACAAGGTAAGCCTAGGGATCCAGCCTGGGGTCACGTTATGCTAGGTCTTGCTAATAAGAAGTACGGTGGCTTCCCTGTGTGCCTAGTGGGTAATGAGTCAAGTCGCATGTACAGTGAAGGTGTGAGCAGGCTAGTGGTGTATAATACATGCTCAGCATTAAAGGAGATGTTTGGGGATCACAAAAGAACAAACATACATACTCAACCCATGCCGCAGCATCGGTCTGTCCCCTGCTGGCTCTAAGCCTGAGTGATCACATGACCACAGATCATTCAGTTCTAGGTCAGCTCCGAGTAGAGAGCAGTGGCTGTCAGTAGCCGCTCTCTCCTCTGCCCCCCCCCCCACTGGAGCACTGGACTGAGGAGAGGGCAGGAGTACCTGGCTTTGGCTCTCAGCCGAGCACTGAAAGCCAGAGCCAGCTGTCAATCAGGCATCTGGGTGGATCCTTACAAAATGGTTGGGATCCACCCAGAGCCTGGAGCAGCTCTGTGACATTAGCTGACAGTGGACTTCAACCCACTGTTGGCTGATTCTTGGTCATGGGAGAGCATATGTAAGTACACTCCTGTGACCCACAAGAGAAATATGGGTGGAAACCATTTGGCCATACTTCTCTTTTAACTAATTTAACTTAAACTTTTAAAATTTAACTTTTAACAAAGCGCTATGGGATCTGTGTGTCGGGGCAGATAGGAACAGATCCAGCTGACGGCTGAAGAAGTGGAATGCAGCCATTTTGTGCGTGAGTGTGTGGAGCACAGGTGTAAACGGGGCCTCTGGCCTGAAAGTGTAATGCCCACATGAAGTAAGGAGTTAAAGTGTTACTTTAATAGTTTGCAGTGGCCCTAGGGGGCAAAACAATCTCCCATCCCATCAAAAGATGTGTGTTAAAGCTGATTTATTTTTTCCCATGCAGTGGGGCTGTGCCCGCACTACACTGGTTAACTGCTCGTTTTTGTCTAGGGGTTCAGAGAGCTGAGCTATACACACTTAATCTTCCGATCCTCTCAGTGCAAGACTGGTCCCTTCAGCCCATGCCCCCCCTGCGGTCTTGCGAACTTGTGTAGTGGATTGTTCCTGACGTCATCATGCCCATAGACCAGCTCTGGATGTGAAAACGTCAGAAATAGTCCACCACTGGACGTGGGGGAGTGCAGTTTCCTGGAGGATCAGAGGATCGGGTGAGTATGGGGTGTTCGCCCCTAGACAAAACGAGCAGTTAACCCATGCAGTGCGGGTACACCCCCAATGCATGGGGGAAAAAAGATTTGTCCAGGGGTGGGCTTTAATAATGGCATTTAAACAGTGGTTTCCCATTTGTTTGGCTTCCTGTGTAAATTCCATAACACAAGAAAACAAAAATCTAAACCAATGAAAACGCTTATAAATGGATGCTGTAGACCATCAAAAGAGCAGTGGCTGACAAAAAGACTTCAATACATGTCAAAAGAGGCCTTTTTATAAGACAAAACCAAAACAGTAGACGCATGTCCCCAGGATCCATATATTTGTAGATATACAGAGAGAACATAGAGCTTGGACTTTGTAGGCACAACAGTACACAATATAATAAAATATAATATCTTTAATATAAAAAAGAAAAAACAAAAAGAACAATTAAGTTTAAAATTCATGCTAGTAATTTGTGCATAGCGTAGACAGCTCTAACATAAACCTGCTGCACTACACAGAATATAGAAAGATTTCTATCAGAAATTTATTTTGTTTCGTTTCAATTTGTTATTTACATGAATTTCTTTAGGTAAATCTGTTTAATTCGTTTTGGGAATTAGTTTTGTTTATTTATTTTTTTATTCGTTTCGAAAAGTTTTCAAATCAATTTCGAATAGTTTTCAAATACAAATAGTTTTACAATTCGAAAATGTTTTGAATTTGAATAGTTTTCCAATTTCCAAAAAGAATAAAATAGAATAGAAAGTAAAGGAATAGAATAGAAAAAAATTTTTTTTAATTTTTCTATTCTATTCCTTTATTTTGTATACTATTTTATTCTCTTTGGAAATTGGAAAACTATTTGAATTCGAAAAGTTTTCAAATTGGAATTTAAAAACTATTCGAATACAAAAAGTTTTCGAATCCAAATTCAAAAAGTATTCGAACTCGAAAAGTATTCGAAAACTATACGAATTTGAATTTTGTCTGAATTTTTTTTTTTCGTTAATTTGGGATAAGTTTAAATGTGTTACTATTCTAATTCGGAAATTCGGATACATCTAAATTTCCAAATAATGAAAATTCATTAGAATTTTAATTCGGAGCGAAACGAACCGCACATGTCTAATTTCTATAGTACAGTCGATCCCAGAGTGTTGGTTAGGATGTAGAGTAGTGTCTTAACTTGCTATTGTTCTATATGTTACGCGCCGAGTGCTTCTTCTACACATATTGGCAAAATTAATTAAACCAGCAAAAAATGATTGCTGCTTCAGGAGCCAGATAGAGATTGGTAAAAAGTGTAGTTTCAGACAACAACTACAGCAGAATCAGCACAAGGGACACAAGATACAGTCAGTATGTAGGATGTGTCTCTTGGGCTGATGCATTTTTTTTAGGTGAAATCCTCATCTGCCCATGCCCCCTTCCACCAACACAATTTTCTGGTCCATTGTGGGTTAATCGAACTAAAGGGCTGTCACAGGCTCTCATCAAAAGAGTCAGACTATGCCCATCCTTTCTGCCCAGCTGCACCATTAAGAGAAGCTGTACTAAAGCTTACATGAGCAAGACATGAACTATGAATAAAGAAGCCAGACCTATCAATCATCCACCCATCCTCCATTCAAAGATCCTGTTTTGAATAAATATATATCTTCGACCCCACTGACTTATCCCCATTAGAACAACTGCTGAGACAACCGGATTCTACTAAACTAGTCTCCGCTTACTACGGAACTCTGATGACAGACTCCAACCCCAGATTCCGTAAGGCACAGGACAAATGGACTTCCATGGACATCTCTCTGACAGAAGACGATTGGACAGAATTTTGTGAGACATATAAGACCTCGGTCATAGCATCAAGGGACCGTATAATACAAATTAAGATCTTTCATCAGTCTCATCTCACCCCGACTAGGTTGCGTAAGATGGGACTGATGCCCACAGCTAGCTGCTTCCGGGGCTGCGGAGAGGAAGCTGATTTTCTTCACTGTTTCTGGACATGCCCAATGGTAAACGACTTCTGGAGGGAAGTGTGTTCTTTTATTTCCTCAGCCTTGGGCCTTCCCAATATTGTACATCCCAAAAATGGCCTCTTGGGAATTTTTGGTGAACTACAATTATCTTCACATGCAAAAAGGTTACTACGTATCCTCTATTTCTACGCTAGAAAAACTATCCTGTTGACATGGAAGGGTACACAATCCTCAAAGAAAAACCTCTGGTTAAAACTAATTAATGACGCTATACCACTGTACAAACTTACCTTTGAGCTTCGGAAACATAAAAAAACATTCCACAAAATTTGGGACAGATGGCTGAGCAGCCCACTGACCCTCTCCAAATAATGTATCTACCATATGATCTCTTATAGACCGTGCCAGGTCAAAGCATAATGTACTACTTTTAGCATGCCTGCACTATTGCTCCTTCATGGAAACATGGGAAGGAAAGGGGGGGGGGAGCACTGAGATAAGGTTCATTAATACTTGACTAATTGTTTCACCAATTGCCTTACTATATCAACCTATTGTCGGCTGAAACGAGTTATTGTATATGTCTGCAACACTGTGCTTCTTCTTGGTGTTTTTTTTTTTGTGTTGTGTTTATTGTTTGTATGTTGGTGTAAAAAATTCAATAAAAATATCTTTAAAAAAAAATATATATATATATCTTTGCTGTAAAACATACAATAAAAAACATCCAATGTATCATACTATATAATCTCAGATTGCTCAGATGTGACCTTCCTGTGTTGTACGGTTTTCAACACATTCTATTTCTGTATGGGAAGATACCAAATCTATTTGAAGAGTAGGCTTAGAACGTGCTCTAGACACATTATAGACTTACTTAAGTGAGCCTTAGTGGAATATTTTATATTATACTCATGATTTTTCAGATGGCAAGTTTTTGCCTATGACCTTATCGAGAGCCTTCACACATGCTCTTTAGCCATTTAATATCTGTACCGTGATTCTGCCTTTCTTTTTCCATTTATGATATCACAAATTTTAGTAGAGAAATTATACACAAGCTCCTGAAGAAGCAGTTCCCATGAAACATGTAGAACTTGCTCCATTGCCAAGTACCTTTCTATAGCCGTGTCCCTTGTATATGGGCTCATTGGCTCGATACTTCTGACACCAACAGTTATCATTGGAGATATCTAGTTTTTCACTGCAGATGGCTAAAGTGTTGCTTTTAAATGTCATTTTAAATCCTGTGTATAAATTGTTATAAATAAAAGTAGTTTTTTACCAGTGGTGTCTAGAAAGTAAATGTTTTCACTTCCAACCTCTATTGTTCAGTAGTTGTACAGTTTGTAAGCAGCTTGGTTAGGCCACAATATAATAGGGAGAGGCCAGACTAGTTTTATCTTAAAATAAAAATGACAGTTTATTATTATATTATTAGGTACAAATATTGTATAGGGGCTGGACAGTGCAGCTATAGACTGCAGTGGGCATGAACTGAAAAAAGTAGCTGCACTATACCTCCAAGTCTAGTGGGCCCACGTTATCCAAGCTATTTAGAGCGCAGTCCCTCCTCTATATAAACTATTGGAAGTTTTTTATATATGTATTTATATCAGGTGAAAATATGCAGCCAGCATAACTATGCCAGAAAATATTTGTCAACGCATCTTTTTCTCCTCCCAGGCACAGGTTGTATGACTGTGTACTGAAGGCATAGTTGCTGGGAAAATAAACAAGAACAAGAAGTGCAAATAACCTGATGTAAAGTGCACACTGCCAAGTATAGTGGTACCCCTGTATGGGCTGCTGGTTGTTGTGGTCCGTCTGTTACCCTTCCCAGCCAGGCACACATCTTCAGACATTCAGTGCGTTACTGCAAGTTCGATGCTGTATATTTCAGTGCGTTACCTGCCATTTAACACAGTATATTTCTGTGCGTTAGTGCACGTTTAAGGCAGTATACTTCACTGCAAGTTTAATGTCATATATTTCAGTGTGCTATGTTCCGTTTAACGCAGTATAGTTCAGTGCGTTACTACAAGCTTAACAATGTATATTTCAGTGCATTACTGTAAGTTTAACGCCGTATATTTCAGTGTGTTACCTTCCGTTTAACGCAGTATAGTTCAGTGCATTACTGCAAGTTTAACAGCATATATTTAAGTTCGCCACCTTCCGTTTAACACAGTGCATCCCTGCAAGTTTAACGCAGCATATTTCAGTGCATTACTGCAAGTTTAACGCTGTGTATTTCAGTGTGTTACTGCAAGTTTAGCCCAATATATTTCAGTGCATTACATGCCATTTTATGCAGTATATTTCTGTTCATTAGTGCACGTCTAATGCAGTATATTTCAGTACGTTACTGCAAGTTTAACTCTGTATATTTCATTTCTTTACGAGCCATTTAACACAGTGTATTTCTGTGCATTAGTACACGTTTAACGGAGTATACTTAAGTGCGTTGCTGCAAGTTTAACGCTGTATATTTCAGTGCATTACCTTCCGTTTAACGCAGTATAGTTCAGTGCGTTACTGCAAGTTTAACGCCATATATTTCAGTGTGTTACTGCAAGTTTAACGCCATATATTTCAGTGTGTTACTGAAAGTTTAACGCAGTATATTTCACTGCGTTACTGCAAGTTTACTACTGTATATTTCAGTGTTTTATGTGCCATTTAACGTAGTATATTTCTGTGCGTTAGTGCACGTTTAACACTGTATATTTCAGTGCATTACTGCAAGTTTAACACTGTATATTTCAGTGTGTTACCTTCCGTTTAACGCAGCATAGTTCAGTGCGTTACTTCAAGTTTAACGCTGTATATTTCAGTGCGTTATGTGCCGTTTAACGCAGTATATTTCTGTGCGCTGGTGCGCGTTTAACGCAGTATATTTCAGTGTGTTACGTTCCATTTAACACAGCATAGTTCAGTGTGTTACTGCAAGTTTAACGCCATATATTTCAGTGCGTTAGTGCACGTTTAACGCAGTATATTTCAGTGCGTTACTGCAAGTTTAACGCCAAATATTTCAGTGCATTAGTGCATGTTTAACGCTGTATATTTCAGTGCGTTACTTCAAGTTTCACTTTGTATATTTCAGTGCGTTACCTTCCATTTAACGCAGTATAGTTCAGTGCGTTACTGCAAGTTTAACATCACGTATAAAGGGTTTATATCAAGTAGTTATGCGATGTGCAGAACCTCTTTCTACCTGAGTCGTCACTTAGAGCAGTAGCCCAATGGGTGGGGAATTTTGGAACTTTTGAGGATTAACAATGGGAAGAAGCATTGCAGGTGGTTACACTATGCTCCCTAAATGTGTCTCAACATCATTCACAACTATACATAATCTTACAGGTACACTATACGCCGGCCAGGTTGGCCCACGTGGGGGTATGACTAGTTCCCACATGCACTAGGTGCTCTAGGGGCCACAGGGATTTGATACGCCTGCTATTGCGATGTCCGAAGCTACAACTCTATTGGAAAAAGGTGGTAGACACTCTCAATCAGGT
The DNA here is from genome assembly GCA_028564925.1 of Lithobates sylvaticus. Classification (NCBI taxonomy): domain Eukaryota; kingdom Metazoa; phylum Chordata; class Amphibia; order Anura; family Ranidae; genus Lithobates; species Lithobates sylvaticus. Next base: position 457,322,705 of record CM053030.1, on the reverse strand, counting down.
CTTCCAGACTCAAATCCCAGAAGACCCCAAGTACTGTCTATTAGGTATATTAGATAGTCTCCAAGTGGAAGATACCCATAGACAGGCTATAGCAAGAGCCCTTTTTCGGGCCCATTTAGTAATACTGAGACACTGGAAATCCACTGAACCCCCCACCTTGCAGGAGTGGATTGATCAAATGGGGGATACTATCAGACAGGAGAAGTTTATTTACCAGCATAGGGGTAGTGTGAGTAAATTAGGTAAAATTATGGTCGCTGTGGCTGGATGTTCCGGGCTTAGCCCCAGTTGATCTGGTTATGGACCGTATACTTTTATAAAAAAGTGACCAATACATTCCATGGGTATGACTTGGTGGTGGAAATTAGGTTGTGACCCTAAGATGATTCCACGTAGGAATGAGTATTGTACAGGATATTGAATGAAAACTGTTGTCAGTATAGCGATGTGCAGTGTATGACAGTATACTTACTAGTATTTGATGTACCTCTGGTTCCATTTTGCTCTGAAATTTGTATGCTCTGTAAACTTTGCCCAATAAACACTTTGTTTGAGAAAAAAAAAAAGAAGATGCTTACATGTGCTTGGGATCTTCTGATTATGTGACCATTGTGACAGCAAATCACAGTGGTCAAAAGATCTGAAATTCCACCTCTGCCGCCTGGCATTTATCCTCCTAAAGGGCCAGAGGGCAGTGGCGGCAAGGGGTTAAGAGAACTGCCAGTGCCTAGAAGCTCTACACTAATCTTCGCACTTTATCAGTAGTTCCCCCAATGCTTTCCCTATCACCGCTAAAGCACATTGTCAATATGGCTGCTGTGACCTCACCCTTTTATGGGCAAGAAGTACATTATGGTTACTATGTTGAGTTCTTGCATTAGTTTACTGGGTTGGTAAACCACAAGCACACAGGATTCACTTCAAATCTATGGTATTGGCAAACCTGAACCTCGTCCCTAGTCACAAATCAGTAGAGTAACGGCAGTCAATGGAAAAATTGGTGGGGGTCTAATCATTTGTATCTGGTAGTAGTGGCCAAAAATGTTGTCTATCCAGGATTCATAATCTTTGCAGGTTTGTAGTGGACAATTTGGTACATCCTTTGGATAACAATTACCGCATGATGTACTATATCAGATAAAACACTGTAAGGGGGTAAGGGGGCAAGGGAGTACCTAGATGACAAACTGTGCCAGCACAGGCCTCTAGTACAGCCTGCATTCTCAGAAAACCATCAAGTAACTGCAGCTGGTTTTGCCTGAGAACAGGGAACAGTCTTCATTTCAAAATTCTGTTTACTTTTTAGGTGGTGAATTCCATTGTGCTAGCAATTCCATGTAACAAAAGAGGTCTATCCTGCCCGACAACAACAGTGCTGTGTTCTTTATTTCTTTAATCTATTTTTCAAACATGTGAATTTGCCACAGGGTAAAAAAGATATCACAGAAATATTGTCTCTTTGGAATTTTGGCACAGTGGATTTGTAGGTGTGGTGCATCAGAACACTTTAATCCATGCAGAAAACCCTTTAGAAATAGGTATTAGTGTACAAAAAAATCTATACGTTTTATCATTGCTTCTTAACCGCTTCCCGACCGCCTCACACAGTAGGGCACGTACAGGGAGAATCACGTACCTGTTCGTTGCCCTTTAAGAGGCAGCTTGCCGGGATCGCGGGCCCCACGGGCTCCATGTCCACGGGGATACCCACGATCATCTCACGGAGAGGAAGAATGGGGAAATGCTGGTGTAAACAAGCATTTCCTCATTCTGCCTAGTGACACTGTCACTGATCACAGCTCCCTGTAATCGGGAGCGGTAATCAGTGCTGTGTCACACACAGCCCCTCCCCCCGACAGTTAGAATCACTCCCTAAGACATACTTGACCACCAACAGTGCCACCTAGTGGTTAACCCTTTCAATGCCAGTCACATTTACACAGTAATCAATGCATTTTTAATTGCACTGATCGCTGTATAAATGTGAATGATCCCAAACTCCCTGAAAAAGTGTCCGATCTGTCCGCCATAATGTCGCAGTCACGATAAAAATCGACGATCGCCGCCATTATTAATAAAAATTCCATAAAACTATCCCCTATTTTGTAAATGCTATAACTTTTGCGCTAACCAATCAATAAACGCTTATTGTGATTTTACCAAAAATATGTAGATGAATATGTATCGCCCTAAACTGAGGAAAAAAAATGATTATAGCAAAAAGTTAAAAATAACACTTTTTTTTCAAAATTTACGCAATTTTTTTTGTTTATAGCGCAAAAAATAAAAACAACAGAGGTGATCAAATACCACCCAAAGAAAGCTCTATCTGTGGGGAAAAAAAGGACATCAATTTTGTTTGGGAGCCACGTTGCATGACTGCGCAATTGTCAGGTAAATTGACGCAGTGCCGAATCGCAAAAAGTGCTCTGGTCTTTGGCCAGCCAAATGGTCCGGGGCTTAATGCTCCGTACACACGAGCGGATTTTCCGTCGGAAAAATCTAGGATAGTTTTTCTGACGGAATTCCGCTAAAGCTTGGCTTGCATACACACAGTCACACAAAAGTTCTCTGAACTTTCGACCGTCAAGAACGCGATGACGTACAACACTTCGACAAGCCGAGAAAATTAAGTTCAATGCTTCCGAGCATGCGTCAAGTTGTTTCCGAGCATGCGTAGGAATTTTGCGCGTCGGAATTGCTACAGACGAACACATTTTCGGATAGGGACTTTTTACGACCGAAAAATAGAGAACCTGCTCTCAATCTTTTGCTAGTGGGAATTCTGCCAGCAAAAGTCAGATGGAGCATACACACGGTCACATTTTACGACCCAAAGCTCTCGTCAGACTTTTGCTGGCGGGATTTCCGATCGTGTGTACGTGGCATAAGTGGTTAACAGTGTAGCAACTTTTGTATCTGTATTTTTAAGAAATTATTTCTTTAAGTCAAGAGTAAAACAGCCAGAAACAATGAATGTCACAAAATTATTACAATAGAACAGATGAAAAGTTCCAACATGACAAAAACAATGTCTGTCATTATGCATAAAAGCAGCTGATGCAAAATAAACCTGACATATCACATGCACAAGCAGTCGGGTGTCATGATCCACTTTGTTATTTTTTATTTTCTTTAGCAGCAGACAAATATTTATTGGAGACAGAGTTTCTGAATTTTGATTAATGATAATCTATAGTTTTTCATGTTTACTTTAATTAACATGTTCAGTACTGAAAAAATAGCAACTGTAAATATCATCATCCAGCAGATTAAAGGATACGGGTGGATATTGTCTGCTAAACAGTGGCTGCACTTTTTTGCAAATAAACCTGAAAAGCATTGCAACTGTCATCAGTTAATGGAAGGTGCAATGCCAGGCTCCTACAGACTCTTTCGCCATCTCTATGTCCATACCAACTTATGGGATTTTAGTTACAGAACTGGAAGAAGTGTCAATGCACTACGATTGTGCTGAACACTACACTAATTAAAAGTCTGCTGAGGTGGCAGATAGGACTGTATCCAGGAGGACGATCACTGCTCTGAGGGGGTGAATATGACCATCTACAGCTATGACAGGCAATCGTAAACTGCTGATTATGCCAACCCTTTCTGCCCCCTCTATTTATAGAAGCTGCACTATTGCTAATTAGACATGGGCCAAATGACCCAGGTTCGGTTCGCGACAGAACTTTCGAACATCACAAAAGTTGCTTAACCTCCTAGGCGGTAACCCCGAGCCTGGCTCGGGTCCAGCTTTTTGTGCTGGGAGCGGTAACCCCGAGCCAGACTCGGGCTTGCGTTGCAGGATACAGGGGGGAAGTTACTTACCTTTTCCCCTGGATCCTGCGATGTCTCCCCGCTGTGTGAGCGAGCCGTCCGCTCACTCGATTCACACAGTGCCGGTCTCCGTTCCCTGCGACGTTACGACGCACGGGAGCGGAGATCGGCGCCAAATTTAAAAAAGTTTAAAAACACACAACACATACAGTACTGTAATCTTACAGATTACAGTACTGTATACAAAAAATACACCCCCCCCCCTTTGTCCCTAGTGGTCTGCCCAGTGCCCTGCATGTCATTTTATATAATAAAAAGATTTTTTTTTCTGCCTGGAAACTGGAGATTGTCCATAGCAACCAAAAAGTGTCCCTTTATGTCAAAAGTGGTTTTAGACCAGCTAGACAACACCGATAAAAAATTTAAATCACAATTTATCATCAAACAATAAATTTAATGACAGCGACTATTCTGCAACTGAGCAAATTTCAGTGTTTTTGATTTGATTACATTATTGAATCATTTTTATATATATTTTTATTATATTATAATTTATTATTTTGTGTTTCAAACTTTATCATACCCGGGATGTCTACTAGACTCTGGTTCGGGCAGATTTAAGTGAGTTATTCATAAGAATTGCATGCCTACAATATAAAAACGCCAAATTTCCATGCAAAATAATTGTACCGCTTTCAGCACTAAATTCCAGCCAGAATCATACCGCCAGGGAGGTTAAAGTGAAACCATAAAAATGAGAAATAACAATAAAAATTAAAAAATCCTTTAAATATAGTGCCTGGGTGTCCCCTTAGCCTGCTTGTAAAGTGGCACACCTGTACAGGGTATAGAACCTGCTGCAGCAAAAATGGCATTTATAAAGCCAAAAAAATTTATGATGAAGACACAATTTAGTGCACTTGGAACAAGACTCAAGATTTTTTTGATAAATTCTGGTGTCTCTTTCGCAAACTTTGGATGGAAGTACCAGGTGCAGAAAAATTGGACTTTGGGTGTTGTTAGTGCCTTGACACCGTAATCCTATAGACCAGGTATATGCAATTAGCGGACCTCCAGCTGTTGCAAAACTACAAGTCCCAGCATGCCTCTGCCTCTGGGTGTCATGCTTGTGGCTGTCAGAGTCTTGCTATGGGACTTGTAGTTCTGCAGCTGCTGGAGGTCCGCTAATTGCATATCCCTGCTATAGAGGTACTCTTGATGAAAGCAAGAATTGGCCCTGCTGTCAAAAATTTTAATGATATCCCCCGGCCAAACAGTGGCAGAAAAATTGGTCTTTGGGTGTCGGTGGTGCCTTCACACCGTAACCTTATAGAGGTACTGTTAATGAAAGCAAGAATTGGCCTTTCTGTCAAAAATTTTAATAATATGCACCTGTCAAACAGGTGCGGAAAAATTGGTCTTTGGATGTCGGAGGTGCCTTCACACTGTAACCCTATAGAGGTACTCTTCATGAAAGCAAGAGTTGGCCTTGCTGTCAAAAATGTAAATGATATGCACCTGTCAAACAGGTGCTGAAAAATTGGTCTTTGGGTGTTAATTGTGCCCATGAAACCTATAACAAAAAGTTTATTCACGATAAACTAAACACCCACAAAGCTAGGCAGCCTAGACAGTCTTGCACAGATTCTCCATCCAAAAAACAAAAACAACATCGGCATTAGGGGCTTGATAGCTGCTACTAATCCAGGACTGATTCATTTTTATAAATGTAAGCCGGTCTATGGAGTCTGTGGAGAGATGCGCTCTCTTATCTGTCATAAAAACCTCCGGCAGCACTGAATGCCCATTTCGGAAAGAACGCTGGATGCAGAGCAGCCCAGCAGCTCAAATGCATACTGGGTAAGTTCTGGTCAGTGGTCTATTCTCATGACCCAGTAACCCAGTGAATCATCAACTGGAAAGCTCTCCATGTCTGTTTTGGCCATCATATGATACAAATGCTGCCGGTGGTAAGTGGAAGCTGACAGCCCTGGGCGCCGAGGACTAAAACATTTTTGAAAGCATCACTTAGGCAGCCCCCTTCTCCACCGCTCCTCTCTTGACCAACAGAAGACCAAGTTTTCCACAAGATTGTAACCTACCAGAGCCTGGAAAGGCGTTACATAAACTCCTCTTTAAGGTGTCCTCAAGAGATTTTATCTTCTTCTCCTTCTGTGGGGACGGGATGAGTTCCGAAACTTTCCACTTGTAGTGGTGGTCAAGGAGGGTTTCCAACCAATAGTGATCCTTCTCCTTGATGCAACATATTCTTGGGTTCTTTTGCAAGCTTTAAAGAATGAGGGAGCCAATGCACCGCAAGTTTGCGGAGGCATGAGATTCATACTCCTCTGGGTTATGCAGGAATACAGTATCTGGAACTGCCTTCTCCCAGCCATGTACAACTCCCAAGGGTTCTGGGGATGAAAAACCAACTGTTAATGTATGACGTATGTCTTCCTCTGCTTCAATGCCTCCAAAACTGCTAGAATCCTCCTCCTCATCTTCCCTTTCCTCTTGCGTGTTGTGTGGCGTTGCAAGAATGGTGTCTGCATAAAGCGGGCCTTGAGAGGAAAGAAAGTACTCCTCTTTGATGGAGCACTAGATAAGAATATATAGATTGGGGTTGGCACAGCTTCCTATTTATACCAATATACTGTGGTAAACGTGCATTAACGCACTGAAATATACTGCATTAAACGTGCTAATGCACTGCAATATACTGCGGTAAATGTGAATCAACGCACTGAATTATACTGCATTAAACATGCACTAACGCAGTGAAATATACTGCAATAAACATGCAATAACGCACAGGAAAATACTGCGGTAAACGTGCAGTAACGCACTGAAATATACTCTGTTAAACGTGCACTAATGCACTGCAATATATTGCAGTAAACGCGCAATAACACACTGAAATATACTGCATTAAATGTGCACTAACACACTGCAATATACTGCGGTAAACGTGCACCAACACACTGCAGTATACTGCGGTAAACGTGCACCAAAGCACTGAAATTCACTGTGTTAACCTTGTACTAAGGCATTGCAATATACTGCGGTAAACTTGCAAGATTGCACTGATATATATTGCACTGAAATATACTGCGTTAAACCTGCACCCACGCACTGAAATATACTGCGTTAAAACGTGCACTAACGCATTGCAATATAGTATAGTAAACGTGTAGTAATGCACTGAAATATACTGCGTTAAGCGCACATTAGTGCACTGCAATATACTGCGTTAAACGTTTGTATGAGAATCAAGGAATACTAAACAATGCAGATATATGGTGGAGTTATATGAAAAGATTACTGCTGCATCCGCTGGGGAAACCTTTGGTGCATCTACATAGAGAACCAACTGAACCAGGCATTGTTGAGGCTTTTTGATTACTGCTTTCTGGTGAGTGCAAACTTTGGAAGGTGGTGGTGAATTCACGAGCTTTGGAGTGCTCAAACATGAATTTCTATTTGGACACGTGGGATTTTTTTGTGAAGAAATATCACTGGAACTTTTTTGCACTGAATCACATTTTGTTTGAATCACTATAATAATTTATTTATGCTGATATAATTGATTGAGCACTAGATAAGAATATACAGATTGCGGTTGGCACAGCTTCCTATTTATACCAATATACTGTGGTAAACGTGCATTAACACACTGCGTTAAACGTGCTAATGCATTGCAATATACTGCGGTAAATGTGAATCAACACACTGAATTATACTGCATTAAACATACACTAACGCACTGCAATATACTGCAGTAAATGTTCACCAACGCAGTGAAATATACTGCAGTAAACGTCCAATTATGCATTGAAATATACTGCATTAAATGTGCACTAATGCACTGTAATATACTGCGGTAAACATGCACCAACACACTGAAATTTACTGCGTTAAACATGCACTAATGCACTGCAATATACTGCCGTAAACATGCAGTAACACACTGAAATATACTGGGTTAAACATGCAATAACGCACTGCAAAATACTGCGGAAATGTGCAATAACGCACCACGTCTAGGTGGTCTAGGTGTAAGAAAAATGTCCATGTATGTATATCTTGGGGTGGAATCTAAACCAGAGTTTTTTTGTATTTTATGGTCTATTTCCTCATACCTCACCTGTCCCCCTCATACGTGACTTGTCCCTGGTGAGCCACCAGGGGGCCCCAACATGTGACTTTATTTTCATGATTGCTTTTAAGAAAAAAAACATGAGGTTTGGGACCTGGGGAACTCTGTGCATTCAGTACATTTGACCTTTTGCAAGCTATACATTACTTACTCCTGAACCCTGCACTCTGCATGTTGCAAACTTTTGACCCAGAGGAGGCTCAGGTTCTATTTACTTGTACCCCTTTATGTGTCATCCTACTGTTAGCACAATTTGGCCAAACTAATAGCTGCTCTATTAGCCTCACCCCTTACTCCATCCCTGTAGCATTCTCCTAGATAGAGCGCTAGGATGGTTAGGTAAATGTAGCTCTTTTTAGCTTCTCTGTAATCATGGGAGAAATATGTAATTGCTTTGGACCATTCTGTGCTCCTCTGCTGCAGGTTTGATTGTTTCCCCATGCCTTCTGGAGGATTCTAGAATGTAGTTGGCTAGAAAAGACAAATTAGCTGTTTGAATGTTTATGTTGTCTCTGCTAGGTGGCTGGGGAGTACGTAAATCATAGCTCCCAACTGTCCATGATTTCGAGGGACTGTCTCTGATTTGGAGCAATGTCCCTCTGTCCCTCATTCCTCCTCATTTGTCCCTAATTTTGGTCTGATCTAGATAGATGTATATAAAATGCACTTTTTATCTATCAAAAAGGGTTTTCCAGCATTAAACCTTTCATCTGATTTCTAAATTGCTGCATTTGTAAATTCCAAGAGCCAATAGAAAGGAATAGTAGTGGTAGAAAAAAGTACTTGTGGATTTAACCAATCTTGTTTTTTGTACAATTCCCCTTTGAGGGGGCGTGGCAAGGGGTGTGTCATATGCCTGCATACTTTTGCTGATAGGTGTCCCTCATTCCCAAAAGTTGGGAGGTGTGCACAAATAGCACGTGGCCTGGGGCAGCCCTTTTTTTTTCCAGTAGGAGAAGTTACCAGCCTGAGGGGCTGCTGCTAGGTAAGAGCTGGGGGCCTAATTTTTCAAGAATCTATGGAACTAATCAAAGGGTTTCACTAGGAATCTTGTCTGAAGAGCTCATGGGTGAATGTCTGGATGATATTGGAAGGAGGCACCCAAGTATCCAGGGACATGTGAGTAGACCTGAGTCTAGGATCAGCAGCCCTTGCAGTGGTTAGCTCTACATACCTTACCCCTTTAAAAGTAGGTGTGGACACTCTATTATACTGGCTTTTTTTTAATAATGTGATAATAAAAAGTTTAGGTGAATGGTGTAATGTAGGGTAACATTTTTGGTAGTTAAAAGAAAATTATACTCACCTAGGTGAATGCAGCCTTAGTCCCATGTTGCATATGTACCCCACCAGCTTAAGACCAAGAACCAAGGCGATCAAACAACGCTGATCGCTTAGTTCTCTGTCCTTAGCCTGCAGAGCGCTGCTGACTGTCAGTCAGTGGCCCTCTGCATTGCCCCTCCAGTGCTTACTAGAGCACTGGGCTGTGGACAGGACAGAAGTGGCTTTCTTAGGCTCTCAGCGGTTCACTGAGCTGGCTTCCGGTCCAGCCTGGACCAGATCTGTGATGTCAGCTGACAGCTTTAGCCCACTGCTGGTTGAAAACTAACTACATGCATGAGATCCATAGGAGAAGTACAGCCAAAAAAAATTAGACTATACTTCTCTAAATATTTATTATAGAGGTCTACACATCTGTTCAAAAAGGAGGGATTACTGAAGAGAAACGAGGAACAGGGTTATTTAGTTCCAAAAGAGGGGCATTTGGGAGGTAAGCAGTCTGCACACTCAGAATCTGATCACTGTCTCTGGTCCCTCCTGAGGACAGGGAATAGTCTGCTTTGTATATCAAAAGTAGTAAATCCTGCTTGACAACAACAGTGCCGTGTTCTATTTTTCTTTCATCTGTTTTTCAGTCATGTGAATTTGCCACAGGAATACAATTTTGGCACTGTGATTAGTCGATGTGGTGGATCAGAACATATTAACCTTTTCAGAAAGTTCAACTTAAAGTAGAACTAAAGGTAAAGCTTAACAACATTTCTATTTGACAGAAGTCAATCGTTAATTGGAACGGCCATAAATGGATCGAAATTCGACTGGTCCCTGCTGAACTGACTGTATTTTGATCCATCAAGGGCCAGCCTTAGGGTCTATACAATTATATTTACTACAGTGGTCTTCTCTGCAGAAGGTTTCATCATCAAGATGTATCTACCCTATATTCTACAGGCCTTTATGGGTGAAATATGTCTTCATGTACTTTGTTTGGATTGTCTTGCAGTAACAGGGCCTTTATAATATTTTTGCATCAGCGTCACTGAGATTCCTGAATTACATAAACTGATATCACCGTCAGGACTGTTTGGTTATTTACATAGTTACATAGTTGGTAAGGTTGAATAAAGACTCCAAGTCCATCCAGTTCAAACTGAGTGGGTGTGGGAGTGTGCGTGTGCGCATATGTCAAAATCATTTTGCATATCCTTGTATATTGTGTTTGCTAAGATGCCCTTTCTAATGCCTTGTACACACTGTTGGAATTTCCGACGGAAAATGTCCTATCGGACCATGTTGTCGGAAAATCCGACTGTGTGTGCTCTCAAATTTTCAACAAAGTCCGATTGGACTTTTTCTGATCGTGCGTAGCGAATTTCGACGGACAAAGTGCCACGCATGCTCAGATCAAATTACAAGACCAAAGCTATTGGCTACTAGCCTCTACGTAGTTCTGTCGTACGCAACGAATGTCACCAGGTTCAGAATGATCGGATTTTCCAACAACTTTGTCCGACCGTGTGTATGCAACACCAGTGTCGGACAAAATCCGTCGAAAAAAATCTGATGGATTTTGTGGTCGGAATTTCCGACCGTGTGTATGGGGCATAAGAGTTTTTTTAAAACTATTGATGCTGCCCACTGATGCTACCAATTGTGGAAGGGAGTTACACATCTTTAGCGCTCTGACAGTAAAAATCCCCCTACACAGTTTAAAGTTAAACAGCTTCTCTTCCAATTTCATTGAGTGGCCATGTGTCTTTTTAAGCTCCCTAAAACTGAATAGGTTTTTCCCTATGCTAGAATCATAGTTGAGGTATTTGTTTATCACTATCATATCTCCTCACAAGCATCTCTTCTCCAGGGAGAATACGTTTAATGCTTGTAGCCGTTCCTTGTAACTGAGGTGCTTCAGTCCCCTTATTATCTTTGTTGCCCTTGAACTCTCTCCAATTCCAGCACATTCTTCTTGAGGATTGGTGACCAAAACTGTTCTAAGCTATGTGTAATCTGGCGGCACTCGCTACTCCCACTCCCCCTTCCGAGGCAGCCAGATAAATATCTGCGTATAACACACACCCATTATTTGCCCTCTATCTTCAGGGGGAAAAGTGCGTGTTATATGACGATAAATACGGTGCATGTTAATATTTTGCCGCTTGGCTTAGCATGCTATTGCTTAGCCTATGATCTACTAGGACCCCCAAATCTTTCTCCATCCTGGATTCCCCCAAATGTTCTCCCACTAGTGAGCAACTTGCGTTCATATTTTTATCCCCCAAGTGCATTACTTTACATTTTTCAACAATAAACCTAAATTTGCTGTGTAGTTGCCCACCCCTTATAAAGGGGAGGGCAAAATAATTATTTATGTATTTTGGCCCAGTGGACATCCACTCATATAAGGTGATCATAAAACATAACTACATATCATGGATATTTGGGCATGGTTGGGGATCTTCAGAGGCTGTGATGCCATCATTGCCATGACTGTTACTTGATTAAATACTGTAGTTTATTTCTGCTTACTATGATATACAGTGCAAACCATACTAGCAGGATAACCAAGTGGCTCGCTGTCAAGCTCGCCTGACAGCTTTGATGGGCAGTGGCCCTATATGAAATATGATGCAATTAGGCTTCTTAAGTGACTTTATATAAAGTAGAATGTTCAGCTTACACCTAACTAGCTTTAAAACTGCCTCCCCAAAAGAAAATCTATGCTTACCAACCTGTGCTAACCAGTGTAGGAAATATATACAGTATATTTAATTTTCAAGCCACTCTGATCTGATCATGCGATCTCCCCTGTGTCAGCCAGCGCCCTGTGTATCATCCATCTTCTAAATTAAATTGTGCAGAATTCTTACCTGGCGGGTTTGGCATAAGCAGCAATAGAGCATGTGAAAGCTGGGAGGATGACCCACTTTTTTACTCTTTGAGGTCTTATGCACACAGGAAGGCCACCAAGGAGAGGCAGACGCTCACAGGCCACTAAAAGAGGGCAAGCAGCCTCTGTGTCTACAGTCAACAGTGGTGGTCGTGGACATGGTGCATCCTCTGCAGGTGGCTGTGAGGCACGTTTGTCCTTTTTTTCCATGTTATTGAGCCACAACATGTAGAAGAGTTGGTGGAGTGGATAACAAATCCGTCCTCATCCTCTGTTACCCAGGCTCAGAGTAGTTTGCTTTTTGTTTTAATTATTTTTTTTCACCATGGCGTGAGGAAAAAAAGGCCAAGCTCCCCTGACCCTGTCCTGGTGCCATACTTGCACAGGTACTTATTGATGGCCCTCTGTTGTGTGTGCAGCCACTGCAGCATTGCCAACATTGAGTTTCACCTGGTGGGCATGTGACAAATGAGGCGGTTGGTGGGCAGGTTGCATTGGTGGGCAGGTTGCATTCCCTTTAAATGTCAGCCAGCCGAGCACTGGCATTGTATGATCGGCGGAAATGAGCACAGACTTTTCTGGCCTGCCTCAGACGATCTTGTAAGCCTGGGTACCTGGTTAAGAACTGCTGCACCACCAAATTCAGGACTTGTGCCAAACATGGAACATGGGTCAAGTGTCCCTGTCAGAGGGCGGAGAGAAGGTTGTTGCCATTGTCGCATACAACCATTCCTGGCTGAAGCTGGCGTGGCATCAACCACCTCTGAGCCGGGCTCCGCAGAGCTGACAGAATCTCTGCCCCAGTGTGGCTCCTGTCCCCTAGGCAGACCAACTCAAGCACTGCATGGCATCTTTTAGCCTGACTGCTTGCATAGCCCCTTGAACGCTTACAGATCACTGCTGGTTCAGAGGAAAAATCTGCAGAAGAGGCCATATAGGAAGAAGAAGAGGAGGGGTGGAGGAGAGAGCTGTGGCAGAATCACCACTAGCTTTTTAGAGGCGTGGTGGCGGAACAAGCGCCAAGAACACTAAACTCTGTCCTGCATCCTTCCCAGCTGCCAGCAGTTACCCATTGCACTGTGAAGGAAAGGTAACATCCCTGCCCATGCCTGCTGGACCATGAGTCAGCGGTAATATGAACCTTACTACTGACAGCCCTGTCCATTGAGGCCAAAACATTGCCTTGCACTTGCCGGTAGAGATCCAGAATGGCGTTTTGGAACCTGCCACTGTGGTACAGCACATTCCACAAATTTACGAAAGGGGGCAGAGTCTACCAGCTGTAAAGGCAGCAGTTGCAGTGCTAACAATTTGGCCAAGCTAGCATTTAGACGCTGAGCATGTGGATGGCTGGGACCAAATACATTTTTATGGTTCAGCAACTGGGGTAGGGAAATTTGCCTGCTAAAATCAATTGGTGCTGTACTGCTAGCAGATTGGCTGCAAGTACTTGGGACACCTATTGCTATACCTTCATTCCTCTCAGTGTAGGTTTTTGAGAGGACTGGAGGTATAGGAGGGTTGGAGATCCCAGGAGCAGGAGTCCGCCTTTTTCTATGATGTCGGTCAGGTGCACGCTTTGGCCAATCATCATACAGCAATGCACTACAATCCCTCAGTGCATTATGGGGTGTTTCGCGGCGCTCGATTTTCCTGCGATTGCCCCATAAGGTTCACTGTTCTGCGAACGTGCGAACATCCGACGTTCAAGTCGAACTTATGTTCGACCCGAACATCGAGCTCATCCCTATATATAATACACTTCAGAGTATATAGTGCAGTCTGTGTTGTATATATAATACAGTGGAGAGTATATAGTGCAGTCAATGTAGTATATATAACACAGTTTGTGGTATATAGTGCAGTCATTGTAGTAGTTTATATAATACATTGCAGAGTATATAGTGCAGACAGTGTAGTATATATACAAATAATAAGCAGCGCTAGGTTGCACAAAATGACCCCTATGCATGAATAAATGCAAAACAATACAATACATGTGCAATATGACCTGAGACATAAATGACATATGTCCAATAAAGTGCAACTGTGAGGTGCAATATAATAAGCAATACTATATACAATCAAAAAAAGGTTAAAAAATTGTGAAATTCTATGCGACTATGTGTAATAAACCCAGAATCGTATGCAGAACGCACAAGCGTGCTAAAGTGCAATATGAATGCAAAGAAAATTGGTTGATATCAAAAGTTCATATATTGCTGGAATCCAATAAAGTGACTTCAAGTGAAATGTGGAACGTAGATCGAGTGCTCGACACTGTGATACCCATCACCTCATTAGGATTAAAGGCTTACCAGAAAGTCTGCCTTGCTAGAAAAAAAAAAAAACATACAAGTCAGTGTGTATCAAATCGCGCATGCACAGAACGTGTGTGCGTAGCGTCCTGACGATCGTTTTGTCAGATGTGACGTCATCAGGGGTATGCCCACACATCTGCGCCTGCGCATTATATACCTCACGGGCAGAACAGGGGATCGCTGCCATAGGTCGCCCGAAATGGTACATAGAAGCTCATTGGGCGGATTAAGACTCCCCAAATGAGAGAAACATTTTGTAAAAAGTATAACCACTGGTCCATAAGTGCAGACTGTTGATACCACAAATGGAGAAAGATAGAGTAAGGGAGGTCGCAGGCTTTCTGGTAAGCCTTTTATCCTAATGAGGTGATGGGTATCACGGTGTCGAGCACTCGATCTATGCTCCACATTGCACTTGAAGTCACTTTATTGGATTCCAGCAATATATGAACTTTTGATATCAACCAATTTTTTTGCATTCATATTGCACTTTAGCACTCTTGTGCCTTCTGCATGCGATTCTGGGTTTATTACACATAGTTGCATAGAACTGCACAATTTTTAAACCTTTTTTTGATTGTATATAGTATTGCTTATTATATTGCACTGCAAAATTGCACTTTATTGGACATGTCATTTATGTCTCAGGTCATATTGTACATTTATTGTATTGTTTTGCATTTTTATTTTAGATACACGTTATTCATGCATAGGGTCATTTTGTGCATAACCTAGCGCTGCAATTTATTATTTGTATTTTAAAGGGAACTCCATAGCAAAATAAAAAAAAAAATTGGCGTGGGGCCCCCCCCCCCCAAAATTCATAGCATGCAGCCTAGCAGGCCAGGAAAGGGAGGGGACGAGCGAGCATCCTCCCCCCTGCCTAAACCATACCAGGCCGCTTGCACTCAACATGGTGAGGGTGCTTTGAGGTGCCTGCCAAAGCACCTTGTTCCCATGCACCTTGTCCCTGGCTGGTGGTTTTCGGGGTCTGCGGGCTTATCAGAAACTGGAAGCCCCCTTTAACAACTCACTGTGTGAGGAAAGGAAAGCTGGTAACTGACAATCCTGTCACAGCACGCAATTACACTGATAATCAGGGCATTGATCATCAGCGCAGACCAATTGGTGCAGCATATCAGTGCCTGTCAGTGCTGCATATCAATGCCCATCAGTGCAGCCTCATCAGTGAGGCCCCAAAATGCACATTATTGTTTCTGGGCCTTACTATGGGTACAAACAACAAATAACATTCACATACTGTATGTGGTGTCGCTGCGATCGTCAGGAGTAGAATATATTTTGGCGTTGTTCTTTGGTGGTAAGTTATGATAATAGCAAGATATATATGGCTACATTTAAAAAAATATTTTTGTACTATTTTGGTATAAATTATCTGGATACACTAAGTAGTTGAGATGACACTTTACTAACACATGTCAAACATGCAAACCTGGGTTGAGATGAAAGTGGAAATAAAAAAAAACTAAAGGGGCTAACGGGCAGGACTTTTAATGCAGCATCCTGTCTGCTCCTATACAGTGAGCCATGCACGCGCAGCTCACTGTACAAATCCAGCAATGTGGAATCTGACTGAACTCCCATGCATGCGCAGGAGTGACATCATCCCCACACGGCCAATAAAAGTGGCCAGCAATCGGGACCAAGGCCCTTGAAGATGTCAGCGGCCAGGTGGGGAGCTCCAGGGCACAGCTTCACTGGAGCTGAGGTGAGTTTAGTTCCGCAATGTACCCTTACGTCCAGGGGTCAAGTCCTGGGGAAAAAAGTGTGGGAACTCCCACCCAAGATCTACTCTCCACCAAAAAAAAATGATCCGCTCATATGCACGAACGCTTCAAAAGTGGTATTTTTCATCCAATTTTTGTATTGTGTGTATGAAGCTTAACTGTTAGTACATAAAAAAAAAAACAATCCTCAATAAACATAAATACGATAATTCTCTGAATAATCAGCATTCATTCAATTGTGCTTCCATGCAAATTTGAACATCATGTTCTGATCTTTATTGGGGAATGTTATTTTGCATATAGAGTGTTTATGTGGTGACTTTACACTTTTCATTGATCAGAGTTTGGATAACACAGGGTTAAACGGAAAGGTCATAAATGAACTGCACATTATCTGGACAGAATGCTTGGGAGATAGTGATGTGTTCCTGCTTAGGAGATGTATGTTAGCTCGGGGGGCTGCAAACTCTGCAGGGCTCCAACACACACTCGCTGCTATTCCAACCCTTCACATATTTCCACATAAACTTCCCTCCTGGCATTAAACTTTGCCAGGTATTGTTCTCAGCTTACCACCCCAAACTGATGTTCCTCCCTCAGCTCACCTCTCTCCCTGCATGTCCTGTGAGCAGAATAGCTGTGCTCCTCCTCTGGGTTCTCTCATCATATGGCACTGAAGATAGAGGAGGGGGGGATTTAGCGGGACACACAGAGCAAGTATGCAGGAGACTGGGGGGGAGATGAGGAGACAGAAAATCAGGAAGGGCCGGCGGGGAGGAGCACATCACGAGAGGTCTGACTAAATACAATCTCAGCAGCAGGGACCTGATCTACCCGTCAGCTAGCTATGATTGACAGGTAGATCGAAACGGAAGCTGTCATGGGGCCCCTTACTGGCAATGCCTGAATGGTCAGGTGTGCGGCACTTACTATTGCGAGCTGTGTCGGCAGCTGCTGGTGTAGCACCTGCCACACAGCTCGCATACTTCAAAGTCTTGCAGGACACAGCTGCTAACGGGAACTGAGTTCCTGTTGTGGATAAAGTACAGGAACTCCGTTCCCATAGGACTTGAGCACTGCTTACGTTGCTGTAATTTCGGTGGTTATAACGGGATGATGCAGCTGCAGGCATTAGCCCGGTATCATGTTTTTAAAAACAGCGGTCGGCTTTTTTGTAGCCCCGGGCAAATGCCTTGTTTGCCTTGTGGTATCACCGCAAATGTCAGATCATGGGCAGTAATTCTAGCACCAGACCTCCTGTGTAAATCCAATGTGGTAACTTGTAAAGTCTTTTAAAGCATGCACAATTTTAAGGTTAGCAATCTATTTACTCTGCGTTACATAATCTTTTATAATTTACAAAAAAATTAAGTTATATATTGATTTTTTTGGGCTTAAAATTCAAAATATTTTATTTTTTCCCCCTAAGAAACCTCTGCGCAAGTACCGTGTGACATAAAAATTGCAAAACACACCAATTTATTCTCTAGGGTCTCTGCTTTTAAAAAAAAAAATTTAATGTTTGGGGGTTCCAAGTATATTTCTAGTAAAATATACTGATTGTTACATTCCAGAAAAGTTAATACTTATTTTACCTTACCATGAAGGGGTTAATGATACAGAGACTGAAAAAAACTGTCAGGGTTTAACCCCTCCTTACTCTATCCATAAGTAAATTTAAAAAAAGATGGATTTAGAAAAAAAAGTCTAAAGAGAACCAACAGAAAGCCAAACTGACAACTTTCTCTACAAAGAAATAACGCAGAATCACTTCCAGCCAATCAGCTGCCGCCTTTCTTCCCTTTTGTAGTGTTCCATCAGTTTCAAAGCAACTCAACACGTTACTGGTGGAGGGCAGCTTCTCCCGCTGCACAGACCAACTATATGTCAGTAAATGAGTTAGATAATACCGTATGGTAGGTGAGCAATAAGGGGCGGAGCGACGAGGACATGTGACATTCAAAGCACGCTGACAAATGAGCAGAGTGCTCTTCACATGTTCTGTTCCAAGTCTGGGAGGCCACGCCTCTCAGCCAATCAACACACACGTAGGTCTGGCCTCGGCCAGTGGTTATCCGGGATGGTAGGGGGTGGGGAGATTATTCTGCAGAGTGAAGCCGGGCCGGCTGGGTGTACTGCCCAAAGATGATAAGGCAGTGCAAAGCCGGGCTGTTCGTGAGCAGGTGAGATAACAGCTTTTTATTGTATTCTTGTCATCAAACTTTATGTGGTGATTCGTGTGTGCTCATAGTTCTCTTCATGTGCCTACATGTGCTGTGACAGTGCATGTTTTATTACTGCCCCCATGCTGGAAAGTAACTTCTGTGTACATGTGCAAATATACAGTGCCAGGCTGTAATAGAAGAGTGTCTGCTAGAAGATGGGGGTCCCAGGCTGGTGGGCTCTCATCTGTCCTCCTATAGCAACCCTGGGACAGAGTCTGACAAGGTCACCCGAAAGAAGAGAACACACACACACACACACACACACACACACACACACACACACACACACACACACACACACACACAAACACTTAGAGAGACTGGGACTGTCATCCCCTAGAGAGAGCGCATGAAAGAGACCCTGTCCTGAGAGAGAGGGAGAAACTGTCTTCACCGAGAGAGAGACAGAAGAACCTGCCATCACCTAGAGAAAAGACTGTCCTTACCTAGAGAGAGCGCGAGTGACAACCTGCCGTCACCCAGAGGGAGACTGTCATCACATAGAGAGCGTGAGCAACTGAACCTACCATCACCTAGAGAGCGAACCTGTTACCACCAAGAGAGGGAGAGACTGTCATCACCTAGAGAGAGCGTGAGAGACTGTCATCACATAGTGAGCGAAAGAGTGCCTGCCATCACAGAAAGAGAGACTGTCATTACATAGAGAGAGAGAGAGCAACTGTCTTCCCATAGCAAGTGAGAGTAAGAGAGTGTTTGCTGTCACCGAGCGAGAGCCTGTCATCACATAGAGGATGTGAAAGAGAGACTGTCATCACAGAGAGAGAGAGACTGTCATCACCTAGAGAGAGAGAGAGAGAGAGAGACTGTCATAACCTAGAGACTGTCATCACCTAGAGAGAGAGAGAGGCTGTCATCACAGAGAGAGAGAGAGAGAGAGAGGGGCTGTCATCACCTAGAGAGGCTGTCATCACATAGAGGGTGTGAGTGGGAGAGAGAGAGAGACTGTCATCACCGAGAGAGAGAGAGAGAGAGAGAGAGAGAGAGAGACTGTCATCACCTAGAGAGAGAGAGAGAGAGAGAGAGAGACTGTCATCACCTAGAGAGAGAGAGAGAGAGAGAGAGAGACTGTCATCACCTAGAGAGAGAGAGAGACTGTCATCACCTAGAGAGAGAGAGAGAGACTGTCATCACCTAGAGAGAGAGAGAGAGACTGTCATCACCTAGAGAGAGAGACTGTCATCACCTAGAGAGAGAGAGAGAGACTGTCATCACCTAGAGAGAGAGAGAGAGAGAGGCTGTCATCACCTAGAGAGAGAGCACGAGAGAGAGGCTGTCATCGCCTAGAGCAGGGCTCAACAATCCCCGGGCGCCAGGTCGCCATGGCGACTATAATTAGTGACCTGGCGCCCGGGGCAGCACATCAGGGGTATTCTGTCTCCGTGTGGACCCCCCCCCCTCGACACACGATTGCGTCGGGCTGCGAGCCTATACTTCCTTCTAAGATATTGGCGCCATCTAGTGGTGGCCGTTGGTATGACATCCAGCAATGCTAATGGAGCCCTGCCTGCTGTAAAAAATGAACCAATCTTAAATTTACACAGGCGACTAGAACCAAACACACACGCGCACGTATTACTATATATATAATGTGTGTGTGTGTGTGTATGTATGCTTTTGGTTCTAGTCGTCTTTCTGTGTAAATTTTAAGATAGCTTTTTTCAATATAAAAATTAACCATTGTCGGTCGTTATTGATCGGCTTTTTTTTTTCTCCTCGTGCTGTCAGGGCAAGGAAAAAAAATAGCCGATTACCGGCTGTGTTGACATCACGTGATCAGCTGTCATTGGCTGACAGCTGATCACATGGTAAGGGGTCGGGATCGACCCCTTACTTGGATCAGTGATCCCGCGAGTCTCACAGACTCGCTGATCACAGAGCAAGGGGCGCGCAGGCCGCTCGTACAGGGGACAACGTCATAAGACGTCGTCCCGGCACAGCAGAACGATGGCTACAGCGCGGATCTCAAGAAGTAAAAAAAAAAAAACTTGGCTCCTAGATTCCAAGCAAATTTGTCAAGTCGAGAGAGAGAGAGAGTCATCACCTAGAGAGAGAGAGACTGTCATCACCGAGAGAGAGGCTGTCATCACCGAGAGAGAGGCTGTCATCACCTAGAGAGAGAGGCTGTCATCACCTAGAGCAGGGGTCTTCAAACTATGGCCCTCCAGTTGTTCAGGAACTACAATTCCCATCATGCCTGGTCATGTCTGTGAATGTCAAAGTTTTACAATGCCTCATGGGATGTGGAGTTTTGCAACAGCTGGAGGGCCGTAGTTTGAGGATCCCTGACCTAGAGAGAGAGAGAGAGAGAGAGAGAGAGAGAGGCTGTCATCACCTAGAGAGAGAGCACGAGAGAGAGAGACTGTCATCACCTAGAGAGAGAGCACGAGAGAGAGAGGCTGTCATCGCCTAGAGAGAGAGCACGAGAGAGAGAGGCTGTCATCACCTAGAGAGAGAGCACGAGAGAGAGAGGCTGTCATCACCTAGAGAGAGAGCACGAGAGAGAGAGGCTGTCATCACCTAGAGAGAGAGCACGAGAGAGAGAGGCTGTCATCACCTAGAGAGAGCACGAGAGAGAGAGGCTGTCATCACCTAGAGAGAGAGCACGAGAGAGAGAGGCTGTCATCACCTAGAGAGAGAGCACGAGAGAGAGAGGCTGTCATCACCTAGAGAGAGCACGAGAGAGAGAGGCTGTCATCACCTAGAGAGAGCACGAGAGAGAGAGGCTGTCATCACCTAGAGAGAGAGAGCACGAGAGAGAGAGAGAGAGAGAGAGGCTGTCATCACCTAGAGAGAGAGCAGGAGAGAGAGAGGCTGTCATCACCTAGAGAGAGAGAGCACGAGAGAGAGAGAGGCTGTCATCACCTAGAGAGAGAGAGCAGGAGAGAGAGAGGCTGTCATCACCTAGAGAGAGAGAGGCTGTCATCACCTAGAAAGAGAGAGAACGAGAGAGAGGCTGTCATCACCTAGAGAGAGAGCACGAGAGAGAGAGGCTGTCATCACCTAGAGAGAGAGAGGCTGTCATCACCTAGAGAGAGAGAGAGAACGAGAGAGAGGCTGTCATCACCTAGAGAGAGAGCACGAGAGAGAGAGGCTGTCATCACCTAGAGAGAGAGAGGCTGTCATCACCTAGAGAGAGAGAGAACGAGAGAGAGGCTGTCATCACCTAGAGAGAGAGAGCACGAGAGAGAGGCTGTCATCACCTAGAGAGAGAGAGGCTGTCATCACCTAGAGAGAGAGAGGCTGTCATCACCTAGAGAGAGAGAGCACGAGAGAGAGAGGCTGTCATCACCTAGAGAGAGAGAGCACGAGAGAGAGAGGCTGTCATCACCTAGAGAGAGAGAGCACGAGAGAGAGAGGCTGTCATCACCTAGAGAGAGAGCACGAGAGAGAGGGGCTGTCGTCACCTAGAGAGAGAGCATGAGAGAGAGAGGCTGTCATCACCTTGAGAGAGAGAGAGGCTGTCATCACCTAGAGAGAGAGCACGAGAGAGGCTGTCATCACCGAGAGAGAGAGAACGAGAGAGAGGCTGTCATCACCTAGAGAGAGAGAACGAGAGAGAGGCTGTCATCACCTAGAGAGAGAGAACGAGAGAGAGGCTGTCATCACCTAGAGAGAGAGAACGAGAGAGAGGCTGTCATCACCTAGAGAGAGAGAGAACGAGAGAGAGGCTGTCATCACCTAGAGAGAGAGAGAACGAGAGAGAGGCTGTCATCACCTAGAGAGAGAGAACGAGAGAGAGGCTGTCATCACCTAGAGAGAGAGAACGAGAGAGAGGCTGTCATCACCTAGAGAGAGAGAACGAGAGAGAGGCTGTCATCACCTAGAGAGAGAGAACGAGAGAGAGGCTGTCATCACCTAGAGAGAGAGAGAGAGCACGAGAGAGAGGCTGTCATCACCTAGAGAGAGAGAGAGGCTGTCATCACCTAGAGAGAGAGAGGCTGTCATCACCTAGAGAGAGAGAGAGAGGCTGTCATCACCTAGAGAGAGAGCACGAGAGAGAGGGGCTGTCATCACCTAGAGAGAGAGCACGAGAGAGAGAGGCTGTCATCACCTAGAGAGAGCACGAGAGAGAGAGGCTGTCATCACCTAGAGAGAGAGAGAGAGAGAGGCTGTCATCACCTAGAGAGAGAGAGAGAGAGAGAGAGAGAGAGAGGCTGTCATCACCTAGAGAGAGAGCTGGAGAGAGAGAGGCTGTCATCACCTAGAGAGAGAGAGCACGAGAGAGAGAGAGGCTGTCATCACCTAGAGAGAGAGAGCACGAGAGAGAGAGAGGCTGTCATCACCTAGAGAGAGAGAGCACGAGAGAGAGAGGCTGTCATCACCTAGAGAGAGAGAGCACGAGAGAGAGAGGCTGTCGTCACCTAGAGAGAGAGCATGAGAGAGAGAGGCTGTCATCACCTTGAGAGAGAGAGAGGCTGTCATCACCTAGAGAGAGAGAGCACGAGAAAGGCTGTCATCACCTAGAGAGAGAGAACGAGAGAGAGGCTGTCATCACCTAGAGAGAGAGAACGAGAGAGAGGCTGTCATCACCTAGAGAGAGAGAACGAGAGAGAGGCTGTCATCACCTAGAGAGAGAGAGAGAACGAGAGAGAGGCTGTCATCACCTAGAGAGAGAGAACGAGAGAGAGGCTGTCATCACCTAGAGAGAGAGAACGAGAGAGAGGCTGTCATCACCTAGAGAGAGAGAACGAGAGAGAGGCTGTCATCACCTAGAGAGAGAGAACGAGAGAGAGGCTGTCATCACCTAGAGAGAGAGAGAGAGCACGAGAGAGAGGCTGTCAACACATAGAGAGAGAGAGAGAGAGGCTGTCATCACCTAGAGAGAGAGAGAGGCTGTCATCACCTAGAGAGAGAGAGAGAGGCTGTCATCACCTAGAGAGAGAGAGAGAGGCTGTCACCTAGAGAGAGCACGAGAGAGAGAGGCTGTCATCACCTAGAGAGAGCACGAGAGAGAGAGGCTGTCATCACCTAGAGAGAGCACGAGAGAGAGAGGCTGTCATCACCTAGAGAGAGCACGAGAGAGAGAGGCTGTCATCACCTAGAGAGAGAGCACGAGAGAGAGAGAGAGAGAGAGAGAGAGGCTGTCATCACCTAGAGAGAGAGCAGGAGAGAGAGAGGCTGTCATCACCTAGAGAGAGAGAGCACGAGAGAGAGGGAGGCTGTCATCACCTAGAGAGAGAGAGCAGGAGAGAGAGAGGCTGTCATCACCTAGAGAGCACGAGAGAGAGAGGCTGTCATCACCTAGAGAGAGAGAGGCTGTCATCACCTAGAGAGAGAGAGAACGAGAGAGAGGCTGTCATCACCTAGAGAGCACGAGAGAGAGAGAGGCTGTCATCACCTAGAGAGAGAGAGGCTGTCATCACCTAGAGAGAGAGAGGCTGTCATCGCCTAGAGAGAGAGAGCACGAGAGAGAGGCTGTTATCACCTAGAGAGAGAGCATGAGAGAGAGAGGCTGTCATCACCTAGAGAGAGAGAGGCTGTCATCACCTAGAGAGAGAGAGCACGAGAGAGAGAGGCTGTCATCACCTAGAGAGAGAGAGCACGAGAGAGAGAGGCTGTCATCACCTAGAGAGAGAGCACGAGAGAGAGAGGCTGTCATCACCTAGAGAGAGAGCTCGAGAGAGAGAGGCTGTCATCACCTAGAGAGAGAGCACGAGAGAGAGAGGCTGTCGTCACCTAGAGAGAGAGCATGAGAGAGAGGCTGTCATCACCTTGAGAGAGAGAGAGGCTGTCATCACCTAGAGAGAGAGCACGAGAGAGGCTGTCATCACCTAGAGAGAGAGAGGCTGTCATCACCTAGAGAGAGAGAGGCTGTCATCACCTAGAGAGAGAGAGGCTGTCATCACCTAGAGAGAGAGAGAGGCTGTCATCACCTAGAGAGAGAGAGGCTGTCATCACCTAGAGAGAGAGAGAGAGAGAGAGAGGCTGTCATCACCTAGAGAGAGAGAGAGAGAGAGAGAGGCTGTCATCACCTAGAGAGAGAGAGAGAGAGAGAGGCTGTCTTCACCTAGAGAGAGAGAACGAGAGAGAGGCTGTCATCACCTAGAGAGAGAGAGAGAGAGGCTGTCATCACCTAGAGAGAGAGAACGAGAGAGAGGCTGTCATCACCTAGAGAGAGAGAACGAGAGAGAGGCTGTCATCACCTAGAGAGAGAGACCGAGAGAGAGGCTGTCATCACCTAGAGAGAGAGAACGAGAGAGAGGCTGTCATCACCTAGAGAGAGAGAACGAGAGAGAGGCTGTCATCACCTAGAGAGAGAGAACGAGAGAGAGGCTGTCATCACCTAGAGAGAGAGAACGAGAGAGAGGCTGTCATCACCTAGAGAGAGAACGAGAGAGAGGCTGTCATCACCTAGAGAGAGAGAGAGAGCACGAGAGAGAGGCTGTCATCACCTAGAGAGAGAGAGAGAGGCTGTCATCACCTAGAGAGAGAGAGAGGCTGTCATCACCTAGAGAGAGAGCACGAGAGAGAGAGGCTGTCATCACCTAGAGAGAGCACGAGAGAGAGAGGCTGTCATCACCTAGAGAGAGAGAGCACGAGAGAGAGGCTGTCAACACCTAGAGAGAGAGCACGAGAGAGAGGCTGTCATCACCTAGAGAGAGAGAGGCTGTCATCACCTAGAGAGAGAGAGATCGAGAGAGAGGCTGTCATCACCTAGAGAGAGCACGAGAGAGAGGCTGTTATCACCTAGAGAGAGCACGAGAGAGAGGCTGTTATCACCTAGAGAGAGAGCATGAGAGAGAGAGGCTGTCATCACCTAGAGAGAGAGAGGCTGTCATCACCTAGAGAGAGAGCACGAGAGAGAGAGGCTGTCATCACCTAGAGAGAGAGAGGCTGTCGTCACCTAGAGAGAGAGAGAGAGAGCATGAGAGAGAGAGAGAGGCTGTCGTCACCTAGAGAGAGAGAGAGAGAGAGCACGAGAGAGAGAGAGAGGCTGTCATCACCTAGAGAGAGAGCACGAGAGAGGCTGTCATCACCGAGAGAGAGGCTGTCATCACCTAGAGAGAGAGCACGAGAGAGAGAGAGGCTGTCATCACCTAGAGAGAGAGAGCCTGTCATCACAGAGAGAGAGAGAGAGAGAGAGAGAGAGAGAGAGAGAGAGAGAGAGAGGCTGTCATCACCTAGAGAGAGAGAACGAGAGAGAGGCTGTCATCACCTAGAGAGAGAGAACGAGAGAGAGGCTGTCATCACCTAGAGAGAGAGACCGAGAGAGAGGCTGTCATCACCTAGAGAGAGAGAACGAGAGAGAGGCTGTCATCACCTAGAGAGAGAGAACGAGAGAGAGGCTGTCATCACCTAGAGAGAGAGAACGAGAGAGAGGCTGTCATCACCTAGAGAGAGAACGAGAGAGAGGCTGTCATCACCTAGAGAGAGAGAGAGAGAGAGAGAGAGAGAGCACGAGAGAGAGGCTGTCATCACATAGAGAGAGAGAGAGGCTGTCATCACATAGAGAGAGAGAGAGGCTGTCATCACCTAGAGAGAGAGAGAGGCTGTCATCACCTAGAGAGAGAGAGGCTGTCATCACCTAGAGAGAGAGCACGAGAGAGAGAGGCTGTCATCACCTAGAGAGAGCACGAGAGAGAGAGGCTGTCATCACCTAGAGAGAGAGAGCACGAGAGAGAGGCTGTCATCACCTAGAGAGAGAGCACGAGAGAGAGGCTGTCATCACCTAGAGAGAGAGAGGCTGTCATCACCTAGAGAGAGAGAGAGAGAACGAGAGAGAGGCTGTCATCACCTAGAGAGAGCACGAGAGAGAGGCTGTTATCACCTAGAGAGAGAGCACGAGAGAGAGAGAGACTGTCATCACCTAGAGAGAGAGAGACTGTCATCACCTAGAGAGAGAGAGGCTGTCATCACCTAGAGAGAGAGCACGAGAGAGAGAGAGGCTGTCATCACCTAGAGAGAGAGAGGCTGTCGTCACCTAGAGAGAGAGAGAGAGAGCATGAGAGAGAGAGAGAGAGGCTGTCGTCACCTAGAGAGAGAGAGAGAGCATGAGAGAGAGAGGGAGGCTGTCATCACCTAGAGAGAGAGCACGAGAGAGAGAGAGGCTGTCATCACCTAGAGAGAGAGAGGCTGTCATCACCTAGAGAGAGAGAGCCTGTCATCACCGAGAGAGAGAGAGAGAACGAGAGAGAGGCTGTCATCACCTAGAGAGAGAGAGAACGAGAGAGAGGCTGTCATCACCTAGAGAGAGAGAACGAGAGAGAGGCTGTCATCACCTAGAGAGAGAGAGACTGTCATCACCTAGAGAGAGAGAGAGCACGAGAGAGAGGCTGTCATCACCTAGAGAGAGAGAGAGAGAGAGAGGCTGTCATCACCTAGAGAGAGAGGCTGTCATCACCTAGAGGGAGAGAGAGGCTGTCATCACCTAGAGAGAGAGAGAGAGGCTGTCATCACCTAGAGAGAGAGAGAGAGGGGCTGTCATCACCTAGAGAGAGAGAGGCTGTCATCACCTAGAGAGAGAGAGAGAGAGAGGCTGTCATCACCTAGAGAGAGAGAGAGGCTGTCATCACCTAGAGAGAGAGAGGCTGTCATCACCTAGAGAGAGAGAGAGAGAGAGAGGCTGTCATCACCTAGAGAGAGAGAGAGGCTGTCATCACCTAGAGAGAGAGAGAGGCTGTCATCACCTAGAGAGAGAGAGAGGCTGTCATCACCTAGAGAGAGAGAGAGGCTGTCATCACCTAGAGAGAGAGAGAGAGGCTGTCATCACCTAGAGAGCACGAGAGAGAGAGGCTGTCATCACCTAGAGAGAGAGCACGAGAGAGAGAGGCTGTCATCACCTAGAGAGGGAGAGAGAGGCTGTCATCACCTAGAGAGGGAGAGAGAGGCTGTCATCACCTAGAGAGAGCACGAGAGAGGGAGAGAACGAGAGAGAGGCTGTCATCACCGAGAGAGAGCACGAGAGAGAGAGGCTGTCATCGCCTAGAGAGAGAGAGAGAGACCGAGAGAGAGAGGCTGTCATCGCCTAGAGAGAGGGAGCACGAGAGAGAGAGGCTGTCATCACCTAGAGAGAGAGCACGAGAGAGAGAGGCTGTCATCACCTAGAGAGGGAGAGAGAGGCTGTCATCACCTAGAGAGGGAGAGAGAGGCTGTCATCACCTAGAGAGAGAGCACGAGAGAGGGAGAGAACGAGAGGGAGGCTGTCATCACCGAGAGAGAGCACGAGAGAGAGAGGCTGTCATCGCCTAGAGAGAGAGAGAGAGAGAACGAGAGAGAGAGGCTGTCATCACCTAAAGAGAGGGAGCACGAGAGAGAGAGGCTGTCATCACCTAGAGAGAGGGAGCACGAGAGAGAGAGGCTGTCATCACCTAGAGAGAGGGAGCACGAGAGAGAGAGAGAGAGAGAGAGAGAGAGGCTGTCATCACCTAGAGAGAGAGAAACTGGTATTGCAGAGCGAGACAGCCTGCCGTCGCCTAGACCTTTAGAGCGGGAGAGATGAGGCCTTCAGTTTTTCTTGGACAGCTAGAGAGAGAGCGCGCTTGTCTTTACATATTGAGCATGCTGTCGCCTAGAGAGAGATCAAGGGTGCTGTCAGTGCATGAGAGAGAGCCTGTCCATAAACAGAGAGGGAAAGAGAGCCTGTCCATAAACAGAGAGAGCCTGTCATTACCGAGAGAGAGCCTGCTGTCACCTAGACACCTAAAGAGAGCCTGTCATTACACAGAGAGAGAGAGAGAGAGAGAGACTGCTGTCTCTTGGGTACCTAGAGAGAGCGCACGCCTGCCATCGCCTCTTACCTTTCCTTCTCTCCCCCTACATGTGAGAGCACCTATGCCAGGTATTTTCTTCACATTGGATGAATAAATGTGGTGGTTTGTTAAAATTGTTTACTTTGAGAGTAGATGGCTTTCCAGGGTTTTAATTCAAGGTGTCTAGTTTTTTTATGCAAATATTATTTGGCTTTAGTTGAGTGGGTCAGTTAGTATAAAATGCAGAATTTCAAACCTCATTGTTTGTGTCAGAAGCAGTGAGCATTTCCTCCTTGATGGGCACCTTTCATAGACGTGTCAGGAATGTGGTCATTGGACGGGGCCTTTGTTGCTTTGTGACTGTCAGATTGATCCTACTTGGAGGTATGGAACTGGCACGGCACAAATGGATTCTTTGCTCGGTTAATCTCTTCTGTTCACTAAAGCCAAGTTTTTGGAGGCATTCCTCGCAGGCATGAGCTATATGTGAGGGATTTTGTCTCCAAAAGAATAAAAATCCATCTATGTGAAATTGTGCGAGTTGCGGAATTCTTACCTGCGGCCTGTGATTGTTGCATAACAATAGTTTTTAGCAAAAGGAGATATACAGGTGATACTTGAAAAATTTGAATATTGTTCAAAAGTTCATTTATTTCACTAATGCAACTTTAAAAGGTGAAACTGATATATGAGACTTATTACATGCAAAGCAAGATAGTTCAAGCCGTGATTTGTCATAATTGTGATAATTATGGCTTACATCTCATGAAAACCCCAAATCCACAATCTGAGAAAATTAGAATATTACATGGAATCAATAAAACAAGGATTGTACATAGAAACAATATCGGACCTCTGAAAAGTATAAGCATGCATATGTACTCAGTACTTGGTTTGGGCCCCTTTTGCAGCAATTACTGCCTCAATGCAGCGTGGCATGGAAGCTATCAGCTTGTGGCACTGCTGAGGTGTTATTGAAGACCAGGATGCTTCAATAGTGGCCTTCAGCTCTTTTGCATTATTCGGTCTCATGTCTCATCTTTCTCTTGGCAATGCCCTATAGATTCTCTATGGGGTTCAGATCAGGCGAGTTTTCTGGCCAATCAAGCACAGTAATCCCACGGTCATTGAACCAGGTTTTGGTGCTTTTGGCAGGTGCCAAGTCCTGCTGGAAAATGAAGTCAGCATCCCCATAGAGCTTGTCTGCGCAAGGAAGCATGAAGTGCTCCAAAATCTCCTGGTAGACGGCTGCGTTGACCCTGAACTTAATGACGTGGACCAACACCAGCAGATGACATGGCACCCCAAATCAACACAGACTGTGGAAACTTCACACTGGACTTCAAGCATCTTGCAGTGTGTGCCTCTCCATTCTTCCTCCATACTCTGGGTCCTTGGTTTCCATATGAGATGCAAAATTTGCTCTCATCAGAGAAGAGGACTTTGGACCACTGAGCAACAGATCAGGTCTGTTTTTCTTTAGCCCAGGTAAGACACTTCTGTTCTGTTTGTTGTTCAGGAGTGGCTTGACAAGAGGAATACGACATTTGAAGCCCATGTCCAGGATCCGTCTGTGTGTGGTGGCTCTTGATGCACTGACTCCAGCCTCAGTCCACTCCTTGTGAAAGTCCCCAACACTTTTGAATGGCCTTTTCCTGACAATCCTCTCCAGGCTGCGGTCATCCCTGCTGCTTGTGCACATTTTTTCTTCTACACTTTTCCCTTCCACATAACTTTCTATTAATGTGCTTTGATACAGCACTTTGGGAACATCCAACTTCTTTTGCAATTGCCTTTTTGAGGCTTTTCCTCCTTTATGGAGGGTGTCAATTATGGTTTTCTGCACAACTGTCAGGTCATCAGTCTTTCCCATGATTGTGATTCCTATTGAACCAGCCTAAGGCCCCTTTCACACTTGTGCGACTTCAAAGTCGCGCGATTTTACTGCGATTTCAAGGAATGCCTGTAAGTGGCATCAAAATCGGACTCGGACTACTTTGAGGTCAGAACGACTCAAAGTCGTACTATATGAATGGTTGTCATTGGAAATCATGGGGAATGACTTGTCATGTGATATTGCAGTCCTAAATCCTGGGACAAGTCGTATAAGTGTGAAAGGGGCCTTAGAGGCCATAAAGGCTCAGGAACTCTTTGCAGGTCTTATGGCTTAATTAGCTGATTAGAGTGGGACAGATTAGAGTGAGCCTAGAATATTGCACCTTTTCACAATATTCAAAAGTTCTGAGACTGTGGATTTGGGGTTTTCATGAGCTGTAAGCCATAATCATCACAATTATGACAAATCACGACTTGAAATATCTTGCTTTGCATGCAATGAGTCTATCTCGTACATTAGTTTCATAGTGAAATAAATAAACTTTTGCATGGTATTCAAATTTTTCGAGTATCAGCTGTAGAAGGTGTTGTAAGCTTGTAGGTTAATCCAGACTAAATTTTTTATTTTTTTTTTAAAAGGACCTGTCAAGAACGGTTTCTTGTATTTATTTACACTACACTTCTTTCTTATTTTTTTTTATGGTGAATGAGTAGGGGCCGTCTACTCCCTAACAAAAATGCTACCACTCCTAAATGCTGGCAAAATGCTAAATATTAGCATTTTTTTTTTTTTTTTATCCAGCTTTTTTTAGCGTATAGTGTGCATGGAGCCTAAGGTCTAATGCACACAGGCAGAAATAAAAAAAAATAAAAAAAATTATTTATGGGCATTTTTTTAATTTTTTTATGGCTCTGAACAGGTGTATTTCAGCCAACTTGCATATGCACGTAAACCAGCATAAACTTGTGTGAGCGCATGCATATGCTTTAAAATTCAGTCTAGTGGAAGAATAGAAGAATACTCTACCCAATAGAATGAGATTATGCACCAAAATACAATTTTCTACCAGCTCCTGGCAAAAAGATCCAGCATGGAGCATTTTAATATGCCTGTCTGCAGGAAACCTAAAGACGATTAACTTAATCCAAAAAAGACAAGCAGAGGGTGAAAGCACTAGTTGGTGGTATTTCCTGTGGGCTCCCAACAGCTGCTCTTCTCCCCGTTACTGACTTTCCAATGCCTTGTTCTGCACTCTGTGGTGGAAGATGTCTTGGTGTGGTAGGGGATATCTTGGTAAAGGAGCAGGGCTTTGCTTTCTCGTGTCAGAGCTGCCCTCATGATGACTGGTGTGGTAATAATCAAGAAGCGGCATGAAACAAAGATCCACAGAATGAATGATGCAGAACAACAATGGATCTCACGCCCAATCATGTAAACTAGCAGTAAACAACAGTGCCTTTGATCTCACACAGCAGATATACAGCTATGAGACTATTTTTCATAGTTAAAGGCACAGTTCACCTTCACCAGCAAACTGCCTATTCCGGGTAAAGGACACCTGTAGATGAAAACAAACTAGTTTTTACCAAAATTTAATAATGCCCTTGCTATAGGTGTAGGCCATTCACGTACCTCCTAAAGCCTTACTGAAAACCCCCCAGAGATGGCATCATCCTGTCCTGCCTTGTTGCTACAATGTTCCTCAAATTCCCAGCTCTTACTGTTCACCTCCTCCATCACCGGAGTGAGGTCACACACATTGAGTTCAGCACTACTGCATCAGGGGAGAGAAAGCACATGTGAAGGGGTTTGAAGAAACTCACTTCTGTGATGGTGCGGGTGAACAGTAAGATCTGGGAAATATTCATCTTTGGTCAAAGCTACACAGTTTCTTTTAAACTGCGGACGCTCCTTACCTGCATAGGCAGTTTTTTTTTTTTTTGGTAAAGGTGAACTAACCCTTCAAAGGAGAACAGCCAAAGCTCATGTGGCTGTACTTCTCCTGTGGATCACAGGAGTGCAGTTTGTTCTGCACTCCTGTGACCCATTCAGCAGACAGCGGGCTAACATCACAGAGCTGGTGAGTAAAGATGGTCTGCAACTCCTTGCTTCAAAATGTATAGATTCTCCATAAAAAGATACAGGAGCAGACAGCAGATGTAAACGCGTTTCAGCCTTGTGGGCCTTGTTTACTACAGAGCTGGTCCAGGCTCAGGAAAGATCGCGACCATATGGTCAGGATTCGCCCATGTGCCTGGACCAGAAACCGACTGAACCTCTAAGGGGGCCGCTCCCACCCCCTCCATAGCCCAGTGCTCCAGCAAAGGCGGGTGTGTAGAGCAGAGAGTCAGTGGTTGATAGTCACCAGTCATTTGACAGGCCTCAAAAATACTCTTGGTGTCTTCCGTCCAAGCTTTGAATGAACTACACACGTGTTTGCATGCCGGGTCTATAGAGCACAAACAATTTTATGTGTTTTTTAGCACAGTTGCAGTGTTTACTACCGTGTTTCCCCGACAATAAGACCTGTGATTTTTTAATTTTTTTGGGGGGGGAAGGGCTGCAATATAAGCCCTACACCAAAAATAAGCCCTAGTTTAAAGTGCTGGTAGAGTTCTGTAATTCACTCCGTTGCAGTAGTGTATAGTGTACACTGCGTGTGTTTGTGTGATCTAACTGTGCCAAGTGCCTTCCTTAATAGCTGCGCTCAGCTGCTATCCTCCTCTCCTCCCAGCTGCCAGTGGGGGAATTCAGGGCCCCCCCCCCCCCTGCAGTGTTCACAGTGGGGAGGAGAGGTCTGGCGGGCCATGAAAGCGCTGAGCGGTGCTCAGCTGATCTCCCTCTCTCCAAGCTGTCTCTCTCCACCTCTGCAGAGCTCTGACGGGTCACAGAAGCGCCCAGCGGCACTAAGAAGGTATGTGGCATTATTGGATTGCCGAAACATACACAGTTTGCATTGTGTGATACTGTAGTGGATTCTAGCATTTTACAAGCACTTTTACACAGGGGATTCCTGACAGGGAGGGAGAGGGGGGGGAGAAAAGACAGCACATGGCATAAGACCTACCCTGAAAATAAGCCCTACTGTGTCTTTTGTTGCCAAAAGTAATATAAGCCGGGCTGATTTTAGGGGAAACACAGTAGCTCACTGCTTGCTTTCACCTAGTTCCTGGTGTATCACATGTAGTATGTGTAAACTGTTAGAGTTTATTCCTGCTGTTCAAATATTTAATGCATTCTACAAATTGACAACCACTAGCTTGCAATGCATGATTGTTTGTTTTTTCTTTTGCAGAGCTTTAGTTGCGAATTCATGGAGGTGGAAAGCAAGCTCTGCAACCGAGAGAGCACTGAATTATAAACCTGGCCAAGTTATTCATGGATTCACTGTGAATGAGGTAATGCCGTGGCATTAACATGAGGCACAACATGTTGGGATCACATGTGTATTGTGTGCGACCTTCTCTGTTATAGAGGCAAGGTTAATATGCAAACTTCAGTATCCTCGGGCAGGCAATTAGAATTTATTTTATTGATGTAATTTCTGTAAAATATATTTTTCTTATGATCGTTGATAGACACATCTCTTTTCTTCTTTACCATAGGGTTTATAGTGCCATCTAAAGGAGTAGGACACTAGGCAGAAAATAAACTTGGCGCTGCCTATAGGCAGTTCTAGCTGGTATAAACCCCTTCTCTGCTATAGCCAAACCAGTTTGGGCGTTTTATTTTTATTTTTTTGGTATGTTATGCCTACTAGAGCTGCACAATTAATCGTTAAAAAAATCGTGATCTCGATTCAACCCCCTGACGATCTCTGTTGCAGAGTTTGACGATTCTTTCATATAACAAGTGGAGAGACTTTTCTGCTCACTCAGCTGTCAAAAGAAAACTTCCGGGCAGTCTGCTAAGTTTTTAATATGAAACATTGTAACTAAGCTTCCTTCTTAGATCAAACTTCTGTTTGTAAAGAAAAAATCCAAGTCTGCCAAGTTTTCAACAATGGGTAAATGCTGGAAGTTTAACCATTTAAAGTCTAAATCTTTTTCTGACACCTCTTAAGTTAAAGTGGTGTTTCCCCCTAAAAAAAAATAATTAATTAATTAAAAAAAGGCTTAAAATAAATTTTTTACATGCCTCTAAATGCCTGTTGCTAGGGGGTCCCTCGTAGTCTGCCTCCTGCTAGCCTCGGCTGGTGACATCACTTCCCCTTGGTGCAGGAAAGGGCTCCCCAGTCATGTGGGAGCTGTCACGTGTCCCAGATGACTGTGCGGCCAATCATGGCGCACGGATCGGGGGGAGAGCAGATTATTAAAAGTCAGCAGCTGCAGTATTTGTAGCTACTGACTTTAACATTTTTTATTTTTTTTTGAGAGATACACCTCAATATTTTTTTGCTAGAAAATTACTTGGAACCCCCCAAACATATATATATAATATATATTTTAGCAGAGACCCTAGGGAACAAAATGGCAATTGCTGCAACATTTAATGTCGCACTGTATTTGCCCAGCGGTCTTTCCAACACAATTTTTTGGGAAAAAATACACTTCAATGAATAAAAAAAAAAAAAAAGAGAGAGAACGCCACGAGAATCGTGATCTATTTTCTAAGCAAAAAAATTGTGATTCTCATTTTAGCCAGAATCGTGCAGCTCTAATGCCTACTCCTCATTGAGACACCGCTTTGGGATGTCCCTATGGTCAAGAATAGAAAAAAGCTGTG
Organism: Lithobates sylvaticus; assembly: GCA_028564925.1. Taxonomy (NCBI): domain Eukaryota; kingdom Metazoa; phylum Chordata; class Amphibia; order Anura; family Ranidae; genus Lithobates; species Lithobates sylvaticus. The sequence continues at coordinate 457,288,032 of CM053030.1, read as the reverse complement.
TCTGTCTATGAATGCAAGAGAAAACTGGATTTTTTTGTCACTCGTCATAAAATCCCTTTTTCTGAGTTCATTGACAGACACAGATCCCACCTGCCCTGGTTGTTAATTGTTGTACTGCTTTGTTACTAACTGGTTTTCCTATAACTCATAGGAGGTTTATACCAGCTAGGAATGCCCATAGGTGGTGCTGGATTTCTCTTTTTGTGTCCTACTGCTGTAGGTGAGAAAAGACATACCTGTGCTCAAATCCCATAAGCTTGTACATGTATATAATCTATCAGGTGCTAAAGGGATGTGACCAAACTGCACCAAAGTAATCCCTCTTTACGGCCAGTCCTACTCTGCTTTGCCATAAGAGGGATTACTTTGATGCAGTTGGCCAGCTTAAGCATGTATTGCAATATTTGTCAACTAAAATCCCTGTTTTTTTATTGCATAGTTTGCTGGAAAGGGTGTATAGCAGTGTGCAGAGGGCCCATCCGGAATTTCTACTCCAGTAGGTGGCATTATAAAATCCCTTGGTCAAGAATAGGAGAGAGCTGTGTCCGTATCAAAAAATCCTTTAATTTTTTTATAATAGTCAATACATAGTAGAACTTCACAGGTTTGTTCATATGCTACAGATATAGTAAAACAAAAAAAAAAAAAAAAGAACTATAGGCAAAACCTTCTTTTTTTTTTTTTTATTTTATTTTTTCCATTTGGGATAGAGCCATTGGGGAGATTTCCCTTCACTTCCTGTCCCATAGCCAGACAGGAAATAGGAGGAAATACCTGAAAATGAATGCAATTCTTATTTGTTGGGTAAAGGTGAACTTATCCTTTTTAAGCTTTTGCTGAACAGATTTGGAAGAAATACACAAAGCACACCAAGACTCAATTAGGAGTCTTACACATGATGCTTGTAGTTGGACAATATTTGCATTTCCTGGAGTTCAGCTTTAAAGTTTAATGGATATTGAATATGTTATGCCACCTTAACTCTTCCCTTTTTTTTTTTGTGCAAAATTTGATACACACATGGCCATGGTATGATTATTAGCCGTACAAGGATAATGCAAAGAATATAGTACTCTGCAGCTCAAAATGTCCAGTGTTGTACTCTGAAAGGCCAGAACTATACCTGTTGGAAAGGGAGACGAAATGTAATGAGCAGCATATGTTAACAGAGTTGGGGGCAATAACTCCAAGACATATAAGTAAGGGGGTAGGGGTGTGGGGGTTGGAAGGTGTCAGGTAAGTAATGTGTGAGGTGATAAAGACGAGAGGAGAAGAGGAAGGATGGGATACGAGTAATGGACAGAGGTACACTTGGATGGGAGGGGGACAAATAAGTATTGTGATGGTGGGGAGCCAGAGGGATCATTGAGAGGTGTTGGGAGGAAAGTATGGGTGAAAGGGGGCCTAAGAAAGGATGGTGGGAAGCTTGTATTCCTTGGGTCTGCGGTAAAGGTAGGTGTGGATTCAGGAGTCTTCAAACATTAACCATTTAAGCCCCGGACCAATTTGCAGCCAAAGGACCAGGCCCCTTTTTGCGAATCGGCACTGCGTCGCTTTAACCATTGCGCGGCCGTGCGACGTGGCTTCCAAACAAATTTGGCGCCGTTTTTTCCCCACAAATAGAGCTTTCTTTTTGGTGGTATTTGAAAGCCTCTGCGGTTTTTATTTTTTGCGCTATAAACAAAAATAGAGCGACAATTTTGAAAAAAAAATTCAATATTCTTTACTTTTTGCCATCATATCCCCCAAAAAATATATAAATTTTTTTTTTTTATTTTTTTCCCCTCAGTTTAGGCCGATATGTAATCTTCTACATAATTTTGGTAAAAAAAAATCGCAATTGGCGACTATTGGTTTGCGCAAAAGTTATAGCGTTTACATAATAGGGGATAGTTTTATAGCATTTTTATGTATTTTTTTTTTTTTTTGTTTTTTTTTTTTTTTATTTTTTTTTTTTTACTAGTAATGTCGGCGATCAGCGGATTTTTTTAAACTGTAGGGGGGCGTAGCTTGGCTTGTGACCACACTGATCATCCTTTCCTGATGACAGGGAACAGACGATCAGTGACAGTCTCACTAGGAAGCACAGGGAGAGGTTTGTTTACACATACCTCTCCCCGTTCTTCAGCTCTGTGACCCGATCGCGGGACACCAGCGGCGCTCGGGTCCCGCGGACACGGAGCTCAGGACCGGGTTGCGAGCGCGGCGGCGCACGTGCGACCAACGGCTGGGCTCTTAAAGAGCAATGTACCTGTATGTTGATGTGCCCAGCCGTGCCATTCTGCCGATGTTAATGTGCAGGAGCCAGTGGTTAAAGCCTTACCGTTTCACAAAGTGAAATATATTTATGATATTAAACATGTTTTGCATTTTGTTTCAAGAGGAGGAAATGAGGTCCTTCATTTTGTCTGAATTCCTTCCCTCCATTTCAGTGGAATACATGCTTTAGCGGCATTAAGAAGATACCATAAGTTTTCTCTGAGGTAGGACTTCATAGGGGTGGGGTAATTGTGTAGAAGGAAGGAGGAGGGGGCTTCAGGACCCCTTAGCTCTTTTAACCACTTAAAAACCAGCATGTTAAACCCCCTTCCTGTCTTTTTTTTTTTATAAAATCGTTTTTATTGAATTTTGCATTAACACAAAAACTTGCCCACACAGGGGCTAAACATTACCCACGCAGGGGCCAATCAGCACTACACTATACTTTGACTAACAATTACGCAGTCATGGAACACTGTACATTTTATGCGCCCTGGATCTGTGATTTGCTGTGTCCAAATGACATAGGGAGTGGCAAGAGCGGGACAACGATTTATTACTCCCTCCTGGACGCTGTCCGGCCGTTTTAATACAGTGGCCGTATGGCAAGTGATTAATGTGTCTAAGCTAATATCCTTGTTTTTACCATCATATTTTTTTGGCTTGTTTACTATAGATACCCCCAAACTATGCATCTGCTCCTGATAAGTGGTGTATGTTAACCACGAAACGCGTAGAGATTTTTATGATGCTATGCCACAGTTTCCACGTCCAACATCTATACCATCATACAGTCTACTATAACAGAGCTAGACAAACCCCGGTCGCCAGATTGCCATGGAGACTAGAATTAGGGTCCTGCCGACTGGGGCGACACAGCTGGGGTGTCCTGTCTTCCTGTGGACCCCGCCATGCGATCGAATCGGGCCGCGCCGGCCAGTAATTTAGGCCGCGGCCTTCTGAAGCACTAATATGTACAATGGCGTTGATATTGCAACACCTCTAACATTGCTAATGCAATGGAGCTTCAAAGCCCTGCCTGTTTCTCACTGCCCGCCCATCTCCTTCCTAAAGTGGAGAAGAGAAGGAAGTGATTGCAGGCGTCATCTGGCGCCTTTTGCCTAAAGGTGAGTGTGGTGGGGCTGGTTTAAATTCATATAGCCTTTTTTTTTTTTTTTTTTTTTTTTATTATTATTGATTTTTTTTTTTTTTTTTTTATAATGGCTTTGATTTTTATTTATTTTTTAAAATTAAAAATGTATTATTTGTAATCTCCCTGCTTGGTCCCTTTCACACAGGCTGTCTGATCAGGTTCGCCTGTCAGTTTTTCAGGCGGACCTGATCAGACCCTTAGGCCCCTTTCCACACCGAAGCGTTTTTCAGGCGCTATAGCGCCTGAAAAAAGCGGGTCCTTTCACTCCAGTGTGAAAGCCGGAGGGCTTTCACACTGGAGCGGTGCGCTAGCAGGACGGTAAAAAAAAGTCATGCTAGCAGCATCTTTGGAGCGGTGTATTCACCGCTCCTACCCATTGAAATACCGCGGCAATACCGCTGGCAAAGCGTCGCTTGCGGGGGGTTTTAACCCTTTTTCGCTGCCACCCGCACCGACGCTCCCAATAAGAAAAAACCTGGCTCCTAACTTTTTTAGTTGGCTCCTAGAGTCCAAGCAAATTTGTCAAGCCCTGCTATAATGGTTTAATCTTTCGTTGTTATTATGACTATATGCTATCGATACAATTTGATCTACATACCCAAGCTTCACTACTGTGTATAGTATCCATAATTATGTTGAGTCAACTGTATGTTATGAATTGTACAGAGTTCATTCATTGAGACTTAATATTCTATTAGACCATTCTATTGATTTTTATGTGTATGTACATCATTTTGTTAATAAATTCCAATGTTTTACAATTGGTTGACTCATTCGACTTGGTAATGTGCTTCTCACAAAGTCACAATCTCTTCTTCCTTTATAAGCCAATATGCAATTTTTAACTTCTAACCTTTCCTTGTTTTTTCTTGTCGTGCCAGTAAAAATATTCTCTCCTTCTGTTTTTTTTTTTTTTTTTTTAATTGATAAAACGTTTGTAGTCACTGGGCACTCTGTGTAAAGGAGCACCACCCTGTATAACTTTTATATGTACTTGCTTCATAGGTTATATTCTGGTTGGGTGCCAGGCATGAACGGGGAGTTTCAGGAATATCTTGTTTATTACCATACCAAAAAAACCTTTCCTGCTCTCTCCCACCTACTTTGTTTTTTCACATTTTTGATTTTGTACATGTGGCTAGATGCATGACTGAAGGCATATACACTGATCAGCCCTAATATGACGACCCACCTAATATTGAGTAGGTCCCTTTTTTTTGCCATCAAAACCGCTCTGACACTTTTGAGGCATGGAACCCACTAGACGTCTGAAGGTATATTGTTGTATCTGGCACCAAGCCATTGGTGGCTGATCACTGCCTCCTCTGGCATGCCTTCTTCTTATAGTGCATCCTGGTGCCATCTCTTCCCTAGCTAAGCAATGCACACTCATCGGGACATTGACATGATGTAAAAGAAAACGTGACTTTTGGGCCAGGCCACCTTCTTCCATTGCTCCGTTGTTGAGTTTTAATGGCCAGACGAGTGGGTCAGACCAACTGTAGCTCTTGTGTGATGTTCCCAGTCTGCTTTTGTCAGGACCTACAAAAAGTGGTTCAAGGAAGGAACCCCACAACAGAGTCATGGGCGGCCAAGGCTTATCGATGCACATGGGGAGCAAAGGCTTGCCCGTGTAGTGGGGTTCCGATAGAAGAGCTACTATAGTTCAAATTGATTAAAAAGTTAATTCCGACATCTTTTAATCGGAACCATAATTAACTTTTTAATCAATTTGAACTACAGTAGCTCTTCTATCGGAACCCCACTACACGGCAAGCCTTTGCTCCCCATGTGCATCGATAAGCCTTGGCCCACTCTTTGTAGGTCCTGACAAAAGCAGACTGGGAACATCCCACAAGAGCTACAGTTTTGGAGTTGCTCTGACCCACTCGTCTGGCCATTACAATTTGGCCATTGTCAAAGTCGCTCAAATCCTTACACTAGCCCATTTTTTGTTCTACTTTTAACACATCAACTTCAAGGACATGTTCACTTGCTGCCTAATATATGCCATCCACTTTCAGGTCCCATTGTCATGAGAAAATCAATGTTATTTACTTGTCAGTGGTCATAATGTTATGGCTGATCAGTGTATATTTTTGAATTGATAATCAAATCTGCCAGCACCATATCGGCCAGGAATGAATAACTACATGTTCATATTTATTACATACATTTTATTTCACTCCTCTTCAGAGGCACATAAAATGGTGGCAGTTTCCACTCTTGGTTTACGTTTTAGTGGCAGGTCGTATCTTTGTGATTTGAACGTTCTTTAACCACCTCCCAATCGCCGTATAGTAAAATAACGGTGAGTGGGATCCCCTCTCATTCTGGGATGACGTCGATCCAGTGTCACCGCTCACACGCACCTACGGGGGCACGCAACGATCGTGATCACGCCGTGTCCCTAGGACACGTCATGACCCTGATCTCGGTAAAGAGCCGATGACGTGGCTGTTTATCCATGTGATCGGCTGTGTTCAATCACAGCTGATCACATGTAAACATGGAAGTACCGTTTTTATTGTCTCTCCTCGTTTCAGACTGACAGAGTGTGAGGAGAGCTGATCAGCGGCATCTCCTCGCAGGGGAGACCTGTACAGGTAATCGGGGCACTGATCATCAGTGCAGCCCCATCAGTGTGGCATATTACTGCCTCCTCATCAGTGCCCCTCATCAGCACACATTATTGAAGGAGAATAGTCTGGTATTGAACACACTTTGGATGAAAGGCTTTTATTGTGTGTTTCACACTGTTGTGGTTATGGTTACAACTATTTATATTAATTGTTATGCAAACCTTTAATAAGAGTTTGTCATTATGTTACAGGTCACACCCGTTCCTGATTTTAATGTAACCGCAGTAAAGCTCAGCCATGAAGGGACAGGAGCGAAATATTTACATCTCGCCAGGGAGGATTCCGACAACCTATTCAGGTACTTCACTTGAAATAGTTAGTTAGTTTTTTTTTGTTTGTTTTTTAATTGAGAATTTCTTAGTCACGTGTGTG